>CM070820.1:45808732-46351232 GCA_036326025.1 Chrosomus eos | reverse complement strand
CCTGTAAGTGTTCGCATAACTTACCCGAGGTAGAGCTTAGATCGGCCCAAAACATCAAGCAAGACCCTAACGTTACCCGAGTCCGCTGTGTCCGAGTCCGGCCCGACACATAAACTGTAATTATGAGCCCAAGCCCGGTTTAAACCCGGCTATTTTTGAATACGTGTGTCGTTATAACTGACGTTCTCAACTACTTTCTTATATTACTTTCTCCCGACCGCAACATTCATGTTTTGTCCCGCTCCCGCCCGCAAAAATACTTTTTTTCTGTACCTCCAAATACTTTCAAGTTAGCCTACGTGTTAGCCCACCATACACATCAGCATACATGCTCCTGATCAATTGTGTGTTGCATTAACACACAAACCACTGTTATAACATAAAAGCAAGCGGGCTACTGCGTGCATGGTTTGGCATGACTGCGCGCAAAGTGCGATCCCATAATAATTCCTAAAGCTGACATCAGTTCACAGAGATCTCGCACATCTCTGTTATTATCAATGAAGCTTTCATAATATATAACGTTACACTATGTTTGTTATAATTAGAGGATTTGCCAGCATACAGAATTCAGCACTGAACAAAAAGTCTGTTTTGAGCGGTGAGGGGAATCTATCATTAATGCTTCTGATTGGCCATTATTGCGTTCAAGAAATCAACACATATGTCTGTGATTGGCTACATCGCTCCTCGCTGCTGACATGTTAGAAATAGAAACTCTGCCTGTTAACCGTTTCTATTTTGTTTTAGATGTTCTTATTGATTTTCTGCAACAGATGAATAAAAATGTATTAGTTTTTACGTTTTATTCAGATATTTCTAGTTTGCGGGAGTCCCGCAAATCGTTTTATTCTCCCTCAAACAGCACACACAGAGTGAGTGCATTACTGCCCGCAGCTCCCTGTTATGACATCATCACCCAGTTACGGTTAAAAAAACGCTACCTTTGAAGAAACCCCAATAAATGCTATTTTAACGCATTTTAAGACAGAAATTTTTAACTATATCCATATTGTGCACTTTAATGTACACATTAATCGTTTGTGGTGGTTAACCTGCAATTTACACTTTAAAGATTATAAGGATACATGAATTTTTAAAAAAGAATGAAGTGCACAGATAAATTATTTATAACAAACACTACAATATTACATATAAAAAGAAGATTTGTCAAATTTGATTTCATTCCGACTTTAAGTAAATTAATTGAAGGTGGGCACAATATGAAAAAAATGTTTTTTCAAACATTTGAATTTTCTAAATAAATTACAGAGGAGTCGTAATTTATCAATTTGCAACAAGAATATTTTCATACTCCTAAGGCGTGTTCAGACCTTTATTTTGAAATAACGATGAACATGAAAAATCATGAAAGAATGGTAGAAACCTCAGTTTGTTTTCATGCCAAGATTTCAAAAGATAGCATTCATTCTTTTTTTAAGAAAAAAAGTTCTGAAACTGTTTTAAATATAAAGAAAAAACTTTTTTTGGGTCAAAACTCAAAACTATAATAAATGTGTATTAAAGCCTAAATTAAATCTGTTCATTAAAGGGATACTCCACTTTTTTTGGAAATAGGCTCATTTTACAACTCCCCCAGAGTTAAACAGTTGAGTTTTTACCGTTTTCGAATCCATTCAGCCGATTTTCTGATATTTAGAGGAATATCAGTAACCAGACAGTTTATGGTCCCATTGACTTCCATAGTATATATTTTTTCCTACTATGGAAGTCAATGGGACCAGAAACTGTCTGATTACTGATATTCTTCTAAATATCAGAAAATCAGCTGAATGGATTCGAAAACGGTAAAAACTCAACTGTTTAACTGTGGGGGAGTTGTAAAATGAGCCTATTTCCAAAAAAAGTGGAGTATCCCTTTAAATAAAGCGATCATGTCTCTTCGGAAGACTTGGATTAAACCGCATATGGATTCAATTTTATGAATGTCATTAGAATTTTGGGTGAATAGAGTTTCAATGGAGGGACAGAAATCTCTCAGATTTCATTAAAATACCTTAATTTGTGTTTTGAGATAAATGAAAGTCTCACGGGTTTGGAACGACACGAGGGTGAGTGTCTCAACTAACCCAAATACATTTTGTGACCACTTCATATATAAACAGTTGCCATTTTCTATATTTTTACACTTAATACAGAAAAAAAAGTGAATTCAGTTTATCAGTGTATGCTGGAAAAACATGCACCCTATGTATCTGGCAGTTTCTCTGACTATTGAATCTAATATTATAGTCTGTCATGACTGCTGCCAAGAGGCCGTAGCGCTTTCCCCTCAGTAACCTGCGTGTTCTGCTCCAGCTGGAGCTGCGAGGGGTTTTGCTGGAGGAGGGAACGGACGCCAGCGCGGACCCCGTGTTTCTCCTAGAGGTCATGGAGATTAACGAGAGCCTGGCAGAGACGCGGAGCCGAGACGAGGTCAATGCTATCGGGGAGTCGGTGCGAGGTGTGTAGGCCAGAAAGAAAAGCTCCAGCCGGAAGTGACTGTTGAAATGTTGCTCTGCGCCCACTCATGTCACTCGCAGCTTGTTTATGTGACCGTTTGCTGCCCTAGATTCATTCCATCAGAAAGTTCAAGGTTTTATGTTTGTGATTTCACTGCTTAAACATTGTGGTTGTCGGACTTATTTGCGAAAGGATGGTAGCACTTCTGCTGTTTTTATACTGTGTTTTACTTCTTTTCACCAGAGAAACTGAAAGGCTTGATTGAACAAATGAATTCATCCCTAAACAAAGGTATTTTTTCACTCTTTCTCTTCATGATTTCCCAAATTTGACAGAAATACACCGCATGCGAGTGGAAAATAGCTTTTTTTGTGTTTGCCTCACGAGCCTCTCTTTCTCAGGGGATCTGCTGACCGCCAAAGGGCTTTTAGCCCAAATGAAGTACTTCACAAATATAGAGGAAAAGGTAAAAGACAGAATTACTGAGGTGTGCTGAGGGAAAATTGTAAACAATTTGCAATTGCAATCCATCTGACACAGCTCAGTGAGAGATTTCACGCTTGTACGCTAAAGGTTTTATAGTAATATTTATTGTTATTAGTACAAATTGTTGGATTATTGTTGGTTACTGAATAAAGTACATTTATTTTAATCTTCTGTCAAAAACTTTTTTGTGTTTGCAACAATAATAACCCTGATCCGTTGCACATATTTTAGTACTTTGGGTAATCCCAACCCTATGGCCCTGTTTACACCTGGTATTAAGATGCGTTTTGATCGATCGGATCACAAGTGGACGACGCTAAATACAGGTGTAAACGGGGTCTAGAACGTTTTGAGCTTGTCCACTTTCAAACACTTCCAGAGGTTGTCAAAAATGCATTCGTCCGGATTGCTCTCATAAACCCTATTCGCACAGGATTAGTATTATCTGGGGACCTCGTGTGATTTAGAAATTACCCCACCACATCTGAATTTGGCCCATTCACACGGGATAACCGAAGCCTGTGATTTTACTCAAATTTACACTTATCTCCCGGATATGACGTCAATAGGCTATTGCTTGGAAATTTCTTTTCGTTATAGGTCTAGCTGTATCATATATTATGACATAAACAATAAAGATCCTTACCGCATGCTGCTATACATGTCATTCATCTCCATCTACTCATTCTTTTTGTCTTTGCTCTTCTGATGATTTTCAGCTTTAACTTTCTGCAAATTGTGTAGTTGTGTATAGCGATATGACCCAGCACCCAAAATACTATCACAACACAGCCTCCATTCTTCCCGAAAGATGGATAAAAAGGCGCACATGAAACAAAAAACTTGAAAAAAATTATATACGATCCGGCCAAATCACAGAAATGCCGATTCGTACGGGACTAATATTATCACAGGACCTCGGTGTTCGGCGAAATATAGTAGAGAATTTGCGGGGGAATTTTTACTTTACAAATTACAGACATGGCCGATTCGATCCGATTAAGATCTCAGACAATTGTCTGCAATTATTACAAATGACTAGAGGTCACCAGGTAATACTTATGCCGTGCGAATAGGGCTTATAGTGTAAACGCTCATGTGGTCGAATGTGTTCAAACAGCCACAAAAGACTGTCTACTCTCCTCCTACTGGAAAACTTGGCTGGAGACCCAAGTATTTTTTTGAAGACGAAAAACATACCAAGCACAATGTTCTCTCACCATTCCTAATTTCTAACACACACTCACAGCGTTCGGCATGATCTTGCAGCCGTCAGAGCAGAAATGAAAGCTGAGGCTCTCCGTATGTTTTTCCGTCATCTCCTGACATGTTCATATGTAAATTGCGCAAGCTTATTTTACATTAGATCTAAAGATCTGAAAAAAAAAACCCATAAATTTCCCCGCCCATAGCCCCCCCCCCCCCCCCCCCTCGAAGAAATCGAACAGAAGTGGTTGAAAGTGGATAAAAGAGACGGATTAAAACACTAGGTGTAAATGGGAATGTGTCTCCCTCGTCTACTTGTGATCCGATCGAACAGGGCCTGAGTGTGTGTAATAGTAATGGCGATGCTTGCATTAGCAAACTCTGCTAATAACATTTGCACACATTCTCTTAGATGGCGTTCCATAAAGAAAGTGTAACTTTCCCAAGACAATACTTCTGCTTTCAGCGTCAAACTGCGATTGGCTGATCCCACTCTTATTTGGGTCTGGTCTTTTGGGGGAAGCGAGGAAACAAGAAACCCACAAAATGATGAAACCACTACAGTTATAAAACAAAAGCGTGCAAGACAACAAGATTAATTTAGCTCAATCCCTGTTTGAATCTTTAATGCTACTTTCTAGACTTGCAATCTCTGCGGTGGGCTTTGTGATAAATGCGTCTTATTTCTCTGTAATGTGGGCTGATTCATTAAATTGTAATTGGAGCTGGATTTGTGCTATATGATGACATTACTCTGGACACAGTCTGACATCAGTCTCTTATTAGATAGCGCTTTGACAGAATTTCTTTATTGCGCCAGTTTGTACAGTCGCTTATGATGTGGTATGAATTAAATTACATCCTAACACACTTATCGATCCAGGATTTATGAATGTGTGTGTGTGTGTGTTTATGTGAAAGGCAGCGTCAGGGAGGGAGAATCAAGGTGTGATTTCTGGAACTGAAGATGCCTCTTTTGAGCTGTAGGGGGAAGCATGTCACCTCACTATGGAGAATGTAGGTAGCCAGACAAACTCACAAAGGGTGTAAATTGTGTTTATGAAATGCTTGTTCTTAAGCATGCATATTCCTCTTGTAATGAGGAGTATCGCTTGAGTAGATTTTAAATGACTGTATTCCAATATTTTGAATTAAATATGTATAGAATGCATGGTTTTTAGTTCCCTCAAGAGGGAAAATCTGTTACAAATCTTCCGTTTTTTGCTTTTTTCCCTTCACTGATCAATAATTGTACATTTCATTAGTTGTGTTCTCTAAAATACACACTGCATCACTATCGCTCACACTTGGGGTTTTATGGTATTGACATGAATGATACCTCAAATCATGTGGCTTGTTGAGAAATACATTTCTCAGTGATTGTACTTATAAACTTTACAAAATGGTTGAAAGAAATCCCACAGACTTAAAGGGGCGCTGAACCCATTTTTTTTTTTTGACAAAAAAAAAAAAAAACACTGTAGAAATGCAGCATTAGCATTACCAAAAACCTTAAATAAAAGTCACCTTACACTGTAAATGGTTTAACATTGCATTATAGTATGTCGTTTTATGGAAAAATACTATAAAATGTATGTTTTTTGCAAGTAAAAAACTAATGAATTACCATATAATTTACAGTGAAAAAACGTAAAGGAACATTCCCAGAAGTCCTTATGTTACACATCCGATGATGTATGGAAGGCCATTTCCGCCACATAAAAAAACCTAAATAAAATACGCTCTGGTAAGTCAAAATTATGACTTAAAATATAAAAGAGATAAAAGTCAAGATTATGACAAAAGACCATAATTATGAGATAGTCAACTTTTGAATGTCACGAAACTATCGGCCATGTTTTATGGCCTCTGATGAACTATAATTTATGTGGCTTTCTTAATATGGTGGTTATCCGTACGTACATTTTAATGTAAAAAGTAGATTTTGGTAGATTAAATGTATTATATTAACATTTTATCACTTAATGAAATATATGGTTGTAAGTTTTAAAATATACAGGCACCAATATGCCATCTTGCATTACCTGAAGCATTGTCACCATATTTGTTTTTAGAGTGAATTTCCATTTTTTTTTCTGTAAATTTAAAGTCTAGAGACAAAGGCTCAGGAATAAGCTATTATGAATTTTAAGATAGATGCCACCTAGCAACTAGTCAGAACTCCTTAGCAACTGCATAGAAATGCCTTGGCAACCACCAAAGTGACAGCATAATTTGCAAATTCAAGAACCAATCAATGTTTTATTACCAAAGATCCCGATGACTTTGCGTTTTTTAAACCCAGATTGTAAAGCTGGTACTGTAGAAATGATCATAATTTAAAGTGAAAGTCCAGCTGCATCATCAACTCAAAGGCAAAGAAACAAAGACAGAAAATTCATTGGCGGTTAGAAAAACATCTTAGACATGCCATTTTGTATTTAATCTATAGTTTAAGCCTGTGTAACACCACTGGAGCATTGCCCTGTGGATGTCCCGCTGAAAACAGGACTTGACTCAATTGTTTATTAAGTCAAGAACCACAGTGTCACGATTCTAAGTCTTCCACGCAGGAGACGCTATTTCCTTGATACATGTGAATTAAACCACAGACAGAGAGAAAGAGAAGAGGGAGGAAATGTGGCAATCTGATTATTATTCATCGCGTAATCGGAAGGCATCTCCAGCCCTGACGAATTAATGGGAAAACATGATCGACCAGTTCTGAAGCCACTGCTGTCTTCACGTTGTCTTTGAAATTGGTTTGAAAGGAAAAAAGGATGTGTGAAAAATGGATGGTGGGCAGGGAAGAGAAAAACAAGTTAAACTTATACTTTTAAGTTTAAATGTTGTTAAAAGTGAAGTGCCTTTACTCCACTATCAACAAAAAAGATTAATGACAGGTTTTTTTGGGCTGGTAGGATGTTTTAAATATTCCACAGTCATAGTATTTACGATTTTTTTTTGTTTTATGCAGAAAGTACATTAAAGTGTAAAATAAATTAATAAATGCAATCACATTTAAAGGCACAATATGTAATATTTTTGGCTTAAAATACCCTAAAACCCCTAAAACAATGTTATATATTTTGTTGACTGTGTACTTACTTACATTATCTCAATGTTTCCAACAATGTTTAAATCCAGCTATTTTAACCAGTGTGATATCATGTCCGCGCTATACCCTTGACTTCCGTTTTACTTCCTTAGAAACCATTGAAACGCCATACTCTTTAATATGTTATGCGTTTTATTAGACAGGTAAGCAACTGTTTGAATGCATTTATTGACAGAAAACGAATCATTGTTTTATAGTTCAACACGGTTAGTCTTATTGTTTTAATATTGTTTTTATTGATTTACCACGAGTCACATGTTTTTTACTGTAGCATGCCTCGGAGACAGTGCTATTTTGTCAGGTGGCTAGCATAGCATGATCAGAAGGAGCTTTATATAGGAACAGTAATACAGCACTTCCTCCACCATAAAATAAAATTAATTGCATTCAATTAGCAACACGAGTCATCCAGCTTTTATTTATATGATATAATTTCAATCTAGCTGCAATGCAAAACAAGTGTCTTTACCAGCCACAGAGCAAACACATACAGAGTAACGTTAACAACTTTCAACATACTCAAACGTTTTGTTTTGACCAAGTAAAACAGCGCTGCCAGCGCTTACCAGCCTTTGTGGTTATTTCATTAGAATGAAATAAAATAATGTGAATATAAGTGATCGAACGTAACTAACAAAGTTCAAGTTCAGGGACATACGTTAAACAACTTAATCGTAACTTTAATCATAAAATATGCATAAACACGGATGACTGCGGCACACCAGCATAATGACAACCAAAATTCCCCCCCGCTCTCGGCCCTGCCCGGCTTCATAACAGTAACACAAATAAAACTTAGCTCATCCATAAATATGAAGTCCTGTCGAATTGCTTTCCATCAGCTGTGGAGGTGAAGACTACAACTCCCATGATTCCACGCTCATTCACAGCGTCATCAAGCTACGCCTTTGTTATTGTTTTGAAAAAGCGACCTCTAGCGGCAAAACTTACATACTGCGCCTTTAAGGCCCAGATATACTGATGGCATTATCTACATATCTAAACGCCACTCTCAGTAGCGTGGCTGGCATCAGGATGTTCGCTAACAGTGTATCGCTCCTCACATATTTCAAACTTCTTTTTACCCCAAAGCGAAGAACGGAAAAGAACTTCGCTGTGAGTATATCAGGGACTTTCAGTTGGACCAGTGCACTGCATTGATGTTTCTGACCTTATGAGTATTACTCTAAGGACTGTTTAACACATTTTACCATATCTAAATTTGACCATTTTACCATTCACCAGATTTTCTCCCTCAATCAGTGCAGAAAATGTGATATATTGTGTGTATTCCCTCTGGGCATGCTCATACATCATTGTTAGCTTTCAATGCCACTTTTGATCAAGTTCTTTTTTTGTGATTGAGCTGTGTGTGTGGCTCCATCATCACTGTGTTCTCTAAAGGCCAATTAATGTCACGTGACCTCCCCGGAGACGGCTTCTTTGATGGCATAAGCTGCTGTGTTTACAAAGTTTTACAAGCTTATTTCGAATATTTCTTTCTGTTTATAATGTTACAAAAATAATGAAGAGACAAAGTGACAGAGATTATAAAGAGACTCTATTAACACAAGACAGAGAGAGGTACAATGCGACAATATCAGTCATAAATGGTGTGGATCCGTATGCGCTAACGAAGGAAGCACTGAGCACTGATTATGCAGCTTTGCCTCAGATACAGTATTATCATGTGTATTAAAACTTGCGTGCAAATGAATTAATGTAATGCGCAACTACTTTATACGCGGGTTCTTTAGGGACACAATCTGATATTGCAATGCTGGAATGTGTGTGTGTGTGAGAGAGAGAGAGGCGTGGGCGCGATCGAACAGTGGAAACAATGTTGTTTTGTATGTTTTTAATACCTCGTCATTTTGTTCATACAGGACATCATTCAAACTGCAAAGTCTTAACAGCCATAACCTCCGTCGTTGTTCTGACAAAAGCTTAGTTTTCTCACATTCATGAAGTCTAATGATGGGTATACTGTAAAATCCAAATTTAACTGAACCTCCGGCACGATTTGAACATCCATTGACCCAGCAGGAGATGACTATTTTATTACTATATATATATATATATGCCCACAGAAATGGCGCCGGGTCGCCAAATGCCCATATGTTGTGACAAAAACAATTTTATCTGTGCTCAAAATCAAACAATGCTTTCAGATCATACATACAGCGAGTCAATATTATAAACACTACAGATCATTCATTAGACACTACATCAGCAAATGGAGAACACAGAAAGCATGCAAAAGTCTATAAAGTAAACACATTTTGCAATTACTATTTAAAAAAGTATAGTAATGAAAACTTATAGTACAATATACAATAATGGTATACTGTATGCACTACAAGTAGTATTGTACTGAATATTGTATATAGTAGGCCTATCAAATGTCTGTATATTCAACACTTTCATTCTGTGAAAATACAGTAACCCAACGGCATGGGCAAAAAAAGTTACAGTAAAAAACTCTAAATGAAAAGCATGTTACAGTAAAGTACACTCAGAAGAGTCGTGCAACTGCAAAATCAAGGTGAGAGAGATTTTTTTTCTGCTATCATGTCTTCATGTTGATCTGGCCTGAGGACTTAGTCCACAACACACACACACTGTCATCACTGTCAGGCAAAGGGAAAAACCCTAAAGCCAGATCCAGCCTTGACAACATTCTCCACACCTGCTCTTTCTCGTGCTCATCCTCTTCATCTCTGTTCACCACCTCTTATACACCTACTCTTCCTTCTATTCTCTCTCCTTTATTGTTTCCATCTATTGCTGGTATCAACATTCAGTGCAACATTTGGAGTCAATTTTGGCTCTGAACTGACTTGTACAGTTGGTTTGGTCACATCATTAGAAATAAGTGTGAACAATTTTGAGCCGTTGTGTGTAAATGATGACAACTGTGTGTAGTTGTGTTTAACTTTTGCCTGTGTTTAACGTTTTGAAACGTAAGTGCATCACAGTGCGAAATGTGTTTTAGCTAGTGAGAATGTGTTAAGATTTTTGCAAAAAGAGTTCATGAGATTTGCAAAGAGTGTTTTAACTACCTGAACTCGTTTAATGTTTTACAGAAAGAGTAATTTATTGGTTTTGGCTTTTGAGAATCTGGTTCAGAGAATGGGGTGTAGTGTTTTAGCAATTCAGAAAAACGGTAATACTGCATGCAGATCTGCTATTTTAATCCTTCCCAGTTGTATCGAGATTAATGTATCGATAAACAAAAACGTGACTCGCTTGTGATCTTTAACTTTGCATAATTAGGGATAATCCCATACTATCTGTTGAAAACATGTCCAGGTGAAATTGTGCTCCAGAAACTATTTTGCATTAATAAATAATTGTGTGTGTGTTAGAAAGATTGTTTTTAAAACAGTTATGCATATATATTTTCTCATTACTAAAATGTAAAAAAATCCCCAATATTTTCTCATTACTAAAATGTAAAAATTTTTTAAAAAAAAAATTTATTTAAATAGTAAAGTGGATTTATTGTTGTATTGTGTTTTATATTTTGTATTTAAAACAAGATTTAAAGGAAAAAAATATTTTACCTTAAAAATACTGTATTACATTAATGAGAATCTAATGATAATCCCTATTTAAAGTCCCCATGAACCGGAAGTTGCAAACGGCTTTTCTCCAGTGCTGTGACGTATTTCCGAGAGAAACGGAATACTAAATGAGGCAAAATAGTGAGCGTGGCTTTTTTTTTCCAACTAGCACCTGATTGGATCTAGAAAAATGCACCTCCTCGCCATCTCTCCTTTCACACGCTGTGTGCCTGTCTAATGTCAGTTGGAGGGGCGTGATTACGGATGTTAAGCAGACACCTAAACCATCAAGCCTACGTCATCGGGCAAGGTCCTCCAAGGCAGAGGGGAGGGGCATTTTCAGAATTTGATTAAAGATTACGAAGCCAAAAAATTTTTTTGTGTGGATTGACTTGCACGGATGAATTGTTCACCACAAAACGATCAATTTAGGCAAACAAAGTAAGTATGGTCAATTTTGATTTCATGGGGACTTTAAAAAAAAGAAAATTACAAGAAAATAAACAATAAATTTGTTTTATTAAAAGAATGTCTTACTTTAATGAGAACCTAATGATGATCCCTATAAAATATATATGTGTGTTATATATATATATATATATATATATAGGGAAAACACCCTGTTTTTTTTTCATTCGGACGAAAATTTTTATTTGTCATGAAAATAATAGCAAATGCATTTTCTTCATTTCATCAGTCTCTTCTTTTGTTTTCTTTGAAGAAAATGGACATATTCATCACATATTTTGTGAGTTTAACACAGAACAGCTGGAGAAACATGAAACATAAGAGGTCAAGGTTAAAAGTTATGAGAAATAGGCCATTTTTGTGTATGTTTATAGAATAGAATACCAACAATACTGTTTTAAATAGTCTTAAAGGGTACCTATTATGGATTTTTGAAAATTGCCCTTCATGTAGTGTGTAACATAGATCTAAGTGAACGAAAACATCCTGCAAAGTTTTAAATATGAAAGTTCACCGTATACAAAGTTATTGTTTCTCAAAAGTAAGAGTCGACTCTGAGTCGCTGATATGAATCGTTCGACGAACGATGCTTTTCCTTTGTCTAGTTGACGTCAACTTGACAAGTTATTTGAATAAGATACGCCCAATTATTGCGTTCGGAGACCAGTGTTGCCAGGTCCGTATATGCCTGCACTGTTTCCGAGGGTTGTTTGTGTAGTGCACGGGTTGACGCGATTGTTTTACCCACTGGAACATGATTGTTATTGGGAAATACCCGGGAACGCTATTTGACTATTTTTGGCCATGATTGGGTTAGTTTTGATGAGCAATTGGGCTGGGTTTGTTGTGCAGACCTGGCAACCCTGCCGGAGACGCAGGGGAAAACTAACATCATGTCGAGACGCTGTTTTGAAGTGCGACGCAAAAGCAAACTTTTTTCATCTGCCCAGTGAGGAGCATTTGAAGACTAACGTTAAGTGGCTACAGTTCATATATACAACTATACCAGAGAAGTATAGCCCGGACCTTGTTGTGTTCGCGTCATTTTGAAGATGATTGCTTCACAAACCTAAATGCTATAAGTATGGATTTGCGAGACGGCTGATACTGAATGAAGGTTCAGTACCGAGTTTATTTGGATCAGCTTCCTTCTCCGAATCACAAACTGTAAGTATTATTAATATTAATTGTTGCTTTTATGTTTTATGTATCATGCTCAATAATTATGTATGTGTGTTGTGTACGCACAGCGCATAGGTCGTCAGTTGTATTGAAATATGTGAAGTGTTTGTCGTTAGCTATAACGTTACCTCTTAGTACTGCATTGTCAATATGTTTATGCGTTGGGCTAACGCAAACAAAGACTGAATGTGCTTTTACCACTAAACTTTGGGCGGTAGCTAACATATCACCACAGTTTAGCGTCACGCAAAGGCGGGGTTTGGAAAAATGACTCGCGAAACGATTCATATGGGAGTCGGTGAGCAAATCAAGTAAAAATAAATGCATATTATAAGACAACAAAAGTGTTTTTTGTCATGGCATGCTCGTAAAACTGTTGTTGGGGACTCCCAGAACAACATTAGGAACATTTTAAATGCCATAATAGGTACCCTTTAATACTGTTGCACTCATTAAAGGGTACCTATCATGGATTTTTGAAAATTACCTTTCATGTAGTGTGTATCATAGATCTAAGTGAACGAAAACATCCTGCAAAGTTTTAAATATGAAAGTTCACCGTATACAAAGTTATTGTCTCTCAAAAGTAAGAGTCGACTCTGAGTCGCTGATATGAATCGATAGACGAACGATGCATTTTCTCTAACTTTCGTACGTCACTTGTACAAGTTATTTGAATAAGACACGCCCACTCATTGCGCGTGCCAGAAAACAGTGAAAACAACATGTCGACGAGCTGTTCTGAAGTGCGAATCAAAAGCGAACTTTTTTTTTCACTGCCCAGGGACGAGCATGTGAAGAATCAGTGGCTAGAGTTTATATTTACAACTCTACCACACAAGTATAGCCACCTTGAGCTGTGTTCGCGTTATTTTAATGACGATCGCTTCACAAACACAAATGCTTTCAAGTGTGGATTCGCGAGTCGCCTGATACTGAAGGAACGTTTAGTACCAAGTTTATTTGGATCGGCTTCATCCTCCGAATCACAACCTGTAAGTATTATTAATAATTGTTGCTGTTATGGGGTGGCAGTGGTTCAGTGGTTCATGTAGATTGTCTACAAACCGAAAGGTTGGTGGTTCAATCCCCGGTTCCACCTGACCAAGTGTCGAGGTGTCCATGAGCAAGACACCTAACCCCAGCTGCTCCCGACGAGCTGGATGGCGCCTTGCATGGCTGCCGTCGCCCGTCGGTGTATGAATGAGTGAGTGAATGGGTGAATGAGAGGCAAAATGTAAAGCGCTTTGGTGACCATTGGGTCTATGAAAGCGCTATATAAATGCAGTCCATTTACCATTTATTTACCATGGGTTTTGTAGCATGCTCAATAAGTATGTGTGTGTGTGTGTGTGTGTGTCAGTTACGCTCAACACAGCTTAGGTCTCCAAGCTGTGTGTGTGTGTGTGTGTCAGTTGCTCAGCGCTTAGGTCTCCAAGCTGTGTGTGTGTGTTTTTTGAAATATGTAAAATGTTTGTCGTTGTTATTGGAGTTGTCATAAAGAATAGAGCGTATTGTAGTACTGCAGTGCTTTATCAATATGTTTTTGCTTTGGGTTTGGGTTAACTTTGGGTTAACGCGAAAAATAACTGACAGGGTCATCTGACCAATCACCGCAGATTAGTGTCACGCAAAGGCGGGGTTTGAAAAATGAGTCGTCAAACGATTCATATGGGAATCGCTGAGCAAATCAGGTAAAAATAAATGCATATTATAAGACAACAAAAGTGTTTTTTGTCATTGCATGCGTGTAAAACTGTTGTTGGGGACTCCCAGAACAATATTAGGAACATTTTAAATGCCATAATAGGTACCCTTTAACTTCATAATAATTCAGCCCCACGTTCAGTGTCATCTCATGAGAGGAGATTTCTTGTTTTGTCTTTAAAATTGAAATACAATCATAACCAGAATTGTTCAAGCTGAGAAATATAGGAAGCTCAGAGCTGCTCAATCTTTGTGAATAATATTCCTGCTGCTCCCTCACGTCACTGCGGCACATCTCTGAGCTTTTGAAATGAGGATTTCAGGGGAAATGTTGCTTAAGCAGCGTCTGGCTGAACACTGCAGCAGGGGTTCGAGAGCCGGTGGGTGGCAAGGTTAGTTCTTATACACGCCGTGACTCAGGAGCATCGTTTCCTATTTGACATTCCAATTGAGTCCTCCAACAGTGTGTAATCTCTTCAAGAACATGCGTCATTAAGAAGTCTGCCAATTACTTACCTGGACACAACATGTCTCATTTGTAAATGCAAAAATCATATCGGATTACTGCTTGCTTATGGAGCGCTACCAGGGAGGAAAAAAAGAATAAACGCAAGACATGCTTGCTTGTGACTGAGCCAGTCTACCAGATTTCATGCTTCATCTCAACAATGTGAAGATATGTAGATCCTATAGGTATTTCCTGCCATCTTATTGGCTGTGTTCACAGTCAGTGTTTGATATTTACATATTGATATTTACACTCTGTTTCTTCAACAGGTGTGATTCAAAATTTATATTTTATATTTGAGAGACATTTTATTATTGAGAGACATTAGTGTATATATACACTAATGTCTCAATAATCTCTAACCATATATTGTCAAATTATGATCATGATATATTTACAACAAAATAAGCCAATTCCCTTAACAAAATATAATAGCATTGCAATATAACAATATAATATATTACAATAAAGTTTACAATGGCTTCATAAATTAATTAAAAAGAGTGAAACACACCTGATGCACATTCTTGGTCCTTCATTTTCTAGAAGTAGAGTTTAAAAACTTTGTGTAGTCAACTAAGAGAAGGTACACCGCCATCTTGCTCCGACAAAAGCCATATGCACCAACCCAAAACAAGAGTTCACATGGAACGCTTGAGTATTCACAAATACAGTTTCGAATGATGTCTTAATCTTACCTGCATGACCATAAATGACGCAAATATTTTAAGATGTTTCTGCTGTTATAATGAAAAATAATATTTTGGCATTGTGTCGATTAGTGTCGTGGAAGTCTCACTACAGTCCAGTGATGAAATATCCGAGTCCTGGAAATGGGAAGCTTCAGGTGCCACTTCACTTCATAGAGAGAGAGATTTATGGGACTTTTTTTTAGGTAGAGTTGATACACTTGTACACATTGCACTTAAGATAAACTGAGATGTGAATATGGACATTTTATAATGCATTCATAGGAACATTTCTGAAACAATGGTACGTTCATATTTATGATTTCTACATTTTTACAAATGAGGCCTGATGTTTAAACTTTGAGTTTGCACAAAATGGACATAAAAAAACTACGAATGCCATTTCTCACAAACATTGTGATTTAAAAAAATAAACTGTCTGCACACCAAGAGTTTTACTGGTGTAATATGGTGACTTTTTTCATTATCATTTTATTTTATATAACTGCCATTCAAATAAAAAAAAAAAATAGGGAATATGTATTTGTTAAAAAAAACATTTAGACAGTATTTTTTACTAAAATATTGCAAAAAAAAATTTTTTTAACCTGCTTCTCTTTGTTTTCAGAAAGAAAAATTTAAACATCCTTAAAACATTCACTTTTATTTCTAAGGTCAGTGAATTAAAGGGATAGTTCACTTTGAAATTAATTTTTGGTATGTTTTAGCTTACCTCAAGGGCATCCAAGATGTAGGTGTCTTTGTTTCCGCAGTAGTTTCAATTTTGATATTTTTAGGTCAAACCGTTCTTGTCTGTCAGTCATATAATGCAGGTCTATGGTCACCACCTCAAAGAGCATACACAGAGAAGTCCAAATTAAACATGATTTAATGACTCGTAAATGTAAGTACACATTGATGGCCTAAGACACGAAACGAGTGATTTGTGTGAGGAAACGAACAGTATTATATCGTTTTTACCTCTTGTAAACACAGCCACGTCCAAGTGCACCGAAGCACCCGCGCCCTCAGATCACTTGGACGTGGCTGTGGTTACAAGAGGTAAAAACGATATCCCTTTAAGTTTTATGATGACATGGTTCAAGATTCAGTTAATATCTTCTACCATGATGTTTTTCTAAGGTAAGGCCCTGTCCACACTAATACGTTTTCATTTGAAAACGTATATTTTTTTCTCCGTTTTGGCCTTCCGTCCACACTGAAACGGCGTTTTAAGTCAACAAAAACGTAGCTTTTGGAAAACGCTCTCCAAAGCGGATACATTTGAAAACTCCGTTTTCGCGTTGTAGTGTGGACTATGAAGCCGGAGGTATTTGAAAACGATGACGTAAGTTTGTCATGTGATCCATGTTGTACCAATAGATATTCATGTTTACCGGTATTGTGCCTGTTAATTATGTGCGATTCACTTTTACAATGTTGCTAAAATATGTTACTTCCACACTCTTCATATCACAGTAGCCTACTGCAAAGATGACAGAAAATGTACTCACATTTGCTGTCCTGCGTCAATACAGGAGAGCAGTCGCGTTTTAGACCAAACATATGGATATGGTGACTGAGTGCGACCTGGACGCATCAGTGAATGGTGAGATATTTTGCTAAATAAAATGATCATGTTAGAAAGAATTGCGCGATACCTTTATTGTTTATTTTCCATCTGTATCATCTCAGTGAGTTTTTTTGAGGTTTCACGCATGCGCAGTAAGGTGAATTTATAAGTTTCTCATCACACACTGAAACGTCTGAAAACGCCTGAAAACGCTAGTGTGGACGGAGAGCGTTTTTAAACAAAAACTCCGTTTTCAAATTTATCCGGATTAATGTAGACGTAGCCTAAATCTATTTAAGGATGCTTTTGATGTTTTTACTGAGAATCAAGACAAAGATACTGATTACACAACATATTATTCATGAGTCCCCTGCAGTTTCTCATAATTGATTCCACGAGTTTCAAAGCAACATATTTGCTTGTCCACCAAATCAATCTCCAAAAAGAGGTTTACGATATATCTGTAATATTTCCAGGCTCAGTATCAGATAGCTGGAAGTGTGACAGAAAAGCTCTTCCTCTCAGCAGGGATCATGGCCCAAGGGGACGCTGCTCTAGATTTTAATTAAAGGTTGGCAGGGCTTCAAACCTCAAGGAGTATTGGAAGGATCAGAGAGAATAGCGATGATTAGTTATTCTTTTGAAAATATAGGATATATTGTACCGGGTTTTGAGGGGAAATCTTTGAAAGCCAGCAGTCAGGTTTTGGAGGCACAAAATAAGATTCCCACGAGTCTCTGATGTTAGCAAGCATTGATGGGTAACTCATTGATAAGGCATATTCACGTTACGTTTGCTGAGTAAATGAAGTCCTCTAATTCTATTTGCCCAGTGTAATAGATTGAATATCTTTTACAGAGATCTCATTGTGCATTCTGCTCAGACCGTGAGATCAGGCTTTGAGGAAATCCACCCGTAAACTCTGAGCACCGCTGAATATATTGCCCTGTGATGTTCTTATCAGTAGCCTACACTAGAGTTTTCTTCAAGCTTTTCGAAACTTTGAGTAACTCAATACCCTGCAACAAGAAAGCATTATGGCCCTGAAAAAATTAGGTTTCATTTTTGGGTCAATTACATAAATCTTTAGTGGTTTCAGAGTGGTTTTTAGTGGTTACATGCATTCATTTCAAGATCAGAGATCAGAGTCAAAGAAAAGGGCAACAGCTGCTTTTTTAAAACGAACTCTTCTGCACTATTGCACTCATATCTAACCATCATGTTTTGGTTAAATCTGAGTCTTAATTCACACTTGTAGTTTGGTTTGTTTAGTCTGGACCAAAAAACGTCGAAAACATTTAGGCTCAATCCCAATTCACCCCTTTCCCATACCCTTTGGGCCCTATCCCTCGTTTTACACATTCACGTCTAGGGGTAGGGTGTCCCCATTCTTGTTGCGATAGAGGGGTAGCATACCTGCCAACTCTCACGCTTTGGCCGTGAGACACACGCATTTGAGTGGTTTCACACGCTCACACGGGCGAGTTCTCACGCTGATGCGAGAGAAAGACTGTGTTCCAAACTGCGTATCGCGCATGCGCCCACCCTCCCACCCGGTTGGAGAGGTTTTATTATAAGGTTTGTTTACTTACACCCCCCGCCCCCCCAGAAAAATCTCACGCAAAGCTAAACGTAAAAGTTGGCAGGTATGGGGTAGGGTGAAGGGGTAGGGCTACATAGCCCTCGAAACAGAGATTTTTCAGAGGCACACTCCGAACGGAGGGCTACGAGAAAGTTCGCAGAATGCATCGCGAATCAGATCACTAGAGCAATCACACCAGGGTTCGTTTTAATCAAACCAAACATGCCAACTGTGAACAAACCTTTAATCTCTCCATCTACAGAAAATATGTTAAATGATTAACATTTGTTGGTCCTGGAATAACATTCAAATGTCTACCATTGCAATGGATGTTGACATTTTTAAGGTGCAGACAGCGATTTCTGAGAAATACTGTTGATGTTTCAAATCACCAAAACAAACACGCCTCTACCCAAAAGTATCACGCCCCTTTATTGAAAGCTCCGCCCCCAAATTCACAAATATTCTATGCAACTCAAGAGTGGACTTTACTGCTGATTGGCTACAAGTGTGTTTTGGTGCTCGGGTCCGATCCACTTTCAACCGTGCCGCTCAGAATTCGTTTACTGCACATTCTCTGGGATTCTCTTTAAGATTTTGCTCCAAAAAGAAAGTTTACACCTGTAGTGTCCTGTTGTGTCAGCGCATTGCTTTTTAACACATTTGTGAAGAGAGTTTTGGGCCGTACCCTAAAATCTGATGACTGAAATGTTGTTGCTGGACAAACAATGTTGACCTGCTTAAGTAAACCTTACACTGCTTTATAATGTTAATAACAGGTCAGTATCATTAATTAAAAAAGAACTATTACATTTCTCTACGGTGTGTACTTTCTGCACCACTAGGGGCACAAAGAAAGGCTAGAATAAATAGACCATGGAGTGCTTTGAATGTGATAAGGATTATCTTGTATACTCATGGGCACTATAATGTGGCTTTTAATTTAAAGCATATTAATTTATCTTATAGCAAATGTGGGTCTTTTATCAAGAGTTCTACCATGTTTTTGAATCACTTCAGTAAAATTGTGTTTAAAACCAAACAGACACACAGATCCTCATAGACTTGCATTAGACAAGAGAAAAAGCTTGGTAACAGATGGCAACAATTGCTAATAGCTCTGCACGATTTTGCGTTATGACTTAGAATATCAAATTGCAATGGCTGCAATTTGAATTAATGATGTGCTGAGAGTGAAGCGCAGCACTGTGTTGTTGTAATGTAAAAATAAAATAAGTATTAAAATTACAGTTAAATGGGCCTATTATAGTATTTTCTTATTTTGTTTTTATTTAGTAATATATATATATATGTGTGTGTGTGTGTGTGTGTGTGTGTGTGTGTGTGTATATATATATATATATATATATATATATATATATATATATATATATATATATATATATATATATACAGGGCTTGACATTAACTTTTTGGGGCACTTGTCCTTCGGACAAGTTAATTTATGTTTCACTTGTCCATGCACAAAAGTCACTTGTCCGGGTAAAGATTTGTAATTTTATCTAGGGCTGCACGATTTGGGGAAAATGTCATATTGCGATTATTGAGGTCAATATTGTGATTGCGATATGCGATTGTGATAAAATAAACAAATGGTTTCATGAATCAACTTGTTTGGTTCTAAAGCAAATGCACACACAGATTTGTGATCATTCTGAAATTACCTATAACTAAATGATTGATAACACCTATAATGATAAAGAAGCCATTGATGTCTGGATAAAAATTATATACAGAAATTGAATAAAGTTATCAAACAGTCTGTGCTGCATAAATTATATATAGACTAATCCTTATTAAAGCTACACAAGTTCTTTAGTCAAGAGCAGTGAGGAATTTTCTCTGTTCCCTTTCTGTGGTTACTGACAGAACGCTTTAGTTTATTGGCAGCTGGCCCTTTAAGACCAGCCGCTTTTCTGTCAGAGACGCAGATCTCACACGCGACGCGCCTCATTCTCTCACGAGTCACAGCTCTTTATGTCCATCATGAGACTGCTCTTATGTTATAAAGATACTCGAAAAACGACATTTTGGCATAATTGTGTCGTGTGTTATTGTTCGTTCAAGCACGAAAGAGAACTGTATTCTGGCACGCGGTCTGTGCGTGCGCGTCTTTCTGTGAGTCACATTCAGGATATTCACAGGCAGCGCGAAAAATGTGTTTGTTTCAAATCGGTAAAATTAAAAACATAACACATAACGAGTGGCACATAACGTGAAGTAACATGGCATTTTATTTTGTTTGAAATTTAACTTGTCCAGAGGGACAACTAATTTTCTCTTCCACTTGTCCTACAAAAAATCCACTTGTCCCGGACAAGCGGACAAGCCTTAATGTCGAGCCCTGTATATATATATTAGTATATATATTTTTTACAGTTAAACATTACAATGTTTCTTTTGCTTTTATTTAGTAATAATTATAATATTTTTATTTATTATTTTTCTTAACTTTATTTTACAGCTAAATATTACAAAAGTAATTTTCTTTTCTTGTTTTTAATTTATTATTAATATTTATTTAGTAATAATAATAATTACACTCTAAAAACTGCTGGGTTGTTTCAACCCAACTTTGGGTCAAATATGGACAAATCCAGCCGTTGGGTTAGATTTTTACATTACATTTTTAACCCAACGTTTGGGTTTGTCCATATTTCACCCAATGTTGGGTTAAAACAACCCATCATTTTTTAGAGTGTATTAGGCTATTACTAATATTATTATTATTATTATTAAATAGCCATATTGATATATAATCACAACATTTTGGACAAATTGTGCAGCACCACTGTATAAACAAGCTGTCACAAACACAGGAGGAAACAGACAGGTTTAGGTGCACACAGTGTTTATTAAAAGCAGAGTGGTGGTGGAACAACGGGAGCCAGATGATGGTGAGAGGATGGTGACTTGTAGAATGATGATAGTGACTTAGCTGGCGATGACTGAAGTGGATTCTCTGTGCAGGGGACGAGTGAACATGAAGACAAGCGATCTGGATCAGGAGACTGGATACAGGACGAGACGATCTCAGGTGAGTAGATTGGTAAGGAGTCTTGACATAAAACTGTATACTGCAACCAGGGATGGGCAGTATTTCAGATGCATTTAAAATACGTATTTCAAATACAAAATACTATTTTGTATTTTAAAGCCTTTGGAAAAAATACATTTAAGATGAGTTTTTTTGTATTTTCAAAATAAATAAAATACATCTTGCCAGTCAACCTCTTTATCAGGGTATGGTTTCGTGCATCAACTAGTTCAGACACGCTCCTCCACCCAACCCCAACATTCATTCATGAGCTGCAGTACAACTCAGCACTGGAATAAGGTGAGGAAGGATGTCATGATCAATTCTATGTTGACTAAAGTTAAAATAGTGCATTATTCAGATTTGCCTTCAGTTAACATTAAAGAATAAAAGAGCACAGACAAGTGGGAATATAGCGTTAGCCAATCAGTCTTGATCGGGTGTTGATTTTTATGAACTAGCTTGTCAAATGTTTAAAGCATTACTGCATGAAGGGCTGGGTGATATGACACTACATATCATAGTGATGATATAAAGTGTGAATTGATGGAACTTTTTCTAAATCGTTTACAAAGATGGGCCAATTTGTGGAGTAAGTACATTTATCCGTGCAGCTTTTAGTGGGCAGGAATTATTGGAACGTTTGAGTGGAAAAAGAAGCACTGATGAATGATACACCACAAAAATCTTCAGCTTTTAGTTTTATTGTTCATAAAAAAAATATATTGAAAAAGAGGCAAATAGTGTCAAATTAATCTAATTTTAATAAATGTATAGAAACAAATAAACTTTACATAAAATAAATATAAAATTACTTAAAAAGCATTGGACTACCTGGACAAACAAAGAGTTTGAAATTCAGTTTATGGTGTGGTATCAATACCACGATTTTGAGAATTGTGAAACCATGATGTTACTGTGAAGTAAAATTAAGATCGCCCATCCATATTCTTTGCTAGATAGCAGAAAATGTTCCCACAGTTTTACATACAGTATGATTTTTTTAATAGTGTTCACCACAAGTAATAGACTACATTGTAACCTGGTCAGAAATAAGTATATAAATTGCAGCTCTTTTGCAGAAGTGGGTAAGTATTCAAAGTATTCATTACTTCAATGAGCTCGTTGTTTTGCATTAAATGATTGCATTGTTTAAATTAATACATTTTTAGCTAACTGTGACTTTGTATATGAACATTTCGGAAATACTTAACTTAGACAGTTCCCTTTCATAACAAAACTATCTAAATTGTAATATGGACTCATGCACTTTCTGTAAAGCTGCTTTGAAATTGTGTGTATTGTGAAAAGCGCTATTGAATTGAAATGAATACGTTTATTTGTAATAGAAAGTCAAGTCAAGCCAAGTCACGTTTATTTATGTACTGTAGCGCATTTTACGATACAGATGGTTTCAAAGCAGCTTTACAGAGATAACAGGAAAATAATGCAACAAAGTTTGTTTCTAGAAGAAAATAGTCCAGTCCAGTCACAGTCCAGCTTAAGTAAGTTCAGTGATGTTTCATTTTTTGTAAAAAAAGTTATTAATTTAGGCCACATCCACACAAAGCCAGAGCTTTCCCTATCCGATCTTTTTTTTTTCCTCGTTCTATTTTTTTTTCGTAAACACGGAGTCGTCTTAAGAAATATATGCGTACACACGAAACCACTGAAACCGACTGAAAACGATGTGATATACATGCAGACCAGTGTGTGGCGCTGTAATTCTGCCACAGAGATACACTAAACAAGGAGAAGAAGATTTGGAGCATGCGCATAACCTCGCGTGCTCTATACGAACCCAACACGACAGCAAGGTGAAGACGAAGATTGCTCACTGTAGTAGCATAAGAGCAGAAGATTTTGCTTTAGTAAAGCTGATAGGCTCAGTAGCTTCAGCACGATCACAAGCATATAGTCGGCCATTGTTGTTGATGTTACGTGTGACGTAGCGGTGTGTGACTAATGCTGACACGTGGTGTGATGACATCATTGTTTCACAAAATGTTCGGATTGGCCGTACACACGAAAACGCAAGGGTGTCGGTTTCAGATTTATCCACTCTGGGACCCGGTTTCAAAAAATAGCTGTTTCAGTGTCCTAAAATGCCGGATCCGTCTGGACGAAACGCCAATACGATACAATATTTGTACGTATACAGCTAAACGCGTCTCTGTGTGGACAGGGCCTTAGACTAGTACATTTATATATAGAAAACCGTGATTTAGAAAAATTTTTGATGATATAGAAAATCATCATCTAGCTCAGTTCAGTTCTTATATAATGGTGTCAATGCAGGCAGATCAATGTTGAATATTAAATTAAATGTTAAATTTAATGTCCCCAAAGAAAGAAAGAAAGCATGACAGAGAGGGCAGAGATCAGGTTAGGCTATGTAGTTTCTTCATTCACTGTGACCTATATGATATTTGTGACCTTTATTTATGCCCATCTCTGACTGCAACGAGACCAGACAAGGAGTGAAAGGTGAACGGGGCATATAAAGGGTGTGTTGATGAGGTGCAGAGTCAGTACTCTAGTGATTGTGAACGAGTGGGCGGGTCCTGGTGATCGTGAACGAGGGGGCGGGTCCTGGTGATCGTGAACGAGTGGGCGGGTCCTGGTGATTGTGAACGAGTGGGGCGGGTCCTGGTGATTGTGAACGAGTGGGAGGGTCCTGGTGATCGTGAACGAGTGGGCGGGTCCTGGTGATCGTGAACGAGTGGGCGGGTCCTGGTGATTGTGAACGGAGTGGGCGGGTCCTGGTGATTGTGAACGAGTGGGCGGGTCCTGGTGATTGTGAACGAGTGGGAGGGTCCTGGTGATTGTGAGCGAGTGGGTGGGTCCTGGTGATTGTGAACGAGTGGGAGGGTCCTAGTGATCGAGAACGAGAGGGCGGGGTACTGGTGATTGTGAGCGAGTGGGCGGGTCCTGGTTATTGTGAACGAGTGGGAGGGTCCTAGTGATCGAGAACGAGTGGGCGGGTCCTGGTGACTGTGAACGAGTGGGCGGGTCCTGGTTATTGTGAACGAGTGGGCGGGTCCTAGTGATTGTGAACGAGTGGACGTGTCCTGGTGATTGTGAGCGAGTGGGCGGGTCCTGCTGATTGTGAACGAGTGGGCGGGTCCTGGTGATTTTGAACGAGTGGGCGGATCATGGTGATTGTGAACGAGTGGGAAGGTCCTGGTGATTGTGAATGAGTGGGAGGGTCCTGGTGATCGAGAACGAGTGGGAAGGTCCTGGTGATCGAGAACGAGTGGGAGGGTCCTGGTGATCGTGAACGAGTGGGAGGGTCCTGGTGATCGAGAATGAGTGGGAGGGTCCTGGTGATCGAGAACGAGTGGGCGGGTCCTGGTGATCGTGAACGATGTGGGCGAATCCTGGTGATCGTGAACGAGTGGGCGGGTCCTGGTGATTGTGAGCGAGTGGGCGGGTCTTGGTGATTGTGAACGAGGTGGGCGGGTCCTGGTGATTGTGAGCGAGTGGGCGGGTCCTGGTGATTGTGAGCGAGTGGGAGGGTCCTGGTGATCGTGAACGAGTGGGCGGGTCCTGGTGATCGTGAACGAGTGGTCGGATCCTGGTGATCGTGAACGAGTGGGAGGGTCCTGGTGATTGTGAGCGAGTGGGAGGGTCCTGGTGATTGTGAGCGAGTGGACGGGTCCTGGTGATTGTGAGCGAGTGGGAGGGTCCTGGTGATTGTGAGCGAGTGGGGGGGTCCTGGTGATTGTGAGCGAGTGGACGGGTCCTGGTGATTGTGAGTGAGTGGGAGGGTCCTGGTGATCGTGAACGAGTGGGCGGGTCCTGGTGATCGTGAACGAGTGGGCGGGTCCTGGTGATCGTGAGCGAGTGGGAGGGTCCTGGTGATCGTGAGCGAGTGGGAGGGTCCTGGTGATTGTGAGCGAGTGGGAGGGTCCTGGTGATCGTGAACGAGTGGGCGGGGTCCTGGTGATTGTGAACGAGTGGGCGAATCCTGGTGATTGTGAACGAGTGGGCGGGTCCTGGTGATTGTGAGCGAGTGGGCGGGTCCTGGTGATTGTGAGCGAGTGGGCGGGTCTTGGTGATTGTGAACGAGTGGGCGGGTCCTGGTGATTGTGAGCAAGTGGGCGGGTCCTGGTGATTGTGAGCGAGTGGGCGGGTCCTGGTGATTGTGAGTGAGTGGGAGGGTCCTGGTGATCGTGAACGAGTGGGCGGGTCCTGGTGATCGTGAACGAGTGGGCGGATCCTGGTGATCGTGAGCGAGTGGGAGGGTCCTGGTGATCGTGAGCGAGTGGGAGGGTCCTGGTGATTGTGAGCGAGTGGGAGGGTCCTGGTGATCGTGAACGAGTGGGAGGGTCCTGGTGATCGTGAACGAGTGGGCGGGTCCTGGTGATCGTGAACGAGTGGGCGAATCCTGGTGATTGTGAACGAGTGGGGGGTCCTGGTGATTGTGAGCGAGTAAGCGGGTCCTGGTGATTGTGAACGAGTGGGCAGGTCCTGGTGATTGTGAGCGAGTGGGCGGGTCCTGGTGATTGTGAGCGAGTGGGAGGGTCTTGGTGATCGTGTACGAGTGGGAGGGTCCTGGTGATCGTGAACGAGTGGGCGGGTCCTGGTGATCGTGAACGAGTGGGCGGGTCCTGGTGATTGTGAGCGAGTGGGCGGGTCCTGGTGATTGTGAGCGAGTGGGCGGGTCTTGGTGATTGTGAACGAGTGGGCGGGTCCTGGTGATTGTGAGCGAGTGGGCGGGTCCTGGTGATTGTGAGCGAGTGGACGGGTCCTGGTGATTGTGAGTGAGTGGGAGGGTCCTGGTGATCGTGAACGAGTGGGCGGGTCCTGGTGATCGTGAACGAGTGGGCGGGTCCTGGTGATCGTGAGCGAGTGGGAGGGTCCTGGTGATCGTGAGCGAGTGGGAGGGTCCTGGTGATTGTGAGCGAGTGGGAGGGTCCTGGTGATCGTGAACGAGTGGGAGGGTCCTGGTGATCGTGAACGAGTGGGCGGGTCCTGGTGATCGTGAACGAGTGGGCGAATCCTGGTGATTGTGAACGAGTGGGCGGGTCCTGGTGATTGTGAGCGAGTAAGCGGGTCCTGGTGATTGTGAACGAGTGGGCGGGTCCTGGTGATTGTGAGCGAGTGGGCGGGTCCTGGTGATTGTGAGCGAGTGGGAGGGTCTTGGTGATCGTGTACGAGTGGGAGGGTCCTGGTGATCGTGAACGAGTGGGCGGGTCCTGGTGATCGTGAACGAGTGGGCGGATCCTGGTGATTGTGAACGAGTGGGAGGGTCCTGGTGATTGTGAGCGAGTGGGCGGGTCCTGGTGATTGTGAGCGAGTGGGAGGGTCCTGCTGATCGTGAACGAGTGGGAGGGTCCTGGTGATCGTGAACGAGTGGGCGGGTCCTGGTGATTGTGAACGAGTGGGCGAATCCTGGTGATTGTGAATGAGTGGGCGGGTCCTGGTGATTGTGAGCGAGTAAGCGGGTCCTGGTGATTGTGAACGAGTGGGCGGGTCCTGGTGATTGTGACCGAGTGGGCGGGTCCTGGTGATTGTGAGCGAGTGGGAGGGTCTTGGTGATCGTGTACGAGTGGGAGGGTCCTGGTGATCGTGAACGAGTGGGCGGGTCCTGGTGATCGTGAACGAGTGGGCGGATCCTGGTGATCGTGAACGAGTGGGCGGATCCTGGTGATTGTGAACGAGTGGGAGGTCCTGGTGATTGTGAACGAGTGGGAGGGTCCTGGTGATTGTGAGCGAGTGGGCGGGTCCTGGTGATTGTGAGCGAGTGGGAGGGTCCTGCTGATCGTGAACGAGTGGGCGGGTCTGGTGATCGTGAACGAGTGGGGGGTCCTGGTGATGTGAACGATGGGGGATCCTGGTGATTGTGAACGAGTGGGAGGGTCCTGGATGATCGTGAACGAGTGGGCGGGTCCTGGTGATCGTGAACGAGTGGGCGGGTCCTGGTGATTGTGAACGAGTGGGCGGATCCTGGTGATTGTGAACGAGTGGGAGGGTCCTGGTGATCGTGAACGAGTGGGCAGATCCTGGTGATTGTGAACGAGTGGGCGGGTCCTGGTGATTGTGAGCGAGTGGGCGGGTCCTGGTGATTGTGAACGAGTGGGTTGATTGAGTGATGATTAGGGCTGTGACGTGTGGCTGATTGTGACACAAGCACCACAAACTGGATTTGAGATTAATTGCATTTTAATGCCCTGTTTACACGAAGGGAAGAATAATAATAATAATAATAGATATTTATAAGATTTTATTTATAACGCACTTTTCATTCTAAGGAATCTCAAAGTGCTACATAAAAGAACAACAATAATAGCTACAGAATACTAAAACAATAAAACAATCAGCACATAAAAGCCTTTCTAAATAAAAAAGTCTTCAGTTCTGCCTTGAAGGTGTCGAGGCTATGTACTTCTCTCAGCTCACTCGGGAGGTGATTCCAAAGCCGCGGTGCGGCTGAGCAGAAAGCTCGGTCCCCCATAGTGCGAAGTCTTGTGGTTGGGACCTGAAGAAGTAGGTGACCTGATGATCTGAGAGTGCGGGAGGAGGATTTCAAGGTGATGAGTTCTTGTAGATAAGGTGGTGCATGACCAGTGATACATTTGTGTGTGAATAGCAGAATTTTGAAATCGATCCGGAATGAAACAGGGAGCCAGTGGAGTGAGTGTAAGGTGGGAGTTATGTGATCATGTTTTCGGACTCTCATGAGGACTCTGGCAGCGCTATTTTGGATGTATTGTAGCTTCTGCATGTTTCTGGCAGAAATCCCAATGAAGAGTCCGTTACAATAATCCAACCTGGTGGAAATAAAAGCATGAACAAGTTTCTCTGCATCCGAAAGAGTTAACAGAGGACGTAGTTTGGAGATATTTCGAAGGTGGTTGAAGGAGGTTTTGCAGATGCAGATGCAGATATTTCCCTGCGGTTTGGCCTCTTATTTACACGAAAACCCCGTTTTTATCACAGAAAACGATTATTTCTAAAAACTCTGGCCAAAGTGGAGATTTCTGATAATGCCAATTATGTGTTGCCATGTCAACTGGGAGAAACAGGGTTTTAGGTTCTCAAACGTCACATTATGCGCCAGAAAATGCTTAACGTCATGTGAGCACCCAGTTTGACAGAGTTATGGTGACGCTCGACAGCGCTTTTATGCGGGCTGATGTAAATGATAACTTTTTTGAAAACAATGTTGTATGCACAATGTTATTATTGAAAACGGGGGGGGGGGGGGGGGGGGGGGTATTCGTTTCTCTAAATACCGGCTATGTGTAAATGTGGCCTAAATCTCAACCGTAATTTTTTTCATAAAAATTGCTAATAGATTTTCACCCAAATTGTGTGGGATTACTAAGTAATGTTTATTAATGTTTATTGTATTTTAAATTCCTTTGATAAAATTTTGAAATGAAAATTATTTTTTCATGAAATGTTACTTTGTACCAAGTCTGGCATACAATATTAGTGCGCTACTGATCTTGTAATCACATGCAGATGCTTATGCCAAACTTCCTGTATCCCGGCCAGCCACTGCATCTCATCTTCGAGCATCTCTTCAAACACTGAAATCAGCCAAATTACTCTGAGGGGGTCCAAGCTTCAACCGTGAGTGTTAGCCTTTGAATAAACAATTACCGAAGTGCGGCCTACACGGTCTTTACGGACGATGATGGCGCGATAATGACGCCCCAAGCTTTTGTGCCATTTCCTTGTAGTTCAACAGCATCGCAACCTCTCTGGCAATCCCTGTTTCCATGCCAACCACATCCTCCGTATGCCTGCCTGCAACTCCACAGAACAATAAACACAAAAAAGGCTGATTATGGATTTCATAGTCATCACACCTGTATTGATTCTGTTTGTCCTTTGATGTGATGGAAGATGATAATGTATGGCGTATTGGACAGGATGTCCTCAGTCTGCGTCTAGTGAGTCCTATTGAAGCTTTGATACAGGATCCTGACAGCTGCTGTAGTGACCGGCGCATTGATCGACTCATTAACAGGAGGTAATACATTTGCTTTCCTTTTTGAAGCCCTTTCTCTTTATGTCTCCACTCTCTCGATTTTCCTTTTCCTAACACACACACACACACACACACACACACACACACACACACACACACACACACACACACACACACACACACACACACACACACACACACACACACACACACACACACACACACACACACACACACACACACACACACACACACACACACACACACAGAGAGTATGATCATATCAGACCTGCCTAAGTCAGGGCCTCTGGTTAGTATTGAGCGGAAGCATTACACGGTTGAGAGGAGGCGGCATAGTATGAGAAAAAAATAAAACCTTCGGCTTTCCTTCAGCCTTATTGCAGTTATTGCGTTTGACAGGACAGTGACCACATAACTCAATCTTGTCAACACTCAAATTGAAGGCCCTGAAGGAGTATGTGTTGCTATTGACCTGTGTTGTCCATGGCTTCTGACTTATGAAATGGTACAAGTCCAACCAGAAGGCATGGACTGCATGCTTCAAAAGTTTATTTCTTTTTCTCAACTGCCGCTCGATTCAATTGGTAGACGGATGCAGACCTTTATAATATACAATCTTAAGTTTATAATCATTACTGATGTGCAAATTTGATCTCTCGTTATGTGTGTGTCAGAAAAGGCCATTTGTCTTAGATTGTCTGCATCCATAGGCAAAGTGTGTGTAACGCTGGGCAAGGCTTAGCATTCCCCTGGCCACAGACTGTTCATCTTGGATATTTAAGTCATTTCAACATAAGTTGCATTAAACTGACTTAAAAAATGAGTTGAATCTTGTGTAAAAAGTTGAAAATTGCTTAACTTATTTTGATGAGTAAAAACAATGCAAAAACATGTCATAACTTATTGATCATATAATTTTTTTACAGTGTAGCGTGGAATTTTCTAATTCAAACCACTGCCTGCTGCTGCTTCTGATTGCTTTTAGAGAGAAAAGCTGCCCATAACTGCTGATCTAGGATCAGTTTTCTCAATAATAATAGCCAATTGGAGAAACAGATTTGACAAACGATCCAGTGCGTATCTGTGTTTGCGCTCTAAAGAGCATCAAAGGTTTCTATTTACAATGTGTTTTGCAGCGTTAAGCAACGTAACCAATCACAAACATTTTTTTAATGCCATAGCCAATCATAGGTGTTAGTTCATCACGACCTCACATCAATTAAGATGCACAATGAATATCTTATGTACATAACTTCTACACTTTGTTTGTTATATTGAGAGGATTTGCTAGCGTGCGGAACTCAGAATCCAGTTTCCAACATAAATGAACACTAGAGGCAGTAAAACAGCAAGCACTTTTAATCGTTTTCACACACAGTTATGATTACAGGGGCAGATTATGAATTATTTAAGGCTTGTTTTCTTGCGGCTCCTTTGCACAATACAGGAAAAAACAGCATAGTACGTAAAAAAAACGAAATAAAACTTAAAATAAAATGAAAGTTGAATAAAATGTATTCGTACAAACTCCAACGTAATAAAACGTTGCCATATTCATATTGCATATTCCATATTTACATTCATCTGTTCCCAAAAAAACTAAACGTGCGTTTAGTGCCACTCACTGGACAGTTCACTTTGAAACTGTCGCGAAACGTGCACGACGCAATGTATTTAGCAAAAAAGTAGCCACAGGTACGTTTTTCCAATGAGCTACATAAGGGTGAGTAAATTATGACAAAATGTTCATTTTCGGGTGAACTATTCCTTTCACGCTTTTAACTTTGCAATAATTTAATTGCTAAGAGGAATTAGCTCAAACATTGTTCACTAAACGTGGTGCTAAAGGGATGTTAGAGTTTTTCAATGCAGGCTTCATATGCTGCTCAACATGCTGTCAGAACACCTGGTAGCCGCAGCTGCTAGACTAAATAGATGTGTCCCAGTAACCCTCAGAGAGAGCTGCTTCACAGAACACCGTGTCCCTGCTGAACATATTCCTTTCCGAGCTTCTGAGACAAACTCTTGAGAATGAAATTAGCCTTCGGGGACAAAGGCTCGCCCAGATTAGTATTTTCAAGTTCTTTAATGATGTCTACCACAACGGATCAGAGCAACCGAGTCAAGAACAGGTTCTTTCTTCACAGCTTTATTCAGAGATGAAGTACTGTCTAAATAGGTCAGGAACGGCAGGTTCAGTCAAATGCAGGACCACAAACTAATTTATTACTTTTAGTTATGTAACATTCATTAAACTTATTTAATTAGCTACTGGGTCTGTGTGGCTTACCCAACACAGCATGACATACTAAGATCAAAAATACTTAAAGTTATTATTCTCATTTTTAAAGTTGCTTTGAACAAAGTGTCTGCTATATGAATACAGTTAACTTTAAATGGAGTTAGGGGTACAAAATAAATAAAAAAGGTTTTAATGATATCTGTGCATCATTAAGTGTGAGCCAATGTTTGACTATTCTGTTTTAACTCTTTACTGAAAAGTCGATTAGAATAAAATCAAATCTTTACAATTTATTATGTCAGGTAATTGTATCACGCCAATTGCATTAAATGCTCTGGATTAAAGAGAGAAGATTCAATACCTTGACATTATAAAATACATGATGTGAAGTGTTTTGCTTACACTTCGCATCACGGGCTAGTCTGGGTTACAGAATCGTGCGGAGCCTCTCGGTGCATTTCATTATATAGACAGACCTTCTTTTCACATGGAAACATTTGCTAACAATGAGAATTTGCATTCAGAGTTTACACCTTTGAGAGCAGGATGCCATTTGCCTGGAAGACACACCCTCCTCTGTGTCAGGAGCCAATCAGAACCCTCACTAACCACCACGCAACGATCACTTTCCCCAGAGTACTAATCACCTGCACCTGTTTCCATTCAACACGCCCTTCACAACCAGCACAAAAGCACCCAATTCACAGTCACTCATTGTCAAGCCTCCAACAGGAAAAGACCACTACCAGTTTCACTTGCCTTCCTCAGAGTTATCTCAAGTCTGGAACGTAAAGTATACTCACCTGTGATACTAACCTTTGTGCTCTTGCTCTGATGTTCCCAGGACCTGCTTTGTGATTCCGTTCTCTGAGTCCTGGATCCAGTATTGAGTTTCGTTCCCTGCTGGATGATCTGAAAAGGGAAATATAAAGCAAGTATCACTGAACTGGTTAATTCGATTGCATGCACTGCAAGAAATCTACTCACGTCAAGTTTCTCCTTGGATCTGGTCCGCTCACGAACGAGCTGTAAAAGGGAAAAAGGAAACGTCATTGCCGTGCCACTCTATTCACGCTATATTCTATGAAGAGGATTTACTCACCTGGAATTCCTGCCACGAATCCTCTGCACGAGCACCACTGAACACCTGCAAACTTAAATGCTTCTCACTTTTAAATAAAGAAAAGTTTATGTTCTTCACTTACCTCTTTGTCCGAGTCTGAATCCTGACAGAAGGCTTGACCTAACAACAGTAAGAGGTGAAGATCGTAATGGACCCCAAACAACCAGCCGTTGCTGCCAATCCCACACCAGCCCCCGCTCCTTCAGTACAGTCTGTGTTTTCCTCTGCGGGTTCTTCCGGGAACGTCACTTCTTCGGTTACCTGCTTTGCAAATCCACCGTCGCGTCCAGCGCCATTCTCTGGCCGGGCGGAGGATTGCAATGGGTTCCTATTACAGTGTTCGCTCGCTCTGGAACAGCAAGCTCAGCTTTATCCCACTGAACGATCAAAGGTCGCGTTTGTCATCCAGCAACTATCTGGAACGGCTTTGAGATGGGCTGAGTCTTTGTGGATGAAGGAGTCATCTGTGGTTGCAAACATTCAAGAATTCGTGAAACATTTCAAGGAAGTTTTCGGTCAGCCTGCGGAGGATTCCTCTTTTGGAGAACAGCTGTTACAGTTACGTCAAGGGAAGAAATCATTATCGGAGTATTCTGTGGAATTTCGCACTCTAGCATCCAACAGTGGTTGGAATGAACGAGCTCTTATTTCTGTGTTCCGTCGGGGATTAAATCCAGCTTTACGCCTCCAACTGGCCATCTATGATGACACTCTAGGACTCGAGAAATTCATGCAACAGGCCATGAGAGTGAGTCAAAGATCTCAGAGTTGCTACACCGATCAGTCTTACTATCCTCCTGTTCCTCATCAAGGTGCTACGAGCTTCGCGGCCGAGAGTCGAAATGAAGAAATGCAAGTCGATTCCTTCAAAATCTCCCAGAGTGAACGTCTTCGGAGGAAGGAATTAAGATTGTGTATGTACTGCGGTGGCAAGGGACACTTTCGACTTAACTGCCCCATCAGACCTGGGAATATGATGGTAAGCTCAGTTTTAGATCACCAGACAGTCTCAGCACCCCTCACGATCCCTGTAAATTTAAAAATTGAAGAAACCTGTATATCTGTCACAGCTATCATCGACTCGGGGTCCGCGGGAAACTTCATCTCGGGGGAAACTCTGTAAGAGACTCAAACTGCGAGAAATCAGCACTCCCAAGACCTACTCCATCTACGCAGTAATAGGTGAGCAGATTAACATGCAAGATGTTACTACCCAGATTAATCCCATTAAACTGTGTGTAGAGGACACACACCAAGAATGGTTCGAACCGTTTGTACTCTCGAATAGTCAGGCAGATCTCATCCTAGGTCGACCGTGGCTAATCAGTCACCAACCCACAATCGATTGGAAGTCTGGAAAAATCTTGAAATGGGGTTGTCGATGCTCAAATCTAAAGAATCACTCACCTTGTCTCTCCAGCAAATCAAGAAACTACAGCGTCACAGTAAATTCCACGTCCATCGAAAGTCCTGCTGAAAGAATGTCCACGAATATTCCTGCCTGTTACTCCACGTTTTCTGATGTGTTTGACCCTGTCACTGCGTCCCAATTACCACCTCATCGACCATGGGATTGTGCAATTGATCTGGTTCCTGATGCACGACTCCCCAAGGGCCGAATTTACTCTCTCTCCATTCCTGAACAAGAGTCAATGAAGAAATATATCAAGGAGGCTCTAGATCATGGTTACATCCGGCCTTCTACATCTCCTGCAGCAGCCAGTTTCTTCTTTGTGGCCAAAAAAGATGGTGGTTTAAGACCCTGCATCGATTACAGAGCTCTAAATCAAGTCACAGTGAAGTTCAGTTACCCACTCCCTCTCATTCCAGCTGCTCTCGAACAACTCAGAGAAGCAAAGATGTTCTCCAAGCTTGATTTGCGTAGTGCATACAATCTCATCCGAATTCGAGATGGAGATGAATGGAAGACAGCCTTCATAACTCCTGCGGGGCACTACGAATACTTGGTAATGCCGTATGGTTTGGTCAATGCTCCCTCCGTATTTCAGAGTTTCATGGATGAGATATTCAGAGACTTTCTAGGGAAGTTCGTCCTAGTATATATCGATGATATCTTGATCTACTCCAACGATCCAACGGAGCATCAGCGGCATGTGTCATTAGTCCTCCAAAGACTCAGAGAATACACCTTGTTCGTCAAAGCGGAAAAAATGCACTTTTCATCAGACCACTGTCGAGTTCCTGGGGTATATTCTTAGTGATCGGGGAGTAGAGATGGATCAACGGAAGACAGAAACAATCATGTCATGGCCAACTCCGAAATCAGTGAAAGAGCTTCAGAGGTTCCTCGGCATTGCAAATTTCTACAGACGGTTTATCAACCAATATAGTCAACACACCTCACCGTTAACCTCCTTGTTGAAAGGAAAACCCAAGACCTTGAAATGGACCTCGGAAGCTGAGTATGCCTTTAATTCCTTGAAATCTGCTTTCACCAATGCACCGTTGCTTCACCATCCAGATCCTGAAAGACCATTTGTGGTAGAAGTGGATGCATCCACCACCGGGGTCGGAGGGATTCTATCCCAATGTTCTGAGTCCTCCTCTAAACCCTTACCCTGTGCATTCTTCTCAAAGAAGTTCTCTCCAGCTGAAGCCAACTACGACATTGGGAATCGTGAACTTCTGGCAGTAAAACTTGCCTTAGAAGAATGGCGGCATTGGTTAGAGGGAGCAAAACATCCGTTTCTAGTACTTACCGACCATAAAAATCTTCAGTACTTGAGAGATGCAAAGCGTTTGAACCCTCGCCAAGCCCGATGGGCGTTATTCTTCACACGATTCCACTTCAAGATTGCCTATCGCCCAGGCTCAAAGAACACCCGAGCAGATGCATTGTCTCGTCTTCATGTCCCTGAAATCCCTGTTGAAGAACCCGAAACTATCCTGCCAGAGAGTCTCTTCGTGAACCCCATCCAATGGGAGATAAACGAACAGCTCCAAGAATTGTCCCATCAGCAACCCAGAGTTCCTGGATGTCCCACTGGGAAGATATACGTTCCTGAAGAGTTCCGCACCTCCTTGATTTCATCAGCTCATTCTTCAGTAGCCACTGGACATCCAGGAGCGAACAAGACTCTAGCTACACTTCAAGTCAAATATTGGTGGTCCAGCATGAGAGCAGATATCACACAGTTCATCCAAGGCTGTGTCCCGTGTGCCATCTCAAAGGTTCCCTGAAATCTGCCTGTGGGTAAACTGGTACCCCTTCCTGTCCCGAATAGACCTTGGTCTCACATCGGAGTAGATTTTGTCACTGATCTTCCAAGCTCTGAGGGGAATACCTGCATCTTAGTGACCATCGATCGCTTCTCTAAGGCCTGCAAGCTAATTCCACTGAAGGGGCTCCCAACAGCTTTTAACACCGCTGAACTACTCATGGAGCACGTCTTTCGGAATTTCGGTCTTCCTGAGGACATCGTTTCCGATAGAGGGCCTCAGTTCATATCTAGAGTCTGGCGATCATTCTTCACGTTAATGAATGTGACAGTAAGTCTGTCTTCAGGGTACCACCCACAGACCAACGGCCAGACGGAAAAGAAAGATCCAAGATATCGGCCGTTTCTTGCGGACATTCTGCCACTCCAATCAGAACATCTGGAGTAAATATCTCATTTGGGCCGAATACGCACAAAATTCTCTTCGACAAGCATCCACTCAGTTGACTCCATTTCAATGTATCCTGGGTTATCAGCCTCCGTTATTCCCATGGTCCGGTGAACCCTCAGAGGTACCCGCAGTTAACAAATGGTTTGAAGAGAGCGAACAGGTCTGGGATCAGACACACCACCACATTCAGCAAGCTGTCAATCGACAACAACGATTCGCTGATGAACGCCGCCGACCCAACCCAGAGTATCAGCCTGAACAGCTTGTTTGGCTTTCCACTCGAGATATCAGATTTCGCCGGTCATGTAAGAAACTAAACCCCAAGTATATTGGACCATTCCCAGTTGTCAGCCGAATAAATCCAGTTACTTACCAGCTCCGACTTCCTCCAGAATACCGCATCCATCCCACGTTTCACGTTTCCCTCCTAAAGCCTTACCATCCACCAGTATCCCAGTCAGTCACACAGATTGAACCAGAGGACAATCCTCCTATACCACCCATAGAACCAGAGCCCATCTATCTAATTAATGAGATTTTGGACTCTCGACGTCGAGGGAATCAACTCGAGTACCTCATTGACTGGGAAGGATATGGGCCAGAGGAAAGAAGTTGGGTGCCTCGGAATGATGTTCTTGATCCCAATCTGCTCCTGGAATTCCATACCCAACATCCCGAGAAACCTGCACCACGACCCAGAGGCAGACCCCCACGACGTCGAGGTCCAGGGTGCGCTGGCGCGGACTCTGGAGGGGGGGGGGGGGGGGGTAATGTCAGGAGCCAATCAGAACCCTCACTAACCACCACGCAACGATCACTTTCCCCAGAGTACTAATCACCTGCACCTGTTTCCATTCAACACGCCCTTCACAACCAGCACAAAAGCACCCAATTCACAGTCACTCATTGTCAAGCCTCCAACAGGAAAAGACCACTACCAGTTTCACTTGCCTTCCTCAGAGTTATCTCAAGTCTGGAACGTAAAGTATACTCACCTGTGATACTAACCTTTGTGCTCTTGCTCTGATGTTCCCAGGACCTGCTTTGTGATTCCGTTCTCTGAGTCCTGGATCCAGTATTGAGTTTCGTTCCCTGCTGGATGATCTGAAAAGGGAAATATAAAGCAAGTATCACTGAACTGGTTAATTCGATTGCATGCACTGCAAGAAATCTACTCACGTCAAGTTTCTCCTTGGATCTGGTCCGCTCACGAACGAGCTGTAAAAGGGAAAAAGGAAACGTCATTGCCGTGCCACTCTATTCACGCTATATTCTATGAAGAGGATTTACTCACCTGGAATTCCTGCCACGAATCCTCTGCACGAGCACCACTGAACACCTGCAAACTTAAATGCTTCTCACTTTTAAATAAAGAAAAGTTTGTTCTTCACTTACCTCTTTGTCCGAGTCTGAATCCTGACACTCTGTGTGCGAATGCTCTCTAAACTCTTAAATACATTATTACCTTTTGGTTTACTTCTTTGGTAATGAGACCTTAGTTCCAGTCGCACTGATACATTTCAAATGGTATCAAACATGTGTAATATTGTAGAAAATAATTATTCACATTAACCCTACCATATAGATTTTTGGGTGAATTTCAGGGGATCTTGGCATGATAGAAAGAGCGACCGGGGGAATGGGGGTCAAGGGGAAAAGATGTAGATTAGGATTGCTTAGGTGAGACTTGCGTCTCGAATGGTGCACAAGAGAGAAATTCAAATGTCAGCGCAGTCTCATCCCAAGAAGTCATATAACTGACGTCTTGGGACGTCTTTTGACCATACGTCAATATCCGCCTTTTTAGGGTACCCTTAAACGTCGGTTAGATGACGTTATCGGATCCTAACTCTACCCCAGACCTAAACCTACCCCTAAACCTACCCCGTCACCTAACTGAAGTTAAAGGTAAAGCGTCAGTTGTATGACGTCCCAGGATCGTCATCTAACCGACGTTTAAGGGTACCCTAAAAAGGCGGATATTGACGTATGGTCAAAAGACGTCCCAAGACATCAGTTATATGACTTCTTGGGATGAGACTGTGTTATAAATGTTTATTTCCTTTGTTTTCTCAGAGAGTTGCCCTCTCTTCCAGTTCTTCCAGTTTCTCCAGTCTTACAGCAATAAGTCCATTCGTGAAAATGTATTACTACTAAATATTCCATGGTCAACAGTTAGTGGTATTATAACAAAGTGGAAGCAATTGGGAACAACAGCAACTTAGCCACAAAGTGGTAGGCCACGTAAAATCACAGAGCGGGGTCAGCGCATGCTGGGCAGCACAGTGCCCAGAAGTTGCCAACTTTCTGCAGAGTCAATAGCTACAGACCTCCAAACTTTTTGTGGTATTCAGATTAGCTCAAGAACAGTGCTCATGAGAGCTTCATGGAATAGGTTTTCAAGGCTGAGCATCTGCATCCAAGCCTTACATCACCAAGTGCAATGCAAAGTGTGGGATGCAGTGGTGTAAAGCACGCCGCCACTGGACTCTAGAGCCATGGAGATGTGTTCTCTGGAGTGACCAATCACGCTTCTCTGTCTGGCTATCCAATGGACGAGTCTGAGTTTGGCGGTTGCCAGGAGAACGGTATTTGCCTGACTGCATTGTGCCAAGTGTAATGTTTGGTGGAGGGGGGATTATGGTGTGGGGTTGTTTTTCAGGGGTTGGGCCTTAGTTCCAGTGAAATGAACTCTTAATGCTTCAGACATTTTGGACAATATGCTCCCAACTTTGTGTGAACAGTTTGGGGATGTACATGTTCCAACATGACTGCGCACCAGTGACATGGATAAGTGAGTTTGGTGTGGAGGAACTTGACCTGCCTGCACACAGTCCTGTACTCAACCCGATAGAACACCTTTAGGATGAATTAGAGCGGAGACTGCGGGCCAGGCCTTCTCGTCCAACATCAGTGCCTGACCTCACAAATGCACTTCTAGAAGAATGGCCAAATTCCCATAAACACACTCCTAAACCTTGTGGAAAGCCAGAAGAGTTAAAGCAGTTATAGCTGCAAAGGGTGGACCAACTCCATATTAAACCAAAGAATGGGGTGTCATTAAAGTTCATGTGCATGTAAAGACAAATGTCCCAAAAGTTTTGGCAATATAGTGTATGTCCATGACATTAATTAGGCGGCGTTTACAAAGCGGAGAAACCATTCAGCTGCGTATAAATTTCACTTGGAAGAGAGGCGTACACCCGTTTTTTGTGCATACATTCATTCTCTGAATCACACGTACGCACATTTGAGAAATGATTGTAAGATCAAATGTTGGCCGGTTTCTTCGCAACATTTTATAAATGAGGCCCCAGAACTTTAGGAAACCGAGGCCTATTCACAGGTTATATTGATGTTATATTTGAGTTTACACTGAGGATATTCTGTATTCTGGTGAGACTTTCAAGCTTAAAGGTGATTTCTGAGCAGCACAGCAGGAGACTCCCTTAAAGCCAAAAGGGGCAAAGTAATTTAAAACTTTCAACATTTTTTTGCAAAAGAAATGAGAACAAAACAACTTGTCTTGAGATTTTTGCACCATCAAAAAGAAAGCTTTGAGGGTAATACCACATTTAAATGCTCTCAACACTTTAGTTTGCTTTGCTACAATGTTCAGAGGGTTTTCATAGTGCACATCACTTGTTGAGACGCAGATAAAATTTCTGTAGATGTAGGTTTTAGCTATTTACAAGATATTAGCCTTGCAAAGACTGTGTAGGGTTTCCGGCCCATAAGCTCTTTATCAATTTTAAGTTTGGGGATAGATATTCAATAACTATTAATCTATGATCAACAAATTATTAAATACAGTTTGAACCGGGTCCTTACGTTAATAAATTACCCACAAAGGGGTGTACAGCGTACCCGTCTGTTCAGGGTAAGTATATAACAATTAAACACAACGAATTATGGTTAATTATTAATATACATCCTACACAGAGGAATGGCTGATCTTCAACAATACCAAAGCATTTGACCCCTCCTCGCTCATTCACACGTCCGCCGTGTAGTCAGGCAAAAGGGTACAAATGACTTATGGTCTATTTTAGCTTAAATTAACTGACAATGTTTTGTGCACTTAAACGATTATCAGATTGTAGCTAGGATCTTTTATATTAAAGAGGCTTTGTTATACGAGCAACAACCACAGAGTCAATAAAGCATAAAATGAGGTTTAATGAATGAACTACATGTAACAGGATATAGATTAAACAAAATGAAATAAAACAATAAGAAAAGAAAACACAAGGAAAATACAATTGCTAGCACAGTTTAGAGTAAACCCTTTAGAGACAGCCACAGGAGATATACTTTACAACGTCTAAATTTTGTATTGAACAAATTTTTGCATTCAGACCTGTACGTTTGGTGTACGGAAGCAGCGTGTGGTGTCCCGGAGATGGAGGTGGGGTTTCTTTGGGTCCCAGCGTGGTTGGTTCGCGGGAGATTCAAACGTTCTGGCTTAGTTCTGTATGCGTGAAGAGAGTCTTTTCACCGGAGTGCTGGAAGACTTACGAAACGCACGTGGAGGTCTCAGTCGGGAGACGAGAACACTAAGAACAGACTAGCTATGCGCAAAATGAAACGAAGTTAAAGTAAAAACAGGAACATTAAAATAAAATACGAAGATTACAAAGAATACACAGGAACAGGATACACACGGACAGAGAGAGAGATTGTCTCTGTGTTGGAGAATTTAAAGATGAGCTGGGCACGCCTGGGTAAGGCGCGCCGGCCAATGATAGCATCCCATATCGAGGAGCGCGTACGCCCCCTGATTGGGGTGGAGATCAGCGGTAATATGAATTTATGACCAAGTAGAAAATTAAGCTTACTTTGGTAATAGCATATGCATGTAGTTATACATTTCACGATATGGATATACAGCTTAATAGATGGATCAGATTTGTAGGATTACAACGATATCAAACATTTCACATCACAGACGTACTATTACAGAGTTACATCTGGAGGCACACATTCAGGCACTCATAAGGATCGTACATTCCTGAAAACATTCGTAATACAAGTTTGCACACTCACAGTTCTTTTACATGTATTTAAAACAGCAAATATATTTTAGTAACGATTTACAGATAGGAAATCAGAGTTCATATGTATGTGCGTGTGTGCGGGGACGTGGGTGTGAACGCGTGTTGCGCTCGGCGGGAAACAGACAAAGGAGCATCTGTTTTTGCGCTTCTCCCCCCTGATTTCCGCTGGGAGGGAGAAGATGGCCTGGGTGTTGTCTCAAGAGAAAGAAACCGCTGTTTGGGGAACACTTAAGACAATTTGTCAGCTTTGATGACACCTTTAGGGTGTACTCTCTAGACTTGAAGACGCCAGTTCGGGAGATAGAGGTTCCGAGGGCTGACCACATGGCCTTTTAGGAATGTCTGTTAAAGTTAGGTCCCTTTGTTCTGGATTTAAATTGGTTGCGAGTTCGTGACTCAATAAAAGAGAATTAATGAAAGCTCCCGAGTCTCTACAGTTTCCCCCCTTTCGGGAGATGATGTCCCTGGGGAGAGATCGTCTGCCGACAATCATTGCATGGGAGGATGGAAGGTGAATCATGAATTCGGATAACAGGTGATTATCAGGGCTGAGGGCTTAGCTCAATGAGGTTACCGGCGGCTTCTTGCGTGTTATCCTCCTTTCGGGGGTTTCGTCGGAAGCCTCCGGACACGGCTTTGGAGAGCCTGACGGTAGATGCTCGTGTCTCGTTGAGTCTCCTGCACAGGATGAAAGCCAAGCCCAATGTTAGGATGTGACTGACTACCATAGAGAGGCAGAGCGCAGTGTCTGCTGCGGTCCAGGCTCGGGCAACAGGTGAAGCAGTCAAAGTGGGCTGTCGAGACAAAGCTTGTAGGGCGGAGTCAAGAGGAGCAATGTCAATTAGCTGTGACCCCCCTGTCTCAATTTCCAGTTCCAGCTCTGGACTCAGGGTGAAATTGTGGTCTTTGAAGAAAGAGGGAATTTCCAATTCTGTTTCGTACTCGTGGCTCGGAAGATGATACAATGCCAGATCGTCTACGTGGAGGATGGCACCTTTAGGTACTTGAATCCACATGCTCTGGTTGAGTAGGCTGACACGGGTAGCGGTGTCATGTTGGTCATAGGTGAGAGTGGCAGTGAGTACCGGAGTGTTGACAAGCCACCGGTCACCGATGATCTCTGCTCGGGTTTCTTCCACTTGTATGCGAGGCTTAGCTTCGGCAGGGCAGCGGTTGTCGCTGGACATGGTTTGCAGTCCGCAAATTCCATCAGTGTTGTCTCTAAGGAATGGTTTGCTAGGGCACAGATAATGAATGTCTTTCGTCAAGGTGCACATGTGCAGGTTTGGAGCCAGGTACAGCTGAGGATCGCTGTCGTGGTAGGCTACCACTTCTGGAGTGCGGATCTTGATGTGCGTGTTACCTTTCCAAAACCCGACGTTGACAATGTCTTTGAGTCTGTAGATTCGGCTTGACTCGATGATGGGTAAGTTCAGGAGGAATCCCATTTCTCTCTGCTCTGGGTCGACATAGAGTGGGATGGCGCTGCCCAGAGAGTAGGCCAGGTGTACTTGGAGCGGATCAGCTGGCGTGGTGATGGCGGAAGCCAGCACGTTCTGGACAAGGCTCAGAGGTATGAGGTAGGGTGGGATCCTACCCATGGCTAGGCTGTCAATGGAGGAGCTCACCTCCCGCAACATGTCCGTCATCAGGGCGGTGACCAGCTGAGTTTGGGCAAAGTCATTTTGAAAAACAGTGAACAGCTGTTTCATGGAATTCACAGTCTGGTTCAGCATGACGCTGTGGGTGTTGAGAATGACCACAGTTCCCTTTAAGGTCCTTCCGATGGTCTGCAGAGAAGCACTCTGCACGGTGAGCTGCTCTTTTAACTGGGGAATCTCTGTCTGGATTTCAGCCACATGTCGTCTCACGGTGGCTAGGTTAACAGCGTTGACGCTTGACATACCAATGTTGAACAGAGTTCCCACTGCAGCTGCGGCTCCCAGGAGGGCTCCAAGGAACCGTTTGGGGCGGCGGTTGTGTCCGCCTAATTCCGCTTGGGTGACGGTCATCTTTTCAAGTTGGTTTAGCATGTGTCTGACGTCGGCCTCGGCGTGGGCGATGGCATCCTCTGTCCACCGGGCTCCGGCCCAGCTGTACTGGGCTACTGCGCTGGGGTAATGTGCTCTGTACACGTTGCGGGGGTCGAGTCGAACGTACACCTTCTGGGTGTGGGTCCGACAGTTGGTGATCAGGAGGCCTGGTTGTTCTCTCAGCACGATGCCTGTCGACGGGCCAGGTGTGATGACGTCAGGTGGCGGTTGTCCTCTGGTCGACTGAAGGCAGAAGATTGCAAACCATAGCAGCATCCTATTAGAGGTGAAAGGGGAGATGTGGAGAGAGAGGGAGAGAGAGAGAGAAGCAGTGTGTCAGCGAGAGTTGTCCTTGGCGTTGGCAGGACAGTCGTTTCGCTCCTAGGATGGTAAGCAGTTTAGTTTGCATTGGCCCCTCCCCGCCTTTCTCTGCAAGCAGCAGAATGTCTCTTAATTTGGTTGCGGTGAACCCATTTGAGCACTGGGTCTTTCTGTCCCCGGCTCACTTGGATTCGGTACGCCACTGGGGACAGTTTGTCAACAATTTCATGAGGTCCTGTCCAGTGGGGCAGGAATTTCTTTGACAGCCGCTGGGAGGCTGTGCGTGGTGGCTGTGCGAAGCTGTAATACCAGACTCTGTCACCCACGGCTAGTTCCTGGTGTGACGCTTTCCGGTCATAGTAGGCTTTCTGGCCCTCTGCGCTCTTTTGAAGCTGTTGTTGGGCGAAAGCAAAGGTTGATTTCAAATGCTGGTGCAGCTCATCGAGGTACTGATGAGTGGTGCAGGCTGTGATGAGACTGGAGTCCCCTGGCTGATACAACAGGTGCAGTGGCAGTGTCATCTGTCGTCCAGTCATTAGTTCAAAGGGAGACACCTGAGTTGAGTCCTGGGGAGTGGCTCTGAGGGCCATTAACACCAGCGGGAGTTTCACATCCCAGTCCTTCTGGTTGGCAGCCACATACTTTCTCAGCATACTGACCACAGTCCTGTTAGAACGTTCAACTTGGCCAGATGAGATCGGTGAAAAAACTGATATGTAGTTGAACGTGGACCCCCAGGAGTTTCCAAATCTGCTGCATAATCTCAGCTGTAAAGTGGGTACCTCTGTCTGAGTTGACACTCATTGGCAATCCGAATCTGGAGAAGATGTGATTCATCAGAAGGTATGCCGTGGTCTGGGAGGTGTCATTGGCTGCTGGAAGACATTCTACCCATTTTGTGAACTGGCACACGACTGTGAGGAAGTACTTGTTGCCCCTTGTTGACCTTGGCAGAGGTCCTACCCAGTCGATTTGGAGGTCTGACCAGGGGAATGTGACTCTTCTGCGTTGCAGTGGAGCTCTGTGATTCGGATTTGCAGGTTGGAACTGACAGCAAATTAGACATTCTTTGACATATTCCGCCACGTGTTCTTGCATGCGGGGCCAATACGCTACTTGCTTCAGTGTCTTATAGGTGGCACGGGTACCGTGGTGTCCAGCACATGGCGCATCATGAGCATACATTAGCATCACCCCCCTTAGGCACTGAGGGATCACAAGCCTTGGCGCTGTGTTGTCCTCAGGTGCATACCACAGAATGTTGTGAATGACACGCAGCATGTGCTTGATGTCATGCAGCCGTCTGAGGCACGGGTCGTCAGTGAGATCAGACGGTGTGAGTGGGTGGTTGGAGGGGTCAGAGAGGTGGTTTAGAAAAGTCTTTATGGACGTGTCAGAGGCTTGCATGTCTGCTATGTCGTTGTTTGACATCTGCGGAGTCAGAGTGAGAGGCTGGGAAGCAGGCAGTGCGGCAGGAAAAGTTCGTTTGCTGCGGGTTAGCACTGTCACATCAAAGGCTGGTGGTTGGGCTGGAGGTGACCATGTGTTACCGTGCAGTGCGCCAGTCTTGGCAAGGGCATCGGTTTGGTCATTTAGGTCCTTGTCGAGGCCCGGTTGCTTGGAGTGGCCTTTCACCTTCTTCCAGTAGACAATCATGTCATGTTGTCTAGTCAGGTCGTCACATGCCTGAAACAAGTGTTGGTGTTTGACAGGCTTGCTGTTTGACGTCTTAAAGCCATTTTGTTTCCACCCTGGAAGGTGGCATGTGAAACTTAGTCTGGCATAGTTCGAGTCTGTGCAGATAAGGAATTCTTTGATGTTATGTGTCGCTGCGATTTGCATAGTTATGAGAATCGCTGCCACCTCAGCATATTGTGATGACTGAGGCCCCAGCTTAAAGTGTTGTGGTGGGCATGGCAGATCATTTACCCATAACACACCCGCACCAGCTTGGCGGATGCCCTCTTGGTTGTAGGAACATCCATCGACGTAAGCTGTGGGCATACCTTGGCACGTGTTGTCATCGAAGTATCTGTGACATGTCTGCTGTTGTGGTTCTTCCACATTAGCCGTTACAGGTGGTGCGTTATCAGTGCAGTTCTGGCAGGCAGCCAGGCCGTTGCCTAGCGCAGATTTGTGGTTCTGGGCATACCGTGCTTCGACATTGCGCCCTTGGAGGGCCATTAACCACGTGGCGATGCGGGAATTGGTGACCACGCCATCGCGGATGCGTTGGCTGTTGAGGAACATGACAGGCTGATGACAAGTCTCTATGATAACTTTCTGAGCTCCAATGTAGTTGGAGAACCGTTGTATGGCCCATACAGTGCAAAGCAGCGCTTTTTCACAGTCTGAGAATTTAGTCTCTGGTGGAAGGAGTGTCTTGCTGGCATACGCTACAACTCTTTTGTCTTGATCGTGTCGTTGGTACAGACCAGCGCTGAGACAGTGGTTGGAGAATCCCGCTTCCAAGTAGAATTCTTTTTGTGGGTCAGGGTAGGCCAGACATGGAGCTGTGCACAGATGACGTTTCAGCTCATTCATGGCATTGTCCTGGACGGGTGTCCAGACAAAAGGGCAGTCTTTTTTCAGCAGGGCAGTTAGTGGCTTTGCAATGTCTGAGTAGCTTTCTATGAACTGCCGTGAGTAGTTACACACTCCCAGAAAGCTTCGCAGTTCTGAAAGGTTGGTGGGTGGTTTGATGTTTTGAACAGCTTGTATGCGGCTGGACTGTGGTTCGATGCCTTGCGACCCGATCAGCAGTCCCACGTAGTTGACCTTGGTTCGACACCATTGACCTTTGTGGAGGGCGATCTTGGCGCCTGCAGCTGTTAACTGGTTCAAAACATAGTCTATTTCTGCCAGGTGCTCGGTAACTGTTGTGCTCTTCATCAGCACGTCGTCCACATAGATGAGATTTCCTCTCATTCTCGCATCAGGGCATGCTTTGTTCAGGAAGATGTTAAACTCAGCGGGTGAGTTGGCATAGCCGAAAGGGCACCTGGTGAAAGTGAATTGTCTGTTACCGAACGTGAAAGCTAGCTTGTGCTGGTCTTCTGGATGTACCGGCAGGGTCCAGAAACCTGAAGCTACGTCGAGCGTAGAGAAGATTGTGGCTCCTCTGATTCTGGGGATCTCCTGCTGCAATTGGGTCATCGGCCATCGTGACAGTGGTACCTGTCGATTCAACTTGCGGTAGTCGATCGTGGGGCGCCACCGGCCATTCGGTTTAATTACCGGCCAGATAGGAGCAGAATAGGTGCTATTGCATGGGCGAATTACACCTTTTTGAAGCATAGAGTCAATAATTTCTTGCACCGGTTCATGTGATGCAATGGGGATCTTGTACTGTCTGACAAAGGTGGGAGGAGCGTCAGGGTGCGTTGGAATGCGCACGGTGTGAAGGTGAGTGAGACCACAGTCTAGAGAGTCTTTGGCAAATGACGCTTTGAATTTGTAAAGGACTTGTCTGAGTCTTTGTCGATCTGCATCCTCTTTGATTGCGTCGGCGTCTTTTAGAATTTGCTGAACTTGAGACTCAAATCCTGGATATGGCTCCTCTGTGGGTGAACCGCTCGTGGTGTTTGCAGGCGTGGGTGCAGCAGGTGTTTCAATCTGGCAGATAGGCTGTTTGGAAACTGTGTACACGGCAAGGTGTTGGTCCTCCGTCAGTTCCGTTCTGCAGACTTGATCTTTGTCCATCGGCATGACTGAGGCGATGGAGATGATTTTGAAGGGCGCTGTGTGGAGTGTTTCGCCTGCGCATCCTTCTGGTATCATTGAAGCTGGAATAGGCCCAATGACAGGTAAAGTCAGTTCAAAATCAGGAAAATCATAGCTCACGAGCCATCCTAGCCGATAGGCTTTTGGAATTGCAATGTCCACTGCTATGCAGTTGTTGAAAAGGATGTAGACTGCACGAGATGACAATTCAGTGAGGGGTGTGGCTTCAAGTGTGAGTCCAAGTTCAACGCATTCGGGTGAAGGTTGAAAGAAACCCAGTGTGTTGTTTAGGGTTTGGCCACGTCGTATGTTGAGCCGAACAGCAACCCCTTTGGTGTACGCAGGTACTACAGTTGCCTGTTCGCTGATTAGAGTGCAAACCTCTGGGATGGTTTGGCCTGACAGAAGATTGTCAGTGTGTGTAGTAACAACAGCTGTTTGTAAAGTCAGTGGGGCCCAAAGTACCTCATTAATAAAATCCACATGCGCCTGGAGGCGAATCAGAATGTCTGCTCCAATGTAAACATCGTGGGGCAGGTCCGGAAGGATCAAGAAGTAATGAGTCAGGCACCGATGGTTCCAGTTCAAGTTCAAAGCACAGATACCTTTTGCAGTCACCAGGTTTAATGGGCATGAGTTCAAAGGGAAACGTGTGCGTTTGCTTGCAGAAGGAAGGTCTGGTGTGACTTTAATTAGCTCGTTGAAAAGTGACAGGCTGATAGCACAATTGTCGGCCCATAGGGCGAGTACAATGTCAGTAGTGGTTACACCATTCAGCTGCAGGTCGGTGGTGACCTTGGGGCAGAAGGACTCAGAGTCTTTGGGGAGTTGAAAAGTGCAGAGTAACGAACTTGAATCTCGCTCAGGTGCAGAGCCTGTGTTCCCATGGCTGGCGGTGACAGTTCCCGTGACCTGACAGTCTGGCTCAGTTGACCTGGGTGGCTGACAGGGGAGAGGTTCTCGCACTTGAGCCCAAATCTTCAGTTGTCTGAAGTCCAGCAGGGGCTCGAAGCGATCTAGTAGATCTTTGCCGATGAGAAGGGGAAACGTGTTCATCTGTGAAATGTACACGGGGTGTATCAAGCTCATGTGACCAAGGGTTAAGTGAAGGGGAGCTATTTGTTCAAGCCGGATGTCAGTTTGGCTGTAAGATCGCACATTCAGCTCACAATTCTGAGATTTCAGAGTTCTGTTCTGTCTGTTAGCTTCAAAACTGAGTCTTTCAAAGAGTTCAGCTGATATCAAAGTGAGGTCCGATCCGGTGTCGACCAGAGCTTCGAGCCTCACCACATTTTCCAATGTGATAGAGAGATAAAGTTTGCGTGCTAGTCCTTTTTCGACCAGGTTCCCCAGGAGTTTTAATGTGGGGGCTTGTGTGGCGATCGATAAACAGTTAGGGTCAGTGTCTTGGGATTCGTTGGGGAGACACACGACCAAAACAGCACTTTCTGGTATCTCTGGGGTTTTCTCACTGGTATGCTGTGTTGGATTGTCCGCTTCTGGATGTGCGGTTGTTGACAGCAGTGAGTGGGTGTCGCTGTCACTTGGTGTTATGACAGTTGGTTCTGTGGTCTGTGTCAGGAGAACAGTGTTCGTGGTGCTTGGTTCAGTAGGAGGGCTGTCAGGAAGGGTTTTAATCCTTACCCTTAGTCACGCAGAGTCTGGCTTGTCCTCTTTGTCAGTTTTCTTTTGAAGAAGCCCTTTTAGGATCTTCAGGATCTCTGCGGTCTCTGACGTGGACTCACTGTTTTCTTTTGCAGCAGGCTTGGATTTGGGCTTGGATCTGTTAGAGGCCTGCCGAGAGGGAGTTCGCTGCGGGCTGTCTGGACTGGACGTTCTTGTCGCTGGAGTCCGGCTCTGTCTGGGCCGTCGGCTGGTTTCCCAGGTGGCCCCCCCTTTTTGGGTGTGGGGGTGCCGTGGGCTGCTGTATGATCTTTCAGGGCGCTCGCCCTGATGCTTAGGACGAGCACCCTCGTAGCTGCGTCGCCCTCTGCTGGCCTGAAACGGTCTTGGCTCGTTATTAGAAAGTCTGTTAGGGTGGTGTCGTGTGGTGCCCTCTAGTGACAGCTCTGGATGCTGATCAGTGATAGGGCAGATAGAGGGAGTTTTTACAGTCTTTTCAGAAACAATTTTCTGCTTGATAAACGCCTTGTGGGCGAGGTCCCTCAGTTGCTGGGTAGACATTGTGCGAGGACAGGCCAGGACCCCTAAGTGATGGCTCACAGTGGGATGCAGGTTGCGGAGAAACAAAGTTCTGAAGTTAAAGTCCTCCTCCATCCCGGGATCATTCCGTGCCCCGAAGTATGCTTGTCGGAGGCGAGTGTAAAAGGCCTGCGGCGTTTCCAGTCTTGCCTGCTTGAGGCTCATCGCGGTGATGAGTCCTTGATCGGTGTCTGGATCAGAGAATTCCCTGATGAACGCCTGTCGCAGCTGTTGGTAATCCGCTTTGACGGTATCTGGTTGGCGATCCAGAAAACTGCGTACATCCCGACTCGAAGTAATCCGAAGCAGGTATAATCTGTCCCACGGGGTAACATGGGGAACAGTGTATAAGTGGAAGTCAATGTCTTTCAAGTAGGCGTGCACATCGTGGCCTCCAGCAGGATTTGGCGTGAAAGTAGGAATGTTCCTAGCAAGCTTGTCAAGTTCTTTAAAGGCCATGCCGTGGTAAGTGGCAAGGGTTGGCTGTGACGCACCTCCTTTTCCTGAGGGCGAGGGCTCTTGCAGGCTGTCCATTGATGTCTGGGACGGTGGATGTCTGTCTTCTTTCACCGTTCTGTGTTCTTGGCTGAAGTGTGCAGACTGACCGGTCAGGGAGAACTTTGTAGTGTGTGTCTCCCTTTCCCGGTCACTCTGAAGTTTATAGGAGTGTTTTAACTCACGGTGGACAGCCTCAAGTTCATCTTTATAAAGTTCTTTTTGCTGGATAAGTTCATCAATTTCAGCTCTAGCCGCCTTTAAGTGTTTCTCACAGGCTTTGGCTTTGGCGTCTCTTTCTTTTAGTTCATTGTTTGCTCTCTCAAGGAGAGCTTCACCTTGTTGCAGTTTTTCGGTGAGTGTCTCTCTGGCTTTTCTCTCTTTCAGTTCCTTTTGGTCGGTGTCTAGACGAAGGTTTTCCAGAGCAGTTTGAAGTTCTTCTACTTCCTTCCGTGACTCTGGGTCCGTTTCCTCCTCGTCCTGCTCCTCGTTCTCGAGTAGTAGCTGGTCTAGCCGACTTTGGGTCTTTGCTTGGTCGCGCCGGGCCTCCTCCGCTTGGAGACGTAGAGTTGTCGTCTCCTGTTCCAGGTCGATGGCGTGTCTCTCGTGAAGGCGGGCTTGTGCGACGAGTGTGTGGGCCAGGTTTCCCACGATTCGGGCCCATTCTTTGTGGCTGTAGCTTTGTGTTGGGTCGTGCCTCATCAGCAGGTCCAGGTCGGTGTCCAGCTGCGCCAGGTTCCGGGGCTCGGAGTCGCCGGTATCCTCGGGCAGGACGGTGGCTGTCATGGCCTTCAGCCATGTCTCAAGGCTGTCCCAGTGGGCTGCGGGGCTGGGAGACCGGGACATGCTGGCTTACTGCAGGCGAGAGGAGCACAACACACACAAACACAAACAGACCAAATGCAAATTTGTTCTACAATTTATGCGCTTATACCCTTAATACGGCGATGCCGTTTACGGTACTTTGACTAACTGATGCAGACAGTTAGGTAGGGACAAATTGTTTAGGTCAGCGCAGGGCCTAAATCAAGATTTTGACAGGACCGGAGCCTAGTAGGTCACGGTTGGTGCTAACGGCTCGGCTGTCAGTCTGTTATTTAGCTCTCCTGGGGTGTCTCTGTAGGCTCTGTCTCTGGTGACCTGGAAGGCACAGTTCACACAGAACAGAGAGAAGTAACAGAATAATAGCAAGAAAAACTTAAGGTGAGATTAAACAAAAGGAATTACTGGATCTGTTAAGATAGAGTAAACAATAGTACAGAAATGGTTACGGGGACTAAGAGGGCTTGAGCCGACTATGTGTGGTTTTCTGAGAAAAAGGGGTGGACACTTCTTAAATGTCACGGGAGAATATCTAATATTCTTGTGGTTTATACTAAGTAGATGTCTTTGCTTTACCTTAATTTAGCTTGTCTGGGGTGACCTGAAATCACACTAGCGGGAGCCAGCGTCGAGGACAATCTTTCCGTCGCTCCAAGCACTTAACCGAGATGTCCACGGCCTCTCCTGTGCGTCAACCACCGTGCGCCCTCCCAAACAACATAGACTTTAACACAACTGGCACGCCCGGGAGGTCACCTGCTTACGACACTGCAAAGGGGACTTTTCCCCAGAACCCTCTTTCGAGTGGCCCCCTATTAGGCCCCGGTTTGTGTACTAGGTCCGAAATTGCCTTGTGTCTTATCGCGTGGTGAGCCTCCCCTTTTTGGGAGCGCCAAATTGCTGATGTCTTATTGCGTGCCGCACCAATGGAGAGACAGGGAGGTCCGCGACTCACCCACAGCAAGCGTTGGTTACGCCGGTCAGACGACCCCGCCCACTGGACACCAACCAGATATGACGGTCAGATCACACCAGCGCAAGAGAAATCTACCTGTAGATAACAAATGTGATAGAGAAAGGTGACTCTAGAATTACTTCAAAGCTTACTTTGTCTACAACAAAATTGAGTATCTGTATGTGTAGAAAATACAAAACCTTGTTACCTAATGGGAGAGAGAGAAGCAGAGAGGGAATTGTGACACTGTTAGTTGTCAGAATAACCTACGGAGAAGGGTCAGTGAGTAAGGCAGGATAAACACAGGAGTAAGTAGGCTGTAGTGGCGGTTTTGGGCCACAAGAGGGGGTACTTTCCAGTGGTTAGCCGGCTAGGGAAACAACTTAATTGAAATTGTAAGTCAACTGGTTTGAATTCAATTCAAATAAGCATAGACGGTGATGTTGAATAACACCTAAGATAGTGTGGGTACCGTCGTGATAGAAATATCACTTAAGAGACGGCAGGGTTGAGTGCGAGAAAGAGAGAGAGAAAAAAAAAAAAAAAAAAAAAAAAAAAAAAAAAAATTGTATAATTTTTTTTTTGGAAGAGAAAAATTACAATTTTTTTTTTCAAAAAAAAAATTAAAAAAAAAAAAAAAAAAAAATTAATAAAAAAAAAAATTATTAATTAAAAAATTTTTTTTTTTTTGAAAGACGATTAATAAGAGTTATCAATTTATTAAAAACAAATTATCAAACTCATTAATTTATCGAGAAGGAGAAAGGTAAAGAATTTAATAAGATTTATTGATTTATCTGAGGGACAATCAATAAACTTATCCGGACAGAAAACGAAATCAAGTAGAATTATTCGTAACCTAATTCATAAAGTGAAGTGAGAATTTAATTCAGTTTTACCTTCAAAGTTTTTCTTTAGACCAATCTGAATGAGACTCTGAAAATTAACGGATGGATTATTTCTAATGCTAATCACGACTGCTGTAAAGTAATCAGTGACAGCCTTAGAACAACCCAACTGAAAATAGGCTGGAATCTCAAACAGAAATCGAGAATTACAAAGAGCTGACTCAGCGTTGAAGGCCACAAGGGGGCGTTCCCCGTGAGTCACTTCCTGTGAAGAACTACAACTGACTTAGAAAGGAAAAATTCAGGAGAGAGTGACCTTATCTGGAGCGTCCATACGGTGGCGCTGTTACGCTCACGTCGAAGAAGAGGGTGTGGCGGTGATTTGAGACTGAGGCGCAAGGCTGCGCTCTAGTGTTCAGCAACAGAATCACAACCACACGCTTCAATTGTACCTTTTTAGGGCACGCGCAAAATCTTATACTGCATATAATTTAGATTCAGGCGGATTTACAGTGCTATGTTCCACGGGTTTAGTAAAGCAGATTTAATTCACTGCACTTACATAACAATACCAACAGGAATTGACGTCTGTGGTTTAACTCTCAATACATTTATCATTTAGCACTTTAATGATTTAAAATGTTTTGGTTTAACGTTTGGTTAGCTCAGCCAAAGTTGAAACCAGGAGTTTTCGTTAATCTAACGATTATATATATGAGGCCTTATAGGTTGAAAACAGGAGCATCGCTGCATTCAATTCCTCTATCGCACTGCTCAAAAGATTCTCGTTTTGAAAACAGGCTGATCAAAGAAAATATCTTAACATGTAAACGTCTTTACAGAGGTAATATCTCTTTTGTTGCGAACTACAGTTTACATTCAATACTTTAACCGTGAATATCAGTATTACGAACTGTAATTCATTTTAGCAATTACAACGATTACACGCTTAGGTGAATTTAGCAGTTTGTAATGTGCTCAGCTGAAACTTGGCTTTCAGCTTGCAACATGCGCGGCGCGCAGCGCGCTCGCGTTTCTTAATAAAACACAGCAAAAAACACAATATTGCCACTGCATTAATTGCTCACACAACAAAGCTTAAAATATTGCCTATCATTCTCCACCAAAATTCTGTAGGGTTTCCGGCCCATAAGCTCTTTATCAATTTTAAGTTTGGGGATAGATATTCAATAACTATTAATCTATGATCAACAAATTATTAAATACAGTTTGAACCGGGTCCTTACGTTAATAAATTACCCACAAAGGGGTGTACAGCGTACCCGTCTGTTCAGGGTAAGTATATAACAATTAAACACAACGAATTATGGTTAATTATTAATATACATCCTACACAGAGGAATGGCTGATCTTCAACAATACCAAAGCATTTGACCCCTCCTCGCTCATTCACACGTCCGCCGTGTAGTCAGGCAAAAGGGTACAAATGACTTATGGTCTATTTTAGCTTAAATTAACTGACAATGTTTTGTGCACTTAAACGATTATCAGATTGTAGCTAGGATCTTTTATATTAAAGAGGCTTTGTTATACGAGCAACAACCACAGAGTCAATAAAGCATAAAATGAGGTTTAATGAATGAACTACATGTAACAGGATATAGATTAAACAAAATGAAATAAAACAATAAGAAAAGAAAACACAAGGAAAATACAATTGCTAGCACAGTTTAGAGTAAACCCTTTAGAGACAGCCACAGGAGATATACTTTACAACGTCTAAATTTTGTATTGAACAAATTTTTGCATTCAGACCTGTACGTTTGGTGTACGGAAGCAGCGTGTGGTGTCCCGGAGATGGAGGTGGGGTTTCTTTGGGTCCCAGCGTGGTTGGTTCGCGGGAGATTCAAACGTCCTGACTTAGTTCTGTATGCGTGAAGAGAGTCTTTTCACCGGAGTGCTGGAAGACTTACGAAACGCACGTGGAGGTCTCAGTCGGGAGACGAGAACACTAAGAACAGACTAGCTATGCGCAAAATGAAACGAAGTTAAAGTAAAAACAGGAACATTAAAATAAAATACGAAGATTACAAAGAATACACAGGAACAGGATACACACGGACAGAGAGAGAGATTGTCTCTGTGTTGGAGAATTTAAAGATGAGCTGGGCACGCCTGGGTAAGGCGCGCCGGCCAATGATAGCATCCCATATCGAGGAGCGCGTACGCCCCCTGATTGGGGTGGAGATCAGCGGTAATATGAATTTATGACCAAGTAGAAAATTAAGCTTACTTTGGTAATAGCATATGCATGTAGTTATACATTTCACGATATGGATATACAGCTTAATAGATGGATCAGATTTGTAGGATTACAACGATATCAAACATTTCACATCACAGACGTACTATTACAGAGTTACATCTGGAGGCACACATTCAGGCACTCATAAGGATCGTACATTCCTGAAAACATTCGTAATACAAGTTTGCACACTCACAGTTCTTTTACATGTATTTAAAACAGCAAATATATTTTAGTAACGATTTACAGATAGGAAATCAGAGTTCATATGTATGTGCGTGTGTGCGGGGACGTGGGTGTGAACGCGTGTTGCGCTCGGCGGGAAACAGACAAAGGAGCATCTGTTTTTGCGCTTCTCCCCCCTGATTTCCGCTGGGAGGGAGAAGATGGCCTGGGTGTTGTCTCAAGAGAAAGAAACCGCTGTTTGGGGAACACTTAAGACAATTTGTCAGCTTTGATGACACCTTTAGGGTGTACTCTCTAGACTTGAAGACGCCAGTTCGGGAGATAGAGGTTCCGAGGGCTGACCACATGGCCTTTTAGGAATGTCTGTTAAAGTTAGGTCCCTTTGTTCTGGATTTAAATTGGTTGCGAGTTCGTGACTCAATAAAAGAGAATTAATGAAAGCTCCCGAGTCTCTACAACTGATAAATGAAATAAGAAAAATCTATTTAAAAAAATGAAACAGTTTATTAAACCTTTAGACAAAATCTAAAAAGAAATATAAAAAAAGTTTAAAAATGTGTTTTTTGTTTAGTATCATATTGTGGCAAGCCGGACAGGGCCGAGAGCCGTGGGTACGGAGCGCGCCACTCCGGTCTCGAATCTTGGACTGTCGTCACTTCTCCTTTGATATAACAGACGACTCACAGAAAAAGTATATGAATAGCCTATCAGTTGTCAGGCTATATCTCTTAAAAACATGTCTTAGTTAGAATACATTTAAATGCTTAGTTTAATGATCAAAACTCTGTAGTATTTATTTCGGGGGGCACAAACATAATATAATGCAATACAATGATGATTGAGAGAGGAATTAATGTTCCTCAAGTGTCACATTTTAACATGATTTTTCTAAAAATGATGTATAAATAATCAAGTAAACCTATAAGTGTCTTCAGTCCAGCAAGTGTTCATCTTAAAATATTACTAACAATATAAGTTATTCTCATGTTTACTTAAAAAAAAAAAAATCTGAATAGATTTTACAGCAGGTATAAGTTATTTTACTTGCTAAAAACGTATAAACTATCAATCAGACGACAGAAGGCATGAAATAGATTATGTGCAACAGGTTTTTTATCAAAGTTTGAGTTATGTTCATAATTTATAGGTCTTAGAAATTTGCATATCAAATATGATAGGCTTTATAGGGTTAATGACATCATAGTGGCTTCTTTCATTCAGTCGCTTGAGAAATTGATTTCTGGGACCAATCTCTCCTGTTAAAAGTGGCATTATTCGCTTTGTGTTGGCCATATGAAACGCTGGCCCCACCAAACAAATGAATGTGGATGGCTGATTTTGCGGACTCAGCTCTCGGAAGTGAATTGGTCTATGCGGGTTGTCCTGTGAGAGTATGTGAGCAGAATCCCAAGGAAGAGGCGTTCTGGGAATGTAATTTTCTCCACCAGATGGTCCAGTTTGTTGTGAGAGGAACCTCTGTGTTATTTTCTTCCATTAGTCTTTCTGGCGTCTCGTCTATAGGAATACCGTCGTTTTTTTATTCAATTGCATAAGGTTGCATATCTAGCACAAGCTGATGACACGTGCAGCAGTGGGTTCAAATCTGGATTTATAGGCCATGATGTTTAAGATTTTAAGAACAGTTCTGAGTTCTGTAATTTGAGGATTTTTATAATGATATTTTTGGGAAAGAACTAAGAAGGTCTAATTGTTTTTTTCCCAGGTTAAATACAAGTGCAGTCCTGTTGACAGCATCTTGACTGTTGTTGTTTACCACAAACTCATTCATCAGTTTGTAAAAACATGCCAAATTTTACCCACTTTTCACTCAGGGTTACTAAAAACTAAAACCATTACTTGAAATAAAATACAATAAACATTAGTTGCACCAAAGCAGCATTTTTCATTTTTATTTTGATGTGCTAAAAGAACTAAAACTAAAACTGAAATAAAAATTAATGAAGGATATATGGGCATTTAAAAAAAGAAGAAGACAAAGACACAACAAAAATACTGAAGCTTTAACTAAAATGAAAATTAAAATGAAAAAATATAAAAATAAAAACTAATTCAAAATAGGATTTCAGTGATACTAAAATAACACTACTTACAATGGAAGTCTATGCGTTGAAGAATTTGCATGTCTGCTGGTAAACCCAAAAAGGTTTACCAAAAATAAATTATTCTTATTATTAGAATTAATTATTTCCAAAATAAATATTCTGTCCCTCCATCAGTGTCTGAATTATACAGTGATTCTCAGGGCTAACATATATATTTTCTGTCATTTTCAGGTTTTTCCTCAATTCAAATAATACTTAACTTGCTTAAATACTGAGCAATCCAAATAGACCCTATTTATTTCTTAATGCTGTTCTTGTTCTTATTGTGCACAATTCATTAAAGCACGTTATTTTTTTTCTTTGTAGTTTGTTTATCAGAATATTTATCAGTTTATCAGTTTATCCCTCTTTTCTATTATATAACAAACACTCAGAAATATGTAAGAATACAAAATTTAAATTTCAGAAAAAAATATAAGCATTGTTTCCTTTCCTTGACCAAACTCTCCGTTTAATATGCTTTAGCTTTTCTTCTTTTATTTAAGGTTGCTAAAATGTTATTTGAATACAATATTAAAATGTTCTGGTTTCACTTGTCCCTTTAACACATTCTGTTGACTATAAGTAACGTTGCACCTACATCTAACTCTCATTAAAGTGTTAGTAGAGTATTGGTCAACACAGTCTCATCCCAAGGCGTCAACTAACTGACGCTTCTGACCATGCGTCAACATGCCGACGCACATGGTACCCCTTAAGCGTCAATATGAGACGCTCATCCTCGGGCGTCATAAAATGACGCGCACCCTTTAGCGTCAGTTAGATGACGCTTCCGTTATGGGTAGGTTTAGGTCTGGGGTAGGGTTAGGATTAGACCACTAGAAGGCGCGTCTCATATTGACGCTTAAGGGGTACCATGTGCGTCGGCATGTTGACGCATGGCCAAACATGGTCAAAAGCGTCAGTTAGATGACGCCTTGGGTGTGAGACTGTATTGGTAGACTGGTAGGGCTAGAATAAGTTGACATGTACTTGCAAAGTTACTTATAGTCAGTTGAATGTCTGTTAAAGGACCATCAAAATAAAGTTATTAGATATTAAACAGTCTACTAATATTCTACTAGAGTTAGTTGACATGTAGTTGCAAATATACATATAGATTGTCGAGTAGAATGCCTAAAGTGGACCATCAAAAAAAAGGGTTAATGTTCTTATTTAATATTTTAAAATAGTAGCTACTTTTTAAGAACCTAAACACTTCCCTATACGCCTCCCAAACGGAGAGACAAGAAACATGAACATAAATGTGCATATACTGTACATTAATATTCAGGGCCTGACACTATAACTTTATACCCCCCTCCCCTCCTCTCCCCCAATGTTAAAGCTTACTGATATTTTTGTGACATCAAAGTTGGTCTCCAATGATTTATAACTTAATAGTTTACACCGGAAACTTGGGAAATTATGGCACAAAAAATCTGAGAACTCATTGGACAAAAAGTGGCATGTCTGAAACAGAACATTTTGTGCTGTGAAAGGACCAGTTGAGCTCAATATGGAACGACAGCATGTCTGTGTCGCTTGAAGCCCATGAGGGTAATGTTGTGGAAAATGCCCTCTGGTTTCTCTTTTATCGAGCATTGCAAACATTTGGGGATTGTACACTTTTACACTTTTTTTCATGTTTGTCAGCGTAATCCTGAACACCACCTTCCATCAATATCTGCCAGTGTAGCAGAGAGCTGCTGGAGTCGAGCTCTACCTGCGGGCAGCTGCCGGAATAATTACAACATGTCCTCTCTTCATTTCTCCCTCCGCTTCCTGTGTGAGCCAGGGATTTGCAAACTGCTAGCAGAAGCAGCTGTGGAGCGCAGACGCTGACAACATGGCAGTCTGATAGAGGTGGAATAATTTTACTTGGTTAACTGGAGGCTTGAAGTTGTCAAGGGTCTCATTAGAGGACGGCTATGGCTTCTTGGCCAAAGCGCATTTTCTGCACGCTGCACTTCTGAGCGGGACTGGAAATTCGAGGTGCTGTTGAAGATGCGGCTGGTTTTGCTCTGATTTTTACTGTGAACGTGACCAGGATTCTGAACTTCAATTTACATGCGAGGATTAGACTAGATTACATGAGTTAGTTAAATAGCTGTGGCAGAAAAACACAGTTTCTTTGTAATTATTTGTGAAACTGACTAGCAATTTCTGTGTAAATTGTTTCAAAGTAAATCCTGCACCTATTCAGTCAATGCAAAATGTTAATTGATCTACCAGGAATTATATAACTGAATTAAAATTAATTGCATATATCAATTTTTGCTGAGAAAAGCCCAAAACATTCTATTATTGTGGCAGTATTATTTGTTTTCGTTAATCAAAATAAAGGTCAAATAAAATATAATATAAATTTTAGGTGAAAAACATTACTAAGATACTAGGTTTTATTAATATTTTGAATCAGTTTAAAAAAAAGAGTTAATTTCATAATTTTTAAAAAAAATATGTTAGTTAGTTTTAGTTATTTTAGTACATCAAGTTAAACTAAATGAAAATGAGAGGCATCTAGCTGAAAATTTAATAAAGCTTGTTTTTATATTTTATTTTGCTTCAGTTTATTTTATTTTATTGTTTATGGTTTTAGTCTTAGTTCTATAATAACCCTGCTAAGAAATGTTGCCTTAAGTTTGAAGTTAAAGTTTAAAAACAAAATTACTAAAATTTAAATGAAAATGAAAACCAAAAATATTTAAATATAGTTTAAAGGAATAGTTCACCTAAAGTTTTTCTGAGATAATTTACTAACAATTTATGCCATTCAAAAATTGTAAGACTTTCTTTCACAGTAAATCAGAATGCACTCCTTTTATGCTATTGTTATCCAGTTTTTTCATTATCTATAATTGATAACAAATTAATTATTCCTTTAAATAATCATAGATAATACCCAAAAACATTTAAAATAACCTTGAAAATGCATAATGAACAATTAGTTTATCCATGTAGGCTGAAATTTAAAATTTATAGATATGACAAATAGATGTGAATTTAATTAATTAATTTTTTTTTTCATGTGTTCATAATTATTGCCACATGGGGCTGATGATTTGTATGTGCCTTTTCTTCAATATCACAAAATATTGAAGGATAAAACTTTGGTTACACTATTTTAATACACCACGTTAGACTTCATATTAGTTACTTTAAAACTGCTGTACATACCAACTATGTTAGACTGTTAGGAGTTTAGGGGTTTAAGGTTAGGATGAGTCTGTTGCCAGCATCAAAATAAAGTCTTAGCTATTAAGCAGGCAGTCTACTAATAGCTTACTCTATTGACTGGTAGTTGACATGCAGTTGCAAATGTACTTTTAGCAATAGAATTGGAAAGTGGACCATTGTGGACCAAAGTGGACCATCGAAAGAAAGTGTCACTGAAACTTTTTAACAGTAAGGGCCCTAATTTAATGATCTAAGCATGGTCTAAAGCGAACAGCGCAAGTAGTGGAGCTCCACTTTTGCTAGTTTAAACGACAGGAAAAATGGTTGACGCACCCATCGCGCGGCCCTCCCTATACGAGAACTACGTGGCTGCTTAGGGGCCCGCCGCCACTAGGGGGCACCCAAAAAAAACGTGACCTGTAACTCGACGTACATTCGCATCACATGTTAACGCAGCGGTAGAGTTACTCACGGGACACTGCACTTATTCTCAATCACAAAAGTGTATTATTTGCATTTGCTTTAAAGCCTTGCCAGTTAAACATTTCATTCGCATGCTTTTTTATAGGCGCACACACTGAGCGCGTGCACACTAAAAACCTGTCAAACAGCGCCCGATTACTGGACTTTATCTAAATTGCGTCTGATTGTGCAAATACTGTCAAATACACTCAGGGTATACATAAACACAGTCGGTTATGTCTAAAGTGAAAGTAATCAGTTGCTTCTGTCACTTTGTTAGAAGCAGGGCAGCAGCCTATAGTATACATGGAGAGTTAAAGGGATAGTTCACCCAAAAATTATGTTATATTTACTTACTCTCCATGTATGAGTTTCTTTCTTCTGCTGAACACAAAATAGGATATTTCGAAGAATGTGGGTAACCAAACGGTGTCAGGTCCCCACTGACTTCCACACTGTAAAAAGTTTAACTATTATTTACTCAATTTTTTTGGTGAAACATTTTTACACTCAAAAAATTTGAGTAAATTTTAAAGCTGTGAAATCAATGAAATATACTGTGCGAATTGAGTAAATGCAAGTAAAAAAATTAAGTAAATCGAAGTAACTGCATCTGGTACATTAAGAAATAAAATTGAGTATAATTTAACATTTAAAAAACAATATTTATGAGTAATATTAACTGTTTTTATTTATAAGTAATATTAACCTCTTTTATTTCCTCTAAACCTTTGTAAAATAGTAGCCTATTTCATACAACAACCAGTATAAGTTAAATGAGTAGCCCCAGAGTGCAGTCTGGACGATGGGGCGGGGCGACACTTTTAGGTGGGGCGACACGTGTCGCTCCGCCCACCCTCAATTTAATTGGTTTATAATACCGCAATCTTATTGGTGTGTAGACGATTCAAGTCTGAGCATGCGCATTCTTTTATGTACGAATGGTACGAGTTTATGAATGATCTACGATGCTGTTTGGCCATATACTATATTAAGTGATAAATAACCATTGCGATTTCAATAACGATCAATTGGATAATGTTTTGATGAACTTACGAATCAAGTTAGATGAAGTTACTGTCAAAATGTATTTGTATAGCGCTCAATTCACTTCGTTTCAAAGCAGCTTTACAAAAAGTCTTATTGTAAGCGAGCAGTTGTATGGATGGCGTCGGCGATATCACAAAATATGTTGCTGATAAATGATACACTGTTTGAGATTTAGCCAAGCTATACTGTATTAATTTACCCTGCAGACAAGTCAGTGCCACTTTTGGTGGATAATCAGCATGACTGAAATGACTGGCATATCAAAGGAGAGATAGTTTCTTTATAGGCTGATTTAGACAATAATTTTCCGCATGTAATGCAGGGCTCCGTAGTTTTACATCATTCGTTTGCTTCTTCGTTTTTTCATTAGGATCCGTGAATAAACACAAACTCGGGATTTTACACAAATGATGATAATTCCCTGTATTTCAGTAACATCGGATACATACATTTATTTTATTTTAGGCAAAACCACGGTGACAAATAAGAGAATAATAGGCTACCAAATAGCACAAGCCCTGGCCATTGGGTTTTGTGCGTACAATGGAAATAAAATCCGTGCAGCGCTGCAATGTTTTTTTTTTTTTTTTACTAAAACAGATGTTATTAGGTCGATCTATAGCAAATATTATAATGTGCTCAAGAGCGTATAACTATAAGCAATAGGCCTAGTACATGTTCATATCACTTCTCTGCTGGGTATTTTATTTATTTTATTATATTATAATTGCACAGATTTACAGCAGTGGGGTTTTTATGGTTATTGTAGCTATGCGAGTAATATTTAAAACCATTTTTATCCCGTAGCCTACTATACGATGATTAAAACATGAACACGCAATGCTATGGTGGATACATAAACAATTCGATTTTTAATATCTGATGTCAGCCAGATAGACAGTCGTATCCCTTTACGTTAACCGGTTGACACTTATTAGAAAACATGAATCTTGTTTTCTGAAACATGAAAACTATAACATACAGAACCAATAGGCCCTCATATTTTATGAACAGGTAAACAACCAGGAAACATGTTTGCCATTAAAAATTTTATTTACACTTTGTACCAAATAATGCAAGCATCGGACAACAAATGTCGTTTAAAATGACAACAAACAATGGTTGTGCTTTAGAATTTAAAATCAGCTGCTTACATTCTTCTTACAGTGAATAATCATAATTTGCGTAAAATCCAGAGTTTGTGCTGATCCACCGATCCTGATAGAAATATGAAGAAGCCAGTGAATGACGTGCTAATGTAAAACATCTCCCTGAAGTTACAGGTGCCGTCACCAAGCGTTCGTTTTTAAACAATAACTTCATCTATTCTGTGCCTTAAGTAGGCCTATAATAAAGTATTAGCCAATAGATCATAACAAAAAGTACCATGGCAAACCGATAATAAGATACGATTAAAGTTAGCATTTTATATGTCTTTACGGCCAAATCATTCACAAAATCGTACATAAAAGAATGCGCATGCTCAGACTTGAATCGTCTACACCAATAGGATTGCGGTATTATAAACCAATTAAATTGGGGGTGGGCGGAGCGACACGTGTCGCCCCGCCTAAAAGTGCCGCCCCGCCCCATCGTCCAGACTGCACTCTGGGGTACTACAGTTAAATGGCATTGGCCTTTGTTGTCATTGAGTACAGCAATACAGCACATTTTACACTGTTTTTAACATCATGTATACAATATTGCCTACATTTAAACTCAATTAACAAACATTTTTGAAGTAAAAATGAAACATTTAAACATTCAGGTAGCCTAATTCAAGTGTAATCAACCAGTCTGTTATCAAATGTCCACCGGATCAGCGCTGGTTTTCGTCCCGGAGACGGACTCGCGCTCTGCGGGTGAACTTCGAACTTTAGACCGCTGTCCTGAATACCGTCCCACTCATAGCCGAAAGATACTGCGAGCGACTGACTCCATAACCTGCCAATAAACAAACAGTGACAGTTCTGAGGACATGTTACCATCCAAATGAATTATATTCATTATCATTAGAAAGGAATAAAGTCGTGTGTTTATGCAAGGCGTTTCAATCACGCGAAAAGACCATAACGTTACTGTAAAGACAGGCGCGACTCTGTTTAGGTGTCGAATTACGCCTCTGTATGTTGTTTTGCATTAAATAAAATGATTTAAAGCACAGTAATGATTGTATAGATAAAATATTATATACACAAACCTGAATTTCACAGAGGAAATGCACCAAATCTGCGACGCTGAGAAGAGAGATGTTGTACTGGAGACCGGAGAGTTCAAAGTCAAACAGCCCGCGCTCACTCAACCAACCGTCGATTTGTCGTCACGTCAGAGGGTGGGGGAGGGGTGCATTGTTTTAATTGAGTAAACTTACTAAATTTCTTAAGAGTGTGAAATATATTAATAATATTGATTTGAATTAAGTAATATTTTTTTACTAAAAAATAAAAATAAAAAAATAAAAAAATAAAATAAAAATAAAGAAATAATTGGTTAGTCAAATACTAAATAATTTTATTGAGAAAAACTTAAATATATCTGTAAATTCTAGATAAAATTAACTGTTGGATTTTTACTAAATTATTTTGGTATGTTTAACTCAAACAATCAAGTTAACGATATTCAGAGATTTTATTAAGTTAATAAAGTTAAATATTTCTGTAATATTTACTAAGCCACAGAATTATTTTTTACAGTGCATATAGGGAAAAAATAAATAAAAATCTATGGAAAACAATGGGGTCTATCAACTGTTTGGTTACACACATTCATCAAAATATCTTTATTTTTTTGTGTTCAGCAGAAGAAAGAAATTGATACATGGACAGTGAGTAAATGACAGAATTTTCATGGGTGAACTACCCCTTTAATGTTAATACATTTATTATTGTTATCTTGTTACAGGTCCATTAGAGTTATTTTATGTCTTATTTAAGTATTTCATTTAATATTGTCCTTTTGTAATTAAATAAAAAAATGTGTATAAGCAGATACTGTTTATCTAAAGTTAAGTTAATTGTTCTGCACATTTGCATGCAATTTTTTATACCAAAAGCAGGTTTGCTGGTTTACACCACATTGAGTAAACCACTTTGAGCAAGACTTTGAATATTTAAGTGCAAAATAAGACATGGCCACTCTTGTGGGTTTGCTACTTTTACAATTTGAAACTGTATAAGTGTAAAAACATGCCAGGCACACATTGATGCAAGAAACACAGCTACAACTAATAAAATTGATAATGGGTGTGTTTTGTAGTCTGCGAATAATCAAGCATTGACAATAATCAATCATATTGGCGGGCGGCACCATGGGCCCCCAAATAAAATTCTGCTTAGGGCCCCCGGCCCTGGGTGTATGATAGGGCCCCGAGTGTCAACTGTGTCAACACACAGGATCATCAAAGTTTGTGCGAGAAATGTCACTTGGAATGATCCGAATTGAAAAATCTGCTTTCCTCTGGAAAGTCTCTTAATCCCAGCAAATGAAGAGCGAAAATGCACACATGCACACGCAACCCATCTGTCTCCAAATATATCTTGTGCACTCCATTCACGTAAATCTTTCATCAGCCAGAAGAGAAAACCAAAAAAGAGGCGAGAAAATCCAACTCTAATATTAATTCCCATTCTCTTGTTAGCGCCTGTGTGTGATTACAGCGGAGCGCTCCTGTGCCCTCTTGACCTTCAGTGTTGTTTGAGGAATTAATGAAGACACGCCTCTGTGCCTGGTCTACTTTCAACTTCCTCGAAGTGCTCGAATTAACAATATTTCGAGCTGCTCACTGCTCTCCCGGTCTGTAATACGAAGTGTAATACAGATTTACATAACAGGATATGAGGATTAAATGACACATGTAGAGTTTTTCAGCCTGTATTCAGCCTGATCTCATGAAAATGCATCTATAGCGCATTGTGTTTATTGTGCAATTTATACATGAAAATTAGTTTTGTATGTTAGATTGTATAAGATTTTTTTTATGTTTTTAAAGGAAGTCTCTTCTGCCCTCCAAGGCTGCATTTACATCAAAAACATCAAATGTTTTTACAATTTAAAGTAGGCCTAACTGTTTTCTGTATATTTTAAAATGCAATTTATTCCAGTTATCAAAGCAAAATTCTGAACGTGTGTGTCATATATATATATATATATATATATATATATATATATATATATATATATATATATATATATATATATATATATATATATATATATATATATACAATATGTGTATTTATCTTGTGGCTTTTAAAAGTGCTGTATGCTTTTTAGCTAAACATGATCTCCCATAGGTATCATAGACTCATTGACTTCTGACCAACACTGCTGCATAGCGGTGTGCTAAAAACATACAATACAAACATGCTAGCAGCATCATGGTGGTCATTTAAAAAAATATAAATATACAGACAAACACCCCTCACATTTTGTCTGTAATACACAGAAATGTAGTTCAATCTATCTGCTTGCAGTAGCACACAACCAAAACGACACGAACACACACTTTCTCCTGGTTTCCACTTGGTCTCAAGAGCATAATTGATTTCCTTGTTCATGTTTTCTCAGCCAATGGTCTTTTTAGTGGGGTAGTCACTCTTTTTTACTAAGACTCATAAAGACTGCTTCATTTCACTTCATATTTCAATGTCACAGATGGCTAGTTTTACCAACAGAAGCTTTAACGGCTCATGCTAGGCTCATGTAGCGTTTTACAGCAGGCTGTAACAGTGCAGCATTTGAAACACTAAGCGACCTATAACGCTCTGAACTCTCCTCAAATGTTCTGCGCGCTTGTACAACTGAACACTTGAGAGGCTCTTTTCGAACTGGCGGTGTTGAAACCATTATGCTCTTCTGTTTCTCAGTGCCTTCTCATTTATGTTTTTATGGCTCTTTCTTTCTTTTGCCGCTTGTTTCTGCATCACAGAGCTGCTGATTTATTCATATCCATACTCACAAAGAACTTTCTAAAAAAAATCAAATCAAAACTCAGCCCGAGCCGCTGGCCGGCAAATGTTACAAACTAATGACTGTTTACTCTGCATAAAGTGGTCTTGCTTCTTCTCTCACAAACCCAGACTTTTTGACTTTTATATCGGCATATAGTGTAGTTCACATTACAGCTTATTCTGACAGGTAGAGACCAGTGGCGATTTCTTTAAGACTGCAAGGGAAGCTCAGCTTCCCCTATAATGTCAAAAAATTAATGGTCAAATGTGTACTATTGTGTTAACATTTTATTGACTAAAAATGCGTTAGAACACGTTCATCTCGAAGACGAGTTAGTTCAGAATCAGCTTCATAGGTTGGCTGACTCGATCTCCTTCTCATAGATTCCCGTTGCATCACAGTGCATTTCCCCGTTGAAGCCGGGCGTCCATTGACTTCAATGGGGCTGCTTTAAACAGTTTTTTTCAGCGCTTCTAAACTAGACGGTCATTGGATAAATGCTGCGATTATGTCCCGCCCACGGACGCCCGGCGTCTCTGGGGTGAATAGAGAAGTGGGCGGGCCTGGAGTCCGGGCGTCTGATTGATGATTGGACGACTGCATCTCCTTTTGATTGACAGCGATTTCGTACAATAAAAAGTTAGGAAGCTATTCGAGATTTCGAGCTCAGTCCCATCGCGGATTTTAAAAGTGTACTCGAAAGACAAACTGGCTGCTGTAACATATTTCTTGGTATTTGCAATTTTCATCATACATTTCACAGTTTAACCTAATTCCCACATTTCCTCCATTGATGTCAGGTGCCTTGTTACATGTGTGGGGCGTGGTGATGTTTGAATCACGGCACATCTAGTTTGGTTTCGGTTTTGTGTCAGGATTTGGACATTCATGCTCCTCGTGTTTGTTTTCTGTTGTGAGCGCACATGATAAGCTTCCACTTGTTCGTGCATAACGTTCTGTCTTGTCGTGCTCGCGTGCGGTTTCGTGTTCACTCTGTCCACGTGTGTTGTGTTTTGTGTAGCATGCGGTTCGTGTTTACATCGGCCGCGTGCTTTCATGTCATGTTTTGTCTTATGCTGTATGTAGCACACAGCTTGTGTTTTACACTAGCTGTGTGCTTTCATGTTGTCATGTTCTGTGTGAACACATGGCTTATGAGTGTTCATGTCTCGTTTTGTGTGAGCACATTGCTTGTAATTTATTTTACTGGCCATGTGCTTGTGTTTTTTTTTGTCATTTTTGGTGTGAGCACATGGCTTGTCATGCGTTTCCTTGTGCTCTCCTGTTGATTGTGTCGACTCCCATCTTGTTTCCTGATTATTAGTTATTTTGCCCCACCTGTACTCCCTTGTTACCTGCCTGTTTGCTCCCTATTTATTCTCCTTGTGTTTGCAGTCCTGTGCTGGTTCGTAGGTTTTGTTTGTATTTTTTAATTAATTTTATTATTAAAATAAAGCCCATCAACTCTGCACCTGAGTCCTCGCTCTTTTCACCATCCCCACACCTGACAGTCGAGTTTAAAAAAATGAGCTTCCCCTCTTTGAAAGACCAGCAGCCGCCACTGGTAGAGACCCTATAGTCAACTTGTACTGTCTAGAAGTTGGTTTATACAGTTGTGCTTGAGGATATTGTTTAATTGTGACTAGGCTCAATCCCAATTCACCCCTTGTTTTCGAGTGTACCCCATGGCCCTTAAAACACAGTTAGAAGGGCCAAGGGGTTGAAATATTCCCCTACGAAATGGAACAACCCTTCATGAACCCGATACGTCATCAGTCGTCGACGATGGCTCTGACGTTACGGAAGCGACGAGATTTTACAGGATTTCTCCATGACAACGACTGAGTTTAACTTTGAGGAAAAATGATGATTATAACGTTTCTTCCTCGAAATGTATGTCTTTTCTGTTTCGGAAAGGTAATTAGGGCCCGAGCACTAAGGTGCGAGGTCCCTCTTGAAACTGTTAGGATTTTTTTCTTGTCTTTTTTTTCTTTTTTTTTTTTTTTCTTTTTTTTCTGCAAAGTAAGCCCCATTTTCGAGGCCGCAACATGCTCGAAAAGTCACCAAATTTTGCACACATGTCAGGACTGGTGAAAAATTTTGTATTTTGTGGGTTTCGCGGATGGGCGTGGCAAAATGGCTCGCTAGCGCCACCTAGAAAATTAGAAAAAATTAGCCCCTCGTCCATGTTCGACCTACATGCACGAAATTCAGTGGGGACGTGTATCCTATCAAGACGCACAAAAAAGCCTCAAGAACCCATACCCTAAACTCGACAGGAAGTCCGCCATTTTGAATTTGGCGGCCATTTTGGGACGATTTACACACTCCGTACTTTGACGAACTCCTCCTAGGGATTTAGTTGGATCGACTTCTAATTTCTGCTGTGCCTTCTAAAGGCATTGACGATGAAAAGTTGTGCTATCTGCGCGTTTTCGTCAATGGGCGTGTTTCATGGCATCGATGATTCGCCATGAAACAGGAAGTTGGAGTAACTTTGCTGTACATGCTCAGATCTGCACCAAATTTTGCACGCTTGACAAGAGTCCCGCCCTGAACACATGTACATGCCGACATTCACCCCCAGTCATAGCGCCACCTGCTGGCAACAGGAAGTGACCTTTAACGAAGCAGCCCCCGCCGCACGTTTGACCTACATGTATGAAATTTCTGTGGCACATCAACCATGTCCAGACGCACAAAAAAGCCTCTTGGAGCGATGCCCTAAACCCAACAGGAAGTCGGCCATTTTTAATTTACCGTCAAATTTTGGCTGATTTACACACTCCGTACTTTAACGAACTCCTCCTAGGGATTTAGTCCGATCGACTTGAAATTTCTGCTGTGCCTTCTAAAGGCATTGACGATGAAAAGTTGTGCTATCTGCGAGTTTTCGTCAATCGGTGTGTCCGTGGCATGGCATCAAAGATCAACTCATCGCCATGACACAGGAAGTGGTTGTAACTTCAGTATACATGCTCACAGCTGCACCAAACTTTACATGTAGGATAAGAGTCCCGCCCTGAACTCATGTACATGCCCACATTCACCCACAGTCATAGCGCCACCTGCTGGCAACAGGAAGTGACGTATAACACCTTCATGCAGTGTCTGAAAAGCGTAGCAAATTCACAGCCGCACTGGCAGAGCTCCAGAATAGGCAACAGAATATGCGGCCGCATCACTCCCCGACGCGCTACATGTGCGAGGGCCCGCCCATCGCTGCTTGCAGCTTTAATTTATTATACAATTTCTTAATTTAAATGACTTATTATTATAAGACTAAATAAAGTGCATGGTGCTGTCATCTGGGGCTAAATTTAAATGTTTAACCGTTTGCGAAGCCATCTTGCCGGTGATTCGCGATGCATTCTGTGAACTTTCTCGTAGCCCTCCGTTTAAGGTCTGCCTCTTAAAAATTCAGTTTTCGAGGGCTATGTAGCCCTATCCCTACGCCCTAACCCTCGATCTCAACAAGAATCGGGACACCCTACCCCTAGACGTGAACGCGCAAAACGGAGGGGTAGGGTCAACGGGTGAATTGGGATTGAGGCTATGTGCCTAAAGATTTACTGCTAATTATTACAGTGATGCGTTCTTCCTCAGGAGCATTTATTGTACCTTGTTAACACAACTTTGTTTCCAGGTGGACTGATTCTAAGACGTCAATCAGATTGCAACTCATTTTCAGCCAGCTCTTTCTGTTTTTGTGTGCAGTATTCATCAGACGGACAGTGATCTGACTGTGGGCGATCCATGGGTGAGCCTGTAACTCAAAATTCATGTAGCTATACTGTATTTGTGTATGGTAATTCTGGGTGTTATTAGAAAATAAATAAAGTCATGACAACATATGTTTTTACATCATTGAACTCATCATAATCATTTAAGCAATTTTAGCCAGTTTAATACAGTTTAAGTTGCAATTACTTTAATTTGATTAAATGGAAAAATTTAGGCAGCAGCTGAACTTAAATAGGTGGATTTTTTTAGTGTAGTGAGTCAGACAGTGTTATTAAAAAGTGTTTATTATAAATTATTTATTAGTGCACTTATTATTTTTTAATACATGTGACCTCACATTCTTTAATCAAATTATCTTCCCCTCCTTCTTGCAGCGACATCTCATCTCTTGTCTGATCACGTTTACTGGCGTGGGGGCGTGGCTACCTGTCACTCACATGATGAGACAATCAAGTCCCACCCTATATTTTTCTCGATTAAGAAGCTGTTTCACTCGGACATCGCAATAGGAAAGAAAGACAATGGCAACATCAGTTTCACCTTTAACATGTTGCAACTGCTAACCGTATAAAAGCATGTTATAGAAGGAACCATGGACTGTAAAAAAAAAAAAAAAAGATAGACATCATGTATCATCATATCCCAGTAACGGTCATTGCCGATTACGTCGTTCAGAGCCTAAGTCTGCGCAGTAGTGGAGCCTTGAAAATAACGAACTAAAACCAAACTTATTGGAAAATTGAACACTTGAACAAACGTCTGCGTGATAAGAACTTCCTATAATGGCAGAAACAATCTTTGGAAAAAACATTTAAAGTGTAATTGGTTTATGACCTATACTGCAGCCAGCCACCAGGGGGCGACTGAAATGCTTTGGCTTCACTTTTCAGGACTTGTAGGCACACTTGTTAGGAACATACTATAAATTAAATGGACGTAGTGTTCGTGACGTAACCCGTAGGTTTCTGAAGAGCATTTTTGAAGCACAAAGTGGGCGGAGCCGGCCGTCGCCATCTTAGCAGTGCTTCACCGTGCGTCACTCCTGGATAACGGAAGATGGGCAAAGAGTCGGGATTAGCTGAGGTGACGTGACGGCTAACAGACAGCAGGCAAACGGCTAGTAGTGACACAGCATCAATCCACCTGTCACTCAAGAGGCCACGTCCTGAATTATGCAACTTATAAAAGAATTTATCACCCTCACAGTTGTCATGGAGGACAATATTAGCTATATATACTATATATACTAGCTATATATATATTAAAGTTGGGCATTTTGGGGGGTCTATCGGATTGACTCTCTTTTGGAGACTGACACTCTAGTGGCCAGTAAATGAAGTGGAGGGTTTTGCACTCACATTTAGATCAAATATAGTTAGACGTTATTTGTGGCACAAATATGTAAATAGGTGTAGCCACATGTAAATGAGCACACAGGGATTTCTGGTGAATAAAGCTAAAAGCAGAGTTTAACTTAATGCAACATCATCCAAACCCCTTTGACAAAAAACATTTAGGGCCAGATATACTAAAAAGGGCAATACGCCGATGGGAATGGAAGGTTCTTCGGGTTGTCTACTGACAATGCACAAATTCATTGTCATGCCAGTCGCAAAATCGGTGAGACATGCTTTTTTTGGGTGGTAAATCATGGCGCAAATACCAGTGAATTGACTATTGCAAACCTTAGTAAATCACGTTGCATATATTAAAGGTGCTCTATGTAGCTTTTCTTCTAAAATTAATCCTTTTTTTATTGCCTGTGTGTGAAGGGGTTGTAATCACACATAACAATGATCCACTTGTCGGGTTTTGCTATTACCTCTGTAGGCCAATATTCATATTTATATGTGAAGTCTCCGGGTCGGGTTTTCTGCGAAATCCATCGGATATGACGTGCATGCGTGCTCCCGAGCCTCTCTCCTTATATACAGTCCATGCGACCGACGGCACTGCAGTGAACTACATGAGTCTGATAACACCACACGACCTGCCTCCAGCACAACACACACTCCAACACAAACTCCACAATATAAAAAACAAAAAAAAGTTTTATCAGCTCATCAGGCCAAACGTGATTCTGATCGACTCAGGACGAAAACACGGATCAACATCGGCAGAGCTTTTGAATTATGGAGAGACCTCCGCTTTGTTTTAGGTATAAAATGAAACCAATGAAATGAAACCAACGCAATGGCTATTTATATTCTGATAAATTACAAGTTTTCAGATATGATGAAATAAATATTAGTAAACTCTAATGAAATAGCAAGGTAAACTACATGAGACATGAAATGAATATAAAAGACTGTTCCAGGATAACAAAAAGTTTAGGATGTAACTTCTTTTATGTACTAGATCTACTGTCTAACGTTACTCATCCCACTACTATCATATTATTTATAATAAACATTTCCAGACACGTTCAGTACAGTAATGCTGCTTCCTACTGTCTTACTGTTACACTGACATTGTTCAGTCTAGTTCACCGTTTTCGTTATCATATTATACATTCGCCTATTTTGACATTAATGATTGTGAAAGATACAGGAATAGTTAGTGAAATGCCTTATGCTAGATAACATCACATGTCGGCTAAATGCAGTCAATGTAACGTTATCATGGTACGAGCATGGAGCATTAGTTCAACGTCAAGCTGATAAAAGTAGCCTATTATTGTAACGTTACATACATGAGTTTCCAGCATGTTGTGTGATGCTTTCGTCGTTGCGTTGAAAGTCTCCGTGTGGCCGGTAGTGAATGCTCGCTCTTGAGATCGAGCACTCGCACGAGCGCTCTTGTTGCAATCTGAAACATCACCGCTAGAGGCCGCTAAAAAATACATATAGCACCTTTAAATAATCTCCTCCCATAAATTGAGTGGTCTGACAGGGAAACTCCTACAAATGCATGCAATAAGATCAGACACAAAAATAAACCTGTCCACGCCTTTTCAGCACTAATTTCTCACTGCGTGTCTTTAGTAAATCCTGACAGTAGTTTTGTTTTGTTAATGCCAATTGAGGGTTTGTGCTAGCCCTGTAAATATGGCCCTAATAGTTTAAATCTCATAAAAAACAACGCACAGACATAAATATTCAGTTACATTCTCACACATGAACCGCCCACATTCTGATAAACAGCTACTAAGAAGATTGGCTGGCTTTATACAACTTAGTGGAAAGAAACAAAGTTGTCCAAAAGTTGTGTTAACAAGGTATAATAAGTTCTTCTGAGGAATAACTAGTAACTGTAATCAGCATCAAATATTTAAGAGGCACTTAACATTAAATATTAGGCATTAAACTAAATATTCCTGAGATTTTGAGTTAATATGCAATATTTCAACAACACATTCACATGTTTAAATGTATTTGATGTTGGTTAATAGTCACATGGAATGCAGATAAAAAAAATCTCACATTTAAATGCATTTATTTATTTTAATTTTACATTTGCATGACTGAATTAATTAATAGCTTTTCATCCGTTCCCTCATGAACCATGTGATTGTAAACAGACGTATGTGTTTTGGTTGGCTGCCATTTAGGGTTGCTATATAGTTGCTAAGGGTTAATAGGGTGTTCTGAAATGATTAATATTCAGACCCTGACCAATAAGAAGCAGTGTTTGAGGTGCCAAGCCCCTCCCATTTGAAAGTACAAATGTCATGCTAATTGCCATTCTGCTCACTTTTTCCATTTCAGTGGCTATTTCTCAGACTTGCTTCCTGAAGCGATAGAGTGGCAAAGCATAGACAGAGGTGAAAGACATAGAACATTTTTTCAAATAAGACACAGTATAGCAACGGTAAGAGTCATGCCCTTTCTCCCAAAGAGTGGGTCGACATGCCAAAAAGTCTCATTTGAATTTAATGCGTTTGGTTGACTTTAAGATGTATCTCGCTCACTTTTCCAGCACTGAAATCTCATAAATGCACGCAGAGAAACTAGACTGATGGATTCATTCGCTGTCTCTCCCACACACTGTGTTTCAGTGTATGCTGAATTAAGGGTTCAAATAAAAGCGAGGCAGAGAGACAGATGCCGAGGAGCAACACGACTGAATGTCGGATCTGAAAGGGAAGCTCCAGCTACAGTCAGAATTCCCGAATGCTTTGAAAAGTGAATGAGTGTGACTGATGCCATCATCTTGGATCTCTCACATCCAAATCACCCGAGCAGCACTGTAATCTAAGAAGTCAATACATAAAAAAACGAGTGAGACAGCAAAAAGTATAAGAGAGGAAAGACAGAAAATATCTGAAAATTAGACAGACCTAACTGTAGTCAAATAACATAGACATTCATTTCACAATTTTATATCATTGCTTGTTGACTTGATCCTTGTTTCTTTAGGAAGCCTGGGGTTGAAATCAATTTCTTTTAGTGAAGTGATTGTACTTTTGCTGTGTTATATCATGGGGCTGTTAAATATAAGGTGGGTGTTTTCTAATGTCTTGGTGATTTGTGTAACGATAACTATTAACACAGTCTGTCATTAGCAGTGCTGGCTATAGGGCTCATCTTTAAGGTTGATTTTTTAACTCCTAATCCTAAGTATTACATTTTGGAGAATATCTCACCCTGCATTGTTTGTTTTACAGTCAACATTAATTTAGTATCATTGATATACTGTAATATTTTTAAATATTTTGAATTAGATTTTTTTTTGTTAAAGCTTTAGTAATTCTGTTGTTTTTATCATTTTCAATAGTTATAAATATTTCTATATATATTTACATATAGTTTTTTATTTATTTAGTTTTAGTTATTTAAAGCTACAATATGCATTTTTTTTTCACTGCTAGGGGTTGCTAACTTCTTACAATAACAAGCACTTAGGTTGATGACGCATAAGCGGAATTATGGAACTTGTCGTTATGCTCTAATATGGGTCTAATAATGTTTATGGATGAGGGAATACTTTGATGTCTTTAACATGACTGAGGTATCAAGCAGGTCGCGATTGCTAATGAGAGACAGATATCAGCGCGAGTCCCACAGATATAAAGGAATAAGGACATTTAATTCTACCGAACTACCCGCAAGTGGTCTACACTATCACACTAAACTGCATTTATGTTAAAAGTTATAATGTTATTCTAAATGTTTGTTTGTTGGCTGTATGACTAGCAGTGAGCTCAACACTATAACATACTGATCATATTCTAACATTTCACCATGTTGAGCTATATAACATTGATTTGTTTTATCTACATTTGCTCACCTGTCTAATAATGTACATGCAAGAGCGGCGAATCTGTCAAGTCGAAGTTAGTCGCGGACGTGTACTGCCGTGCAAAGGCAAAAGACCTTAACTTCAATTTTGGTCAAAATGAGTTTTTGCCATATTTGGAACAATGGACATCAGTTTTATCATGTGGAAAAATATCTTGTGTCAATTTTGTTCTTTTCTGCTAAAAATAAGATGTTGTTTTTGCCATAACTTCCAAAATCAGAGGGAAAGCAAAGGCAGAAGCCCTTAACATCAGTTAGAGTCTTTTAGCTTTGTTCCGCTGCACTCTAGAATGCCTAAGTTACAGTGGAGTTAAGGCACTATGCCTTTGTTTTACCCACCAGCGATGTGTTTGCCGCGCTGAAGTTACGGTGTTATGCCTATATGTGACCCTGGACCACAAAACCAGTCGTAAGTCGCACGGGTATATTTTTAGCAACAGCCAACAATACATTGTATGGGTCAAAATGATCGATTTTTCTTTTATGCCAAAATCATTAGTATATTCAGTAAAGATCATGTTCCATTAAGATATTTTGTAAATTTCCTACCGTAAATATATATAAAAAATATTTTTGTGAGTGGATGCAGCAAAATCGCGCAAAAAAAGACAGAAAACACGCCTAAAAAAACTCGCTCGCTGCTAAGTTTGGTATCGTTGTCAAGCTTAGATTTCCAGCTTTCGGTTTCATAACTCTCCACAACGTCATTAGAGCAGTAAGCCAATAGAGAGCGTTAAAACAAAACTTTCTCGTGTAAAAAAAAACGTTTTCTTCCTAGCAACGGCCTGCTACAGCGCCTCTCATTGGCTGGCGACTTCTTCGCGTGCACAGTGTACACAATCCGCAATGGTTACGGTGCAAGCCATGGATTCTGAGATAGCGCGTTTGCTCAATTTAAACTTTAATGACAGCAATAATGTAACGAACATAGTAAATTATTTTTTCGCAAATGATTGGGAAGATGATACAGAATGTCCAGAGACCGGCTTGGCAAATAATATGCCCTGGAAGACGACGAATTCGATCAATGTGTGTTGTGTGGATCTCTTCAATTTTATATGTTCCTGGTGAAATGTGATGCGATCTGGGAAAAGCCACCACATGGTGAAATTTGACATAGCCTATTACAGGTTTTGATAATCTGTTTCCCAAATCTGTTTTTATTTCTTTCATTGATTAAAATGTCGATTTTTTCTCTCTCTCTGTGCGTGTTCTTAAAGAGAAAGTAAGACAGTCTTTTCAGCTTGCCACTATAAATCGCAGTTTTTCTGCACTAAACTTGTAAATTTTCCCAAGATATATTCAAAGAGGATAGACAAGATGTTATAGAATAATAATTTTATGAAAACCCAATTTTGACAAAAAACTGACATTCGATCTATTTTTAGACCTTATACTGAAACCGTGCAGCGCGACAGCCGATGGGTTTGACCAGATCGCATTACAAATAGGCTATTTTAATGAGATTTTTTGTGTGAATAAAGGTTTAGTTGTGGTAAATCAATGGTGTAAATTTTATTTATTTCCCTTCATTAGTAATATGCGTAGCTAAGGACTTCATTTGGACAACTTTAAAAGGCGATTTTCTCAATATTTAGATTTTTTGCCCCATCAGATTGCAGATTTTCAAAAGGTTGTATCTCGGCCAAATATTGACATATCCTAACAAACCATATATCAATGGAAAGCTTATTTATTCAGCGTTCATGTGATGTATAAATCTCAATTTAAGGAAAATGACCCATAAGACTGGTTTTGTGGTCCAGGGTCACATATGTAATTAGTTTGTTGTTAGACTCCCTTCTTTGTAAACTGTCATAAACTGACTATATCAATTCTGTCCAGGAAAAGTTTTTTCATTGATTCTGGAAAACATACTCACAATGTCATTAGATATAAGCATATTCCTATACGTTTTGTCAGAAAAGGGTGAATGGTATTTGAGAAAGAGCGTCTACATATTACTGGCATAGCCAAATCTCAAATGTAAGAAATATTTGTGGAAGGTTACTTTAATAGTACCTCTTGAGTTATTTTACTTAAATTAAGTACAGCGATAACGTTTTAAAATGATCCAGTACAGATAATAGCCTTCTCATTATTTTTTATTTTGTAATATTCTATTGATGTAATATTAAGCCTTACTAGACAGAACTCACTAAATGTAATTTTAAGGCTATCATTGTTATCATAGAAATGTTTGTATAGAGTGATAAAAGTCAAAATGGTCATTAAATTAGAAGTTAAGGTATTTTGCCTTTGTATGACCCATTATTGTTTTGCAGATAATGCAAAGGCAGAATACAGTAACTTCCGAATAAGGGTCAAAGGTCAAGTTTGACCTCAAATTTTTTTTTATGTACATAAATATATTCATTATGACAACTACTTTGCAAATTTTCAGTGTCCTACCTATCATACAATTGGCTGGACAACAAAAAAACTTTAAAGTCATTTTTCTCAGTTTCACACTCTGGTGAGTTAAGGTCTTTTGCCTTTGTAGGGCAGTGTAGCTCTCGGCATCTCGAAAACGCCACGCTTGGAGTGGAAACCAGGGATAACGCGGATATTAGGTCATTGGCGACAATGACCAGGGACGAGCCATTATTTTAAAATTTGAATTTTCTCTGAAATTAAAAATCTTTAGGAACTTTTGGGATATTGTAAGTATACAACTACAGGAAATAATTCACACTGTCCAAGTGATCTTTGGATATTTTATTACAAAAATCTTACATATTGTACCTTTAAGCACCAAGTTAAACAGAATGAAATTGAGAAATGTTACCTTGGCAACTAAGTTCTCATTTTTACGTCATTGCTTATTTTCTTCATTGCCTTAACAACATGCTAGCAATCACTCGGAACCTTTTAACCACATAGAGCACCTTAGAAACTGTCCTTTATCTACACCCCCTCTGAATACCTAAGCAACACCCTAGCAACTGAATTAATTTGCCGACAGCCACACAGAATGCCTTAGCAAAACCCACGTAACTGTATTCATTTGCGTACAGCCACTCAGAACGCCTTAGCAACACCCTAGGAACTGTATTAATTTGACTACAGCTAGTAAGAAAGCTTTAGCAACACAATGCCCTTTCAACCACACAGAACACTTTAGAAACTGTAATTTTCCTACACCCCCTCAGAATGTCTTAGCAACACCCTAGCAACTGTATTCATTTACCGACAGCAAAACAGAATACCTTATCAACACCCTAGCAATTAACTTACAACAACTCAGAATGCCTTAGCAACACCCTCGCAACTGTATTAATTTGACTACAGCTAGTCAGAATGCTTTAGTAGCACCCTAACTGTATTAATTAGCATGTACAGCAATTCAGAATGTCTTAGTAACACCCAATAGGAACTGTATTTATTTGACTACAGCTAAGAATGCTTTAGTAGCACCATATCAACTGTATTGAATTGCCTGGAGCAACTCAAAATGCCTTTGCAACACACTAGCAACTGTATTCATTTTCCTACAGCGACTCTGAAGGACTTAGCAACACCCTAGCAACTGTATTAATTTGCCCACAGAAACTCTGAATGCTTTAGCAACCACTCAGAACACCATAGAAACTGTACTAATGTGCTAACAACCACTCAGCAATTGGATAGCAACACCCTGGCAACCATTCGGAACACTCTAACATTGTGCCAGTCATTTTTCTTTGAATTAAAAAAGTGGTGGCACGTTTATTATGTAAATGGACAGAACGGCAAAAGGGCAGACTGATTTCTGGCAAACAAAGTTGAGTAGAATTTAACCATGCAAATAAATAAGTAATCCAATGTGGCGATTAGGCTACCAGTGAGAGTGCAGACAGTGATACACTGACTGAAATACTGTAGTCTAATGTAAACACAGACTAAAAAAATCATCAGCATAGAGATAGATATAAAAAGTGTTTGTATGCCTGATGACACATGACAAAACAAGTAGCAAAACAAGTTTCAGAACATTAGCTTATTCAGTTCTTTGTTCAAAACAATAGGAGGGAAGTGTAGACGCTGATAAACGAAACACCAATTAGCCATACAACTCATTCTTTCAATGAATAGGCCTACGTGTGCGAATATGATCAGATTTGGTGAAATGTGAGTAGTCCTGTGTGGCTAATGTTTCTGAATGCCACATGGATCAAGAAAGGCGTGAGCAGTCAGTCGCACTGCAGATGTGTTGAAAAGAGGGAATAAAAAAATCAGTCGTCACCAGCATGCGAAGTGCAGCGGGATAATGACTCTGCTCGCTGTCAACAAGCTGACAAAATAGCACGCTTGACTTCACACGTCGACCAAGCCTGCAAAGCTGCAAGTCCAACGTGTCCTCTTATTATTCTGGGAACCATCTGGTCTCCCCACAGCTGCCAATGCGCGAGGCACGCGCCGGCCCGAGGGCAACGCCACCATCATCACGCACCACCGAGGCTCACATGCCACCACAACCTGCTCTTCCCTGCCACTCTGACATGGAAATTCTGTTAGGCTTCAGCCGATCAGAGCCATCAAAAATGCATTGCCATGATCTGTAGCCCCTGACAGAGACGCAATTCCGTCCTCCACCTAAAGATGGCAGTAGAGTCTCAGCTACAGCACGCAGCACAGGGGGCATGCTAGTGAATTATTTACGTCTTTCCAGGACTATTTTTTTTGTTTATCCTTTATATGCAGTGACACATAGAGTTTCGGGTGTAATGGAAAGTTTGCTGGTAATAACGTGGGCGAGAGGGGGTTTGTCATAATTGTGTTTTGAGTCTAAAGAAATAGTGTGAACTTGAAGAGAAATTAATTTGTGTCTCTTCCTCCAGTGCAGATGCAGCTGATAAAGGAGCAGACTGCCTTCTTTTGCCATTAATTAGTTTTCCCAGGTGAAAACATACAGGCATCGGATTGGCCAGCCGTGTATGTGTGTTGTCTTGTGTGTGTGCACTCTCTGATGAGTCATAGCCCATATGGGTAGTTTAGTATTTTCATTTCACCGTTACTGATGAGGTCTGCGGTGTGTAAATGGGGTGGTTTATTATCACGGCCACACTTGACTTCCTGGAGAGGATTTAGTGACACCCCAAAATTCACTGCAACATTTTCTTACGCAGTATTTTTGTCTTATTTTCCAGGACAACGTCTCAACTTCTTGAATTAAGTTTATGTTCATGCACTTTGGTTTGAAGCTTCCTAGTTTTAAACATAATTGTACGTTTTCAACACAATAACACTAATGGTAAACACATTTATTGAGGTTAATGCTTAAAAAAACGTAAAACAATTTGCTAATGGGATGAGAAAAATACATTTAGTTCAAGATCCAATACTGCATTTATTTCATCAAAAAAATAACATTTATTACATTTTTAAAAATATTTTACTTTTATACATTTTAATATTTTATAATGTAATTTATTCCTGTGATGCAAAGCTGAATTTTCAGCATCATGACTCTTCAGTCTTCAGCGTCACATCTTCAGAAATCATTCTAATATGCTGATTTGCTGCTCAAGAAACATTTCTGATTATTATCAATGTTGAAAACATTTGTGCTGCTTCATATGTTTTTGGAAACCGTGATACATTTCATTCAGGATTCTTTGATGACTGGAAAGTTAAAAAGAGCAGCATTTATTTGAAATAGAAAACATTACAACTTTAAAGTATTTGCTGTTACTATTGTCACAATTAATTTTAATTTGACAGTAATGATAACTTCTTTATCATAATGTGTAAATCTGCCTATTGTCATGGAAAAAATGTCACAATACAAAAAACGTCTAGTTTTAAAATATAGGCATCATTTACTGAATGCAAAATATAATTTTTTACATTTTTCTATTGATTTTGGTTTAAATTATGACCAATGTTTTTGGCAGGTTTATGACATTCTCTATTATGAGATCCAATTTTCCTGCACTGTAAAAAATTATTTTCATGATTTGTTATCACAGCTTTTTATATTTTGTCAAATCAACTTAGATAATTAATGTAGTTCAGATAACATAATATTTTGAGTTTCTATTTATTAAACCAATCTCCTTTGTTGTATTAACTCAAAGTTTTAATTTCAATCAACTAAAAATTTTAAGGCAACCAGGTAACTTACTTTTTTAAGTTAATCCAATTTTTTTTTTACAGTGTGTAGGTGTTTCTCTTGTGGTTGTGTGGACAACACGGAATAGGTAGCATAATCACAAGAACAAGAACATGTTGATCCACATTGAGCTGTCATTCAAGACATCTGTGATAAATTACCTCACCATAGATGGGAATGATTGGAATAGTAATACACAGGAAATAAAGATCACAAATAATATCTTACTCAATTGTCTCTTCCTGACTCATGACTTCGAATGGAAAGCAAACTAAAACTTTTAAAGAGACATAAGAAAAAGCCTTGATTTGTTCTCCACCTGATGTCATTCATGTCCGTGAGAATCGAATGCGTTATTTTTTTATTTTTTAGATATTTCTCTTTTCAGTTGTTTCTCCTGAAGAAAATACCCCATTCATCTCAATATGAGTCTTTTACAGAAGATATCTCAACAGTACCTCAAACTGTGCTCAGATTTGCCAAAAGTCTCCAAAGGTTGGACAATTGTCTTTTAAGAGAAGCACCTAATAAAGTATGGCTGAAATCTCTTTTAAGGCTCCAAGCAGAATCTGAGTGAGAAAGGAGAAAACCACTCTCTCCATCTATTTCCATCCCATTGTGAGATCGCAGATAAGAGAAGAGCCACAGTAAGAGAAAAGGCAGAAGAAAGATGATGTGGGCTCAAAAGATCGGCGGAGGTTAAGGCTAAAGATCACAGGACAGGGAGGAGTCACAGCACATCCCAACAACAGTAACACGCTATTTCTCTGGGTTTCCCCAGTCTCTCGATCTTTCGCTCTCCCACACACAGATCTACCTACAGGGCACCTCAGAGCACAACATGGTTATCAGGGCAAACGAGTCAGGTTTAAGTGAAAGTTTCACTTTTATAAGAGTGTACAGATTTAGGACAAGTGGTGAGTAATATGAGCAGTGTTGGGGAAAGTTACGAATATTAAGTTACTCCCTAAAACAGTAACTAATTGCTTTAGTTATTTTTTATGAAAAGTAATGTTACGTTATTTTTACAATAATTTTTCTCATTTGGACTGATTGATTTTTAGTTCTATTTTTGGCAAACGTAAAGGCTCTTTCACACCAAAAGTAACATGAATAAGCCTCAGATTGAAGGAAATGCATATTCACACCTGAACAGTAGAGTGCGCAGCTCAAACAAACCTTTCAGCTGAATCCAAAATCGTGTTCTCTCTTGATTAGGTACTTATTTTGAATAGGTAATTACTTTATGACTGCTAAAAAAGTACATTCTATAGTATGAATGTTATCTAGACGTACTACATTCGCCATGTTATCACATGACCTTCCAGTATCAATTGTGTCACCGTCATTCACAAATCTTCTCCCTCATGGGATAGTAAAGTGTCCATCGTATGCATACTTCAAAATCTGTCCGGAAGTATGGTGCGTTGACGTGCTATGGAAAATATGATATTTTCCACTTGTGAACTGGTATTTACCAGTGTGTTGCGTTCAAGTGCTTTTGTTGTCGTAATGTGGTAAAAAGATGGAGACCCAGACCTGTTATTTAGCTAAATCTATTTTAGATTGCTTAAATCATCTGCTACAGCAAGAAGATGATTTATCAAAACTGAAACGGTAAATAATATGCTGTATATTTTCTAGATCATGAATAGTACATATTTTTACAATTCACGACTCTCACGTTGCTCTCCGCCATTTTGAAAAGGTCAAAGGTTATCTCATCTCGGCATCAAAATATTCTACGAGTTGCCCAGTGGAAAATACCACATGAGGGGGTGTTCATGTGCATTTTCCACGTCGGCTTTTGGTATTTACCATAATTACCATAGCACGTGAACGCACCAGTAGTAGGTCATCCGAGTACTTTTTGCCTACTCTTTTGTGAACACTGTGAATTCGGACATACTTCTTTTGTCACATACAGTTTTCCACCTACTATATTAGGGAATGCGATTTCAAGTACAGCCGAAAGATCAACACTCTTACTTCATCTTATTAGTATGGTTAAATTGGTCAGCAGCAAAGACATTGCTTAATAAAATTAGATTAAATACATAAACTACATATATTCGTGTAATTTAACATTTACTGTACTTATTGCAGATTTGTGTAATATTCTGAGCTTTCATTTCACTGTTTTTATTCATTTTGAGGAATAGTGGATCTGCAAGCGAGATGAGTATAACCATCATGTTTACACAGCACACACAACGCCTCATGATTTTCCTTTACATGGGGACAGCAAGGAGAGCTGTCAGTTGATAAATGGGCAAAGAAAGTAACTTGCATTACATATTTGTAAAAGTAACTATTGTAAATTAAAAGTAATGTCTTTACTTGTTACTTAAAAGTAATCTGATTACGTAACTCAGATTACATTCTGGGCTTGTCAGTTTAAAGGGATAGTTCACTTTGAAATTAATTTTTGGTGTGTTTTAGCTTACCTCAAGGGCATCCAAGATGTAGGTGTCTTTGTTTCCGCAGTAGTTTCAATTTTGATATTTTAAGGTCGAACCGTTCTTGTCTGTCAGTCATATAATGCAGGTCTATGGTCACCACCTCAAAGAGCATGCACAGAGAAGTCCAAATTAAACATGATTTAATGACTCGTAAATGTAAGTACACATTGATGACCTAAGACACAAAACAAGCGGTTTGTGAGAGAAAATGAACAGTATTTATATCGTTTTTACCTCTTGTAATCACAGACCGAAGCGCCGGCGCCCTCAGATCACTTGGACGTGGCTGTGTTTACAAGAGGTAAAAACGATATAAATACTGTTAGTTTTCTCACACAAACCACTCGTTTCGTGTCTTAGGCCATCAATGTGTACAATTTACGAGTCATTAAATCATGTTTCATTTGGACTTCTCTGTGCATGCTCTTTGAGGTGGTGACCATAGACCTGCATTATATGACTGACAGACAAGAACGGTTTGTTCTAAAATATCTAAATATCTAAAAATATCTAAATTGAAATTACTGCGGAAAAAAAGACACCTACATCTTGGATGCCCTTGAGGTAAGCTAAAACATTCCAAAAATTAATTTCAAAGTGAACTATCCCTTTAACTTCATGAATATCCCAATGTTTACACACTCTGCAACTGATTCAAATGCTCAGCTTTCTTGTGTGTTTTAGCTGTTGCAGGGCATATCAGGAATGCCTGTGTGATTGTGGTGGCTAATTTGAGTACATTTTTGTTTATTTGTCAGTGGTCTTAGACTTAGCCATTAGAAATACCATATTTGAATAGCTACATGTTTTCATCTGTATAGTTCATTTATTCCATGTCTAATAATTGAGGGTTTCCAAGTGAGTAGTCTTTCTCTGGTAACTGACCCATGTACAACATGGTACTTTTTTCAGAACAAACCTAGAAGTAATGATGAATTTTAAGGTGGAGACTTTATACAGTAACAAAGGGTTCTCTGGTATCAACACAATTTTATGACATGATTGGGGAACCGGGAGATGCTACCTTCCTATACACATATCCAAGTATAAACTTGAATCGTGCATACTTTTAGTGCGTTGATTAAAGCATGCAAATTGGGCTGAATCTAGCATTTGCCAATTAAGCGTTATAGACCCAATGAAATGGTTGACGAATACAAATTTCTTTTATGTGTTGACATATTTCATATTGAGAATTGGGATGTTACACTATATCAAAGGCCTCGTGCCTTATTTTTTAAAAAGCAAATAGGTTTTCGATCACATACAACAACCATGATTTTCTACTTGCCATTTTAGATTTGTCTGCAAGCTCTGCATATGACATTTGCAATTGGTTTATTTAATTATACTGACCGTTCTGGAATAGCATGTGATAAGGAAAAAGTTTTATGGGTATACATCACATTCAGTCAGATAGTGTCATACTTATCTTTCATCCAATCATTTCAACTGGATGCTGTAAATCCCGCATTTACAGCTAGGGAATTTAATTGCACAGAAATATACATTTACCAATGAGTCAAGAGTATTTTAGCTTACAGTGTATCTGTTGAAAGTTACTTTAGTCACCAGCATAATGCAGACCTCAAAGCTAACAGACATGGACTGTTTTAATCTCATGGAGCTTTTACAGAGCTGTTGCCCTGTAATGCAGATATTCTAATTCGAAATGAATATGTATGTCATGTTAATTTGCCTTCCAGTTCCATTACCTCTCTTCCTATTGAACAAATCAAATGAAAGTAGCACTGTCAGCAATGGTTTGCTTTGTAGATGAAGACACAACCCCACTAAAGCACTTAGTGTGAATTCTCGAGAGGCTTGAACTGTAAAGACATGAGGGGGCTGCTGCCCTATATGATGATGTATGCAAAAATTGTTCAAAGCTGCAGGCATCCGATCGGAGTTTCGCATGGCAACAGCTGAAAGTCACAGTCAAGCAATATAAGAATGTTATTAACCTTTCCATACCTCTTCATCATTATAATGTAGTTCCTCATAATGTTACGCTCGTGCATATAATGCGGTTTTGTATTTAAGAGATGGAGAGACACGGAAATAGAGGTGGAACTAAGATGCTTTAAATCTCCAAGAAATTCAGTGTAGAATCTGATTGAAATTACTGATTCTGTCTGCGATTTAAGCCTAACGCCATCCATTTAATCTTTTCTAATGTCTCCTCCAAACTGACAGGTACGCTAACACACAAACACTTAACCCGACAGATGCTCCAGGGAACTTTTCCTGAAATAAGTCATTTGCTGTAGATAAGAAGCTCCTGGTAAAAACAAAACACATGCACTATTTGAATTCTCTCTCACCTTATTTAGCACACATACATCACAGAGACGTCTGTTCGATGTGCGTGTTTACATCTGGAAGACGTATTTTTTAGAGTGATTGCGCACCTGCAATACATCTATTCATGGGTTTCAGTCACGTGACTTTTTTGTTGTGGCCGCCATCTTTAGGACCTTTGTGTTAAATCGCATAATCTCTCCCTGTTGATCGGAAAGATGTTTCACACTTAAATAGCACAGATGAAAAGCAACGGTATTTAAATAAAATAGATACTTTAGGTATAGATCCGTATTTACTGTTAAACGAACTGCTGACTCTACTAAAGTCTAGTAAAAACTTGCCAAATTTTACGTTTGCTGACATTTAGCTACATCTACCTTGTCCACAATCCCTCTCCATGTCCCCACCACTTTTGAAACATCTCGCATCATTGGATGTACCAATACAAATAAATACAAGTAAAATAAGAGGTGATCTAGCACGCTGAAATGTGTTGTTTTTGAAATCAAGTGATCAAAGTGCTTGTTGACTCTGGATCAGTGGTGCAGAAACAGTGTTCTCTCGTGACTCGCACACACCGCACCGTCTTGTGGCTGTGGCTGATGTTGCCAGATTGGGTGTTTTTTAGCTACATATTAAGTGTGTTTTAGCCGGGTTTTCGCCTGGAAGGCTCTATATAAATCTGGCACCCTATTGAACGAAGTTAAACTGAGAGAGCGTGCGTTCACAGACACCAGAATGAACGCGTTCACAGTAACGTTCATCAGGCAGTAATTCAGTACGTTCAGTTCACGTTCGCCCAAAATATGAACGAGTTCATGAACTATCGTTAATTGAACACGTTCAGGCACAACACTGTTGTACAGGTATATCTGATTTATGATTTAGTGTTGTATTAAATGCCCCAGTTATGCCTATTATCACAGTTTACAGCACAGCAGATAGACGGCATGTTGCAATTCGGTCCTACAAATGGCGCCCGCTCCACTGTGTGACGACGTCACATGAAATCTATGAATAGGACGTTTCCTGTCAGATGTCAAATAGACGTTTAGAAAACGTCTTTAAGATTTTTATGATTTAGAATGTATGTAAAACTGACATCTTAAAGACGTCTATCAGATGTTAGTAAACAGCAGATGCTTTCCAGATGAAGTGATCTTTAACAGACATTGTGCAGACGTACGTGTGCTATCTAGAAATGTAACGATGACGATACTGCACATTTTAGGGCTCTTAATTTTTGTCTGTGCAATCAAATCTGAGGCTGCTAAATAGTATACACATTATAAACTGAAATTCTGTATCACTTTTTTGTCAAGTCATTAGAGTAGGCTTAAAGGGTACCTATCATGGAATTTTGAAAATTACCTTTCATGTAGTGTGTAACATAGATCTAAGTGAACAAAAACATCCTGCAAAGTTTTAAATATGAAAGTTCACCATATACAAAGTTATTGTCTCTCAAAAGTAAGAGTCGACTCTGAGTCGCTGATATGAATCGATAGACGAACGATGCATTTTCTCTAACTTTCGTACGTCACTTGTACAAGTTATTTGAATAAGACACGCCCACTCATTGTGCGCGCCAGAAAACAGTGAAAACAACATGTCGACGAGACTCTGTTCTGAAGTGCGAATCAAAAGCGAACTTTTTTTTCACTGCCCAGGGACGAGCATGTGAAGAATCAGTGGCTAGAGTTTATATTTACAACTATACCACACAAGTATAGCCACCTTGAGCTGTGTTCGCGTTATTTTAACGAGGATTCCTTTACAAACACAAATGCTTTCAAGTGTGGATTCGCGAGTCGCCTGATACTGAAGGAACGTTCAGTACCAAGTTTATTTGGATCGGCTTCATCCTCCGAATCACAACCTGTAAGTACTGTTAATAATTGCTGCTTTTAAGGGTTTTGTAGCATGCTCAATAAGTTTTGTGTGTGTGTGTGTGTGTGTGTGTGTGTGTGTGTGTGTGTGTGTGTGTGTGTGTGTGTGTGTGTGTGTGTGTGTGTGTGTGTGTGTGTGTGTCAGTTACGCTCAACGCAGCTTAGGTCTCCAAGCGTGTGTTGTGTGTGTTGTGGTGTGTGTGTGTGTGTATCAGTTACGCTCAGCGCTTAGGTCTCCAAGCTGTGTGTGTGTGTTTTTTGAAATATGTAAAATGTTTGTCGTTGTTATTGGAGTTGTCATAAAGAATAGAGCGTATTGTAGTACTGCAGTGCTTTATCAATTTAAGCTTTGGGTTAACGCGAAAAATAACTGACTGCGTCATCTGACCAATCACCGCCGATTAGCGTCACGCAAAGGCGGGGTTTGAAAAATGAATCGTCAAATGAATCATTTGGGAATCGCTGAGCAAATCAGGTAAAAATAAATGCATATTATAAGACAACAAAAGTGTTTTTTGTCATTGCATGCATGTAAAACTGTTGTTGGGGACTCCCAGAACAACATTAGGAACATTTTAAATGCCATAATAGGTACCCTTTAATATCTGCTAAAAAAAAATGTTGCACTTTATTTTAAGGTGATGTAGTTACATTGTACTTTGTACTCAAATAAGTACTGAGTAATATTAATTAACTATATATATATAGAGTTAAAGTTAGGGTAGGAGTTTGGTTAGGGTCAATTACTTGTAATTGTGCATAATTTACTGTTATTACTAGTCAAGTCAAGTCATCCTCATTTATATAGCGCTTTTAACAATGTAGATTGTTTCAAAGCAGCTTTACAGAGATAAACATATAATTTAAGGTAACAGAGATTGGTTTGGTTTTATAGCGATCCTTGAATAATGTTATTTCCAGCTAAGGTTAATTTTAATGGATTCAATTCCGAATACTACTATGTAGTAACATGTAACTACGTCAACGACTATAAGTCAACTGATTCTACTAAACAAACCATAACCTAACAGTGTAATAATACTCTAATTAGATTTAGTAGAATGTGTAAAGTGGACAATCAAAATAAAGTGTATTAGTACAAGTCATGAACTGCTCCGAGACATGAAGATGAAGATCCAAATGCAGCTTTATTCAAGAATAGTCGTATAGCAGGGTCAAGAATCAGCAGACAGGACAATGGAGAATACCCAGAGGGAATCCAAGAAACAGGCAGAGGTCAGGGCAGGCAGCAATAATCAGAGTCCAAGAACAATCCAAAGTCAAAAACAGAAAACAAACATGGGAAAACGCTCAGAAATGCAGAAACACAGTACAATAAGACTTCACAATCAGTGAATGTGAACACCAGGTATTTATGGTGTGAACTAAACAAGATGATGAGAAACAGGTGAATGAGATGAGTGCTGATGAGTCGGGCAGTGAGTTATGGGAAATGTAGTTTGTGAGTGAAACATGATCGTTTGGTGTGGAGTGCCCTCTGGTGTCTCTCAAGGGCACTCCAGCTGGTGACCGTTACAGTTACAGTGTACTTCCTCAAATAAGTAATAGTAATATTAATTACTAAAAATAAACAGTTATGGTTAGGGGTTGCACTTTATTTTACAGTACATGTAATTACACTGTACTTACCTAAGACAATACTGGTAATATAAGGTAAGTACATGGGTTAAAGGGTTTTGTGTAAGAGTAGGGTTATTACCTAGTTATTACCTAGTTATTGTAATAAGCACATTATATATAAAGTGGACTGTAAAATAAAGTGCCAAACCACTTTTTTGTTTCAAAGAAGCCTCACGTAAATAAACAGGAAAATATCACTAATGTTGTAAAATTCATCAATTATGAAACAAATTCAATTTCAGCTGTAAAGCAGCACTATCCACCTTATTTTTAATGCAAGATTTGGCACGGCCATTTGTAACTTGAATGTGTGAGGGTCTTGCTGTCATCCAATTCCAGTTAACTTTACAAAAACAGTCCATTATGATGCTTTATATTGCAAACTGGTATTTGTTATGTTATTTTAATGAATGATCACAGTCATAAACACACTAGTTTGTATCGCAAATAGTTTTTACCATTTACTGCACTTTGTTATTCTTCTAGTTATTTAGCGGACTCTATTTACTCTCGCACATTCACAGAAATACAAAAAAAGGTGCATGTATATAAGACAATGGTGTCATTATTCAGCTCAGTTTAGTTCAGTGTTGATTCATTTCAAAGTTAGTGTCATTATGCTGTTTGGTTCAAATTTTGTTCTCATCTGTTTCAGTGAAGTAAAATAATATATCTGGAAATGAATGGTCTTTTGAAATATTGTGAAGTTATCATCTTAGAAAGTAAATATTGTCATTTTGCATCTAATCCACTGTTGTGTATAAACATCCTGAAAGTCTAATTAGTCACTAAATGTATGATTTGTGTAATTACAAATCATACAATTACAAAATTGTTGTGTAATACTTGTGGGATACAGTACTCCTTGCAGAACGATTTGCATAATGTGCACAGTGTACAATACAGACTGAGGAAATGTCATGCTATAATAAAATATAACTGCTGTTTATCGTTTTATATGAAAAGGTCCTTTATTTGATGTATTGTTTTAAAGGTTCAGAAGCACACTTTAATTTTTAACATAATATATGTCCCTCCTGAGATTGTAAATCCAAAATGACATTTGAAAAGCATCACATTTCCTGTCATTAAATGTCAAGCATGTGCTTAACTGCTGAAAAGATGCTTGTGTCTTAGTGTAGGTGAATGATATGATAATGAGGGTTTTTTTTTGTCGTTTTTTTTTCTCAGGTATGTATTGAAGTATGGATTTCTGATGCGGCAAACCAGTGAGGTTGAAGAAATTAATAAGATTCACATTTCTGCAAAGTGGATAGACTGTAGAATTGCTTGTGACACATGACTGAGTGTTCAGTTATTATTATTATTATTATTTTTAAATCCCCTGGCTCTTTAAATAAATCATAATCCATCTCTCTTGGAGAATGGACATTTGTGAGTCATTTAAATGACAAAATGTATTATTCCTTACTGATGACCTCCATTTAGAGTTAATTGCATATCTATAATTGGTTATATTGTCTGATAAAAGTATACATAAGGTTATATCTGTGACTTGTTTGTTATAAAGCATAATGTATCAGTATGTCACTAGACATTGTCACTAGAAAATTTTTTCGAGAGGTCTTTGCTTATGCCATGATGACACAGGATTGCCGGGTTGCAAGGGGGTTTCTTGGTCAAGTCACCTTTATTTACTGCATATACATTTATTATTATTTATTATTTACTGTATTACAAAATACAGATCATTTCAAAGTAGCTTTACAGTGATAACAGGAAAATTATGCATCAAGTTGAAGTCAGTTCAGTGTTGATTCAGTTCCGTTCTAAATATAATTTAATTCTGCAAAAATTCATGTCATCATTCAGCTCAGTTATTTCCCTCCTTTTCGAGGGAACTCGAACTGTGTCGACTACGACACTTTGGGGAACGCCCTTAGCGTAAAGTATGAATGAAACTAATCCAATCCTGATTGGTGCTGCGTCTTGGCGTAACATGTGACGGCATACACGGAAGCTACAAAGGGATGCTGGCACACAACAGAGTTAGCTTTTTGCTATTCAGCAAGCGCTGTGAGTCAAACTGTCTGTCCTATTTGGTGATCTTTGTCCCATAAGAATTGTCCTAAATAAAGGTCTGCATTGCAATATAGAATCTAGAGGCTCGGATGTCGCGTTTGCCGAGGCAGCGCGTAGATTACGAGTCTACTCTGCAATAAAGATACTGTGGCTGGGATCTTGTGTTGCCGAGGTAGCGCGTAGATTAAAGATCTGCATTGCAATACAGAATGTATAGTGGCTTTGATCTCGCGTTTCATTCATACTTCAGATGCGTTACGCTAAGGGTGTTCCCCAAAGTGTCGTAGTCGACGCAGTGTCTCTTTCCCTTCTCAGGGAACAAGGGTTACAGTCGTAACCCGAGATGTTCTCATACAACAGTGTCAGTAAAGTCAGATCAATGATATTGTAAATATTAAGTGTCCCCAACTAAGCAAGCCAGAGGCGACAATGGCAAAGAATCAGGTGACAGAATGAAAAAAAAATCCTTGGGAGAAACCAGACTCAATTTGGGGGGTCAGTTCCCCTCTGGCCAACGAACGAACACGGTGTGATCAGATCGGGATCAGTAGCATTCAAATAATAATCCAATTCCTTTTGCTTGAAGATCTATTCATCTTGCCGTTACAGAGCTAAGCCTGGCCATAGGGTCTGTGTGGAGTGTCTGGTTCTTGTTTTCTCTGCTGAGGATCTGTGCCGATGTCTGTCACGTTCATGAGGCCTTCACAGGGGATCGTCTAGTAGACACGGTCTCTGCTGACTTTCAGGCTTGTGTTTTGGTCATATCTTGGTGCAGGTCCACTGGGTGTTTGCTGGGATGTTCCTAGAGGTTGTTAAGTGGTTGCTGGTCTGGTTATGGTGGTTGGTGGCTAGGTGGTTTTGTACTGGTCTAAGTCACAATCTCTGTGATATCCTGGTCTTTAGATATGGCTCAGTTGTCTGTAGGATTTTTTTCATTGTATTGTCTGCTACGGTAGGTGAATATCCTAAGTGCAATCACTTTGAAAAGTAATAGCACACTTCTCCTCAACAAGCCACATGATTTGAAGAATCATTCATGTCTGTAATAGAATTTTTTTGCAAGTTACGCACTTATGTTTAATAATTGAGGTTGTGGGTTTGTAGAACAGAATAGCATAATAGAATAGAATAGCAAAATATTTTTTATCTTAGCAATCGCAGCTAATAACTGGAACCATTTTTTAAAAGGAGTCCTATAATGCCCTTTTCACAAGATGTAAAATAAGTTTCTGTTGTCTGTAACTATCTTCTAGTCATTTATTAGCATATTTTGTCATGATAATAAATCGCATTCCCGGGGCTGAGTTTATGTAAATTTTAGGGTTAGTGATGTCACTAACCCGCGAAGAAGCTCACTGTAGTCCCTACCATCCGTTTATTGTAGTCCTTAAAAAGTGCTTTCTGTAAAATAAAATGTCTCCATTTGCTTTGAACTTTGAGCATCGTAACTTTGCAGATGTTGTTTATGCTCAGACAGCAACTAACACGCTAACTAAAGTTAAAAAAGGTGTACAAAATTATTCATCTAATTTCGTTGGAGCTGTGACCTAGTTGTCACGTTTTGATGTGTTCTGTTAATGTTTTGAGATCTTGTTTCCCCCTGTCTTTGTGGTTTTTGGTTTAGTCCTGTTAAGTTTTCCCGCTCCTCGTTTGTGTTCAGTTTTATCACCTGTGTTCCGTTAATTATCCAATCATTTCAAGTGTATTTAAGCCCTGTGTTTTCTCCCAGTGTTGGTCGATCGTCGTCCATGTGTGGTTGTGTGTAAATCCTGATTTCCTGGAGTTTTGTTCTTGTTTCATTTTTGGAAGTTTCATTTTGTTTATTAAACCTATTATATGGAAATTCCGTGTCCTCGTCTTCAGCACCTGCACAAACCCTGACAGAACGATCGACCATAACAAAAAAAAAAAAAGGGAATGAACTACGAACTCTGTGTCCCACAAGATGGCCGGACTCTGGAAGAATATGCGGAGATATATCTCCATCTTTTCCGGGACTCTAATTGGGACGAGGAGTCCCTGACACATGAGTTTTGGAGTGGGATGGACGATACCCTCGCTCAGAGACTGTTGTTGGGAGATCTCCACCTCCCGTTAGTAAAATTCATTGCCCGTACGCTGTGGGTGTGTGGTTCCTCATTCACCGTGGGAGACATCCAGCCCGATCTCCACGGCCAGCAAGAGCCCATCACCTGCACGCCAACGCCTGAGCCCATTGCATGCACGCCAGAGCCTGACCCGTTTGACGACCTTCCAGAGCTTCTTCCCCCAGAGCCTTCACAGCTGGTCCCGTCCAGCCCAATCAAGCCTTCACCGCTGGTCCCGTCCAGCCCCGAGTTTCCTGATATGCTGGTCCCGTCCAGCCCCGAGTTTCCTGATATGCTGGTCCCGTCCAGCCCTGAGTTTCCTGATATGCTGGTCCCATCCAGCCCCGAGTTTCCTGATATGCTGGTCCAATCCAGCACGGAGCCCGTTGACCCAGAGCCAGAGCCCGTTGACCCAGAGCCAGAGCCCGTTGACCCAGCGCCAGACCCAGAGCCCGTTGACCCAGAACCCGTTGACCCAGCGCCCGTTGATGTCAAGTCAGTTCCCGATCATGAGCCTGTCCTCCCCAAGAAAATTTTGGGGGGGCGCCATACGCCTTCACCGTGGCCGGCCAAAGATCCACGGAGGCCCGAAAAGATAACACCGCCATGGCCACCTGAAGGGTCTGCACCGCCATGGCCACCCGAAGGGTCTTCAACGCCATGGCCACCCGAAGGGTCTTCACCACCACGGCCACCTGAAGGGTCTGCACCGCCCTGGCCACCTGAAGGGTCTTCACCGCCCTGGCCACCTGAAGGGTCTTCACCGCCCTGGACGCCCGAGGGTCCCACAGCTCCGCCTTGGATGCCCGAGGGTCCCACAGCTCCGCCTTGGACGCCCGAGGGTCCCACAGCTCCACCGTGGCCACGCCCACAGCCTGCACCGTCGTGGCCACGCCCACAGCCTGCACCGCCCTGGCCACGCCCACAGCCTGCACCGCCTTGGCCACGCCCACAGCCTGCTCCGCCCTGGAGGCTTCCTGGACCTGCACCATGCCCTCGTCAGCCTCCAGGGCGCCCACCCTCCCACCCCTTTGGATGTTATACGGCGCGAGGACGCGCCTTCGGGGAGGGGGGAGGTACTGTCACGTTTTGATGTGTTCTGTTAATGTTTTGAGATCTTGTTTCCCCCTGTCTTTGTGGTTTTTGGTTTAGTCCTGTTAAGTTTTCCCGCTCCTCGTTTGTGTTCAGTTTTATCACCTGTGTTCCGTTAATTATCCAATCATTTCAAGTGTATTTAAGCCCTGTGTTTTCTCCCAGTGTTGGTCGATCGTCGTCCATGTGTGGTTGTGTGTAAATCCTGATTTCCTGGAGTTTTGTTCTTGTTTCATTTTTGGAAGTTTCATTTTGTTTATTAAACCTATTATATGGAAATTCCGTGTCCTCGTCTTCAGCACCTGCACAAACCCTGACACTAGTGGTCAGCTTTGAGTCTGGCATTCAACACATTTCATTGTTTCAATCTCTTAATATGTTCTCACTCTCTATTGTAGGTCAGAGTCGAAAAGTTCTCAAATGCTTATAAATCCCTGAAAAGAATAAAAGACACTGTCCGGATTGACAGTTGAGGTGCGCTGTCCTTTAACGGACACACCGTTACAGCAATTTAACCCAAAGACCAGAAACATATTCTGACCGGAGGTTTAGCTTTACTGCACGGACAATTGGAAATCAAAATGGCACGCTGCCCTGATTTTTGTTAGTGAATTTGTTAACACTGACAAGCACAACCTTTTATTGATACGGGCACGAGGACAACCGCTGAGCAAGACGTGTTATAACCTTTGGAAATATCAGACAGACCATCATATTTTCTGCTAAAGGCGTTTTCAAGTAGTGCCAAAAGCTCCTGCTTGGGCTCAAAAATGGTACCGCTCTCTATAGCAAACGATCATTTCAAGGAGATAAGTGTGTTAATAATTGATAACAGTATTTTATGACAATTTAAAGATTGTTTTCCCCTCTCCACTTTCTGTTCTATAGGCTCTCCATTTGGTTTTGCTTTGACACCGTTCACCCACACGCTGATAATAAAACCGAACAAAGCTGTCTGTATTTCAGCATTCTTCATATTTTATTCAAAAACAAAATGAGCAAGATTGCTTTGTTTACCTGCATAGCTTCCTGAACATCGTACTGAAGCATTCTTTTGAAAACAGCCGTGCAGTATATACACAAGGGATAGGGGATTTCTCGTTATTGCATCATATCCAGAGCTGACAAGAATTCTCTGTGTTGTATGGAGATTGGTCTCCATAAGGTCTTGATATACAGTAGTCAAGATGTCACCTAGCATGTCAATTTCCTCTCAGGAGGATCAGTGACAAAGTTTCAGGCTTTATGGGATACCTTTTTGGTAACAGTGTTTTTGTTAGTAACTTGATTTTGAAAAGATGTTAAGAATCTGAATTTCCATGTTTTTCAGGATGTTTTCAGTCATTTTGTCTGTTTTTGGTCTAATTTCATGTTCTTGTTTTTATGTCTTTTATTTTGAAATGTTTCCTGGTTCCTTGTCATGTGATTCCCTGCCCTTATGTGATCATTGCTGTGTCCCAATTCGCTTACTTATACTACGCCCTATGTACTCTTTTTGTGAAGAAAAAGTATACTTTTGAGTGTGTAGCTAAAGAGTAGGCAAGCTTTGGGACATATACTATCACGTCATCTTTAACGGACAGCTCTGTCGCGTGCTGCGTGCATCCTGTCACCGTAAACTGCCCTGTCAATCATCTTGTCACAGTTAAAATCCTCAATTCTACCGTTTCGGCGAGCACGTTCATCTGCCAGTCGTGGGTTTCATGCGGATACTTGCGTTTCATGCGGATACTCTCCGCGTGTTTGTAATTTGAATATAATGATGCATTTAAAAGGTAATGGCTAAACGTATCTTTACAAAAGTTCACAATGCTGCTGCAGATGAATATAATGTGGACAACATTGAATAAATTCATTTTCTTCAGGTCAGATACTGATAATTAATCACTCAAACCTCTCCATGCCTGTAGTGTTTTTTTAAAAACACTTTTCACTCGTGTTTGTAGTTCCAACCGAATCCTCATCCAACGCGCGATGGGTTGTGGGCAATATCAGCCGTTAGAGTTTGCATCGATCTACACTTCGGATTCTGACCGGAAAAAGTATACCATCCGGGTATCTTTGAAACACTCATTTCAACATACTACAATTTAGGACATACTAATTCTATTTTCAAATACTATTTAGGACGGATAGTATGCGAATTGGGACGCAGCACATGTCTTGTTCTGTTTGGTTGTTTCAGGTCATGTGTTTCTCAGGTCTGCTTTGTGATTGGTTCATTGTTTGATTATTCACAGGTGTTCCTTGTTGGTCATTAGTCTTTGTGTATAAATAACCCTCATGTTACCATTGCTTCTTGTCTAGCTTTGTTTGTTGTATTGTGAGTTTCTGGTTTCATGTTTTATAGTAGTGGTGGGCAGATCGAGGCTTCGTAGAACACTGAAACAGTTTAAGAAAATGTGTTTTATTGTGTCAAAACTTCGAAACAATCCGACACCCGTCTCCATGGTGACCCCTAGTGGTCAGAATATTTTGATTTGATTTGATTTGATTTATTTCATAATAATAGTTAAAACAAGTACAATCAAGCCCAGAAGACCAATTCATACACATTTAAAAAAAAAATGTCGAGGATAAGATACACAAAAAAGCCACAGGCTTTTAATACTGTAAATGCAACAAAAAACCCAGGCCAAACATGCATTAAAACACCTTTTACAATTCTACTGCATTTTTTTTATTGAAAGTAAAATCTTTCAAATGCAATTATATAATCATCTTACAAGATTATCAAGTGTCTATATGTTCTTTTATAAATTGTCAGGGTTTGTTTTGTTGGTTTCAATGAATGGCTCAGCTAAAGGCCAATAAGAGACTATTAACTACGGTAATTTATTTACTGTAAATTCTAATTAAAACTTCTACAAATGTATAAAACTGATCAGGTAAAACCCACAGACACTTGTTTATTGGTTCTCAGTGACTCCTCATGATTTATGGGTTGACAGAGATCATCGCCCCCAGCAGTGAAACTTTCGAAGTGTTTCAAAACGTTTCGAAACAATTATGACATAATGAGGCAGAAATTATCTGGCAGTTTGATACACGCTCCGAACCATTTATTTGGAACAAAAGATCCATAAAGGTTTCAAAACTTCATGAAGCAGTGTTTTGAAATTGCCATCACTAGTTTAAAGTCAAGTTTATGTTTAAGTTCATGTTTATTTCATGTCAAGTCTTAGTTTTGTTTTTGTATCTGTTCAAGTTTGAGATTTAAATAAACTGCACATGGGTTCAAACTACGTGCCTTCAGTGGACTTCTTTACACATACGATTGACCTGATTAGGGTTTTTTTTATTTTATTTTTTTAAAAGAGATTTAACTCAAAAAGAGTAATATCTACCCAAATAAATATTCTAGCTGAGCATAACCATACAGGTTTGGAAAAACATGACTAAATGATGACATCATTTTCATTTTTGGGTGAAGTATTTAAAATTAAGCAAATTGAGCTTTTTTATTTAGTGAAAAGAGAGTGAAAGAGATAGATGGTGATTTTCTTTACTCTGCACAAATCCACTCAAGCAAATGCTTGACTGATACACAACTGAGAAAATGAGATGCAAATACTACACTGTTGCATTCGCATGCGTTCAGTTTACAGAAAAGCTTTTACCATCTGATCTTCCGGCAGAAGGCATAAGAACAATCCCCCCGCTTGCAGACTTGGCTAAAGTTGACATTTCGTCTGTTGCTAAATCAGGTTTCATGTAAAGCAGAAACCAAACACGCAGCAACAAAGAGACTGGCGGTTGGAGACACTATACATAATTCAGCAGAGTGTGTGTGTGTTTGGAGAAAAATTGGGTTGCTTTGAAAAGCATTTATCAATTCACTCACAAATACTTCAGCAGCGCAACAGGGGAGCTTAATTTGTGCTGCAGTGCTGGTGATCTGATTCAATTCTCGCCGGGACTCCACAAACAGTCTCTGCCCATGTCCTCCTTGACCTTCCCATCAGTCTGCTGGAGAAAGGTAGGCACAGGAACAGAGGCGTTGTGGGTGTCTGGTGTCTGCATCTGGGCACTTTTGTATTCCGAGCACGTGCTTTGGAAACGCCGGGACAGCGAAAACACGACGTGGTGAGAAAAACAAGAGCGATGAGGTTTAGCGCTAATTAAGAAAGACAAAACAAGTAAACATGCCGGCAAATCGATGTCAAAGCAGAGAGCTCAAAAGCTTTAGAAATCTGTTTCTGATATTTATTACTCTTCTTTTTTTTTCTTACATTTTGGCTTGGTTTAGCTCCAAATCTTCAATAGTTGTATCTGTATATAAGGCCATGTTCACACAGCAGCAGAAAAAGATTGTCAGTCCTGTGTTTGGCCCTGTTTACACCTGGTAGACGAGGGAGACACATTCCTGTTTACACAGGTCTACACACCTGTTTTAATCTCTTTTGTACACTTTCTACTACTTCTGATTTCTTCGAGGGGAGGGTCTATGGTATGGGGTAAATGTATGGGCTTTTTCAGATCTTTCGATATAATGGACAAAATAAGCTCGCGCCATTTTCATATGCTCGCGCCCGGAGACAACGGAAAAACATACGGAGAGCATCAGCTTTCGTTTCTGCTCTGATAGCAGCAGTGTGTGTTAGAAATAAGGAATGGTGAGAGAACATTGTGCTTGGTTCGTTTCGTCTTCAGCCTACACAAGTTTAAATCCCATCTGGGTAGCGCGCTTCCTATAATGTTGACACATTAGTTCAGTAGGTGGAGAGTAGACGGTCTTTTGTGGCTGTTCGAAAGCATTCGACCACATGAGCGTTTAGAAAAAGCAATCCGGACCAATGCATTTTTGACAACCTCTGGAAGTGATTGAAAGTGGACAAGCTCAAAACGTTTTAGACCCCGTTTACATCTGTATTTAGCGTCGTCCACTTGTGATCCGATCGACCAAAACGCATCTTAATACCAGGTGTAAACAGGACCTTTGAGTTCCTAATAAGGTTACGTTCACACACAGTTTGTTCATTTACTGAAGTGACAACGGCATTCTATAACCAAATTGACATCTGTACAGTTTTAGACCCTTGCTGTTTGAACTGAACAGACGACAAGTGTTAGTTGTCGTCACATTTTAATGCAAGAGCTACTCATAACTTTTGTGTTTCATGTTTTCATGCTTTGTTTGGTAAGCTTTTAGATATGCAGATATAAGCTGTGTGTCAATCCAAAATTTTGGCAATCCTATAAGAATCATTACAAACACACTCTACGACATGGATCTAAACTGTACGATGATGACACCTATTGAATTGTATATGATGCAAGTTAGCATAGAAGAATAAAAGAGGAAGCGAAAGAAGAGATTATGGACGTGGTCATGGCTAGGGAAAAGAGGAAAACTTGGCATGCCAGTTTTGCAAATGGAGCTTAAGGTAAGTAGTTTTAAGTGAGTTCAAATGTTGAGTTGATCAATACTCCGTCTCATGTTGCATTTTTATTGGCTAGCCAGTAGATGTAGGTCATAGCCTCTAATACACTGAGATGATCATGCTAAATTTCTAACACTGTCAGAAAATGATCGCAGGCTATCTTTGGTCACAAGACCGTGACAACGGCCATCTTTAAACCTCTCTCACTGTGTGATGAAGGACCACCGTTTAGGAGCCACGACCACAGAAATCGCCACATTGATCATCTTTTGCCTGGGACAGCCCAAAATCGTACAATGTGTACTGGACACGCATTGCTAAATATTTAGGTTTTTTTTCCCAACCCGATCTCGCGGCAATTCGTACGAATTTTACGAGGTGGCTAATTCGTAAGAATTCATACGACCTCACTCGTACGAATTAGTATGATTTTTGCTAAATCGTACATATTTTACGAGTTGCCCAATTGGTACGAATTAGCACCTTTTAATCACTCGTACAAATTTGTACGAATTGGTCGTGAGATAGCGTTTTTTTTTCTCACTGGAATTCCTTGTAATATTCTAAAACATTCTGAGGCAATAAATACTAAATTAAGGTAATTCTAAGATAGTGTTCTATGCGTGTGTCTTGTGTACTTACAGCCAGTCAATCAACATTAGACGTCACCCTCAGGCTAAATAACACAACCTCTACCAAAAGTGTGTCTGCACTTCCTCGATGTGCATTGTGGAGCCCCTTTAAAGCGATTCTTCACCCAAAAATGAAAATTCTAAATTCTGTCATTTACTTTTTCTTCTTTCTTCTACTGAACACAAAAGACATTTTGAAGAATGTCGGTAACCAAACAGTTGATGGACCCAATTGACTTCCATAGTATTTTTTCCCTCCATGGTAGTCAATGTCAACTGTTTGATGACATGTTTGGAACAACTTGAGTAGTGACAGAATTTTAATTTTTGGGCGAAGCTGTTGTGTAAACAGCACCTTTGGAGGCTGACACCTGTAATCCAATAGGTTTATCATTTCCAAACACTGACAGTGTGAATGTAGCTCTGTATATATGGACGACATGGGGCAAGTTGTCACAAATGTACGGTTTTGAGACTAACATTCACTTCCTATAGCATTGCTTAAAAAACTCTTGAAAAATTAGGATCATTTTTTGTAAATGTTATCCTCTAAACCAGTATTATTTAATTAGGCCTATTATTTATACTTTTAAAGTGTTTATTAATGTTTTGAGCAACTTTTTATTTTTGTAGGTTTAATTTTAATTTTGTTATGTGCTTTTGTCATTTCAATTTTTTTTGTAAACATTTCTTTGTACATTTTTAATTTATTGTAATTTCAGTTTTAGTCAGTTTAGTACTTCAACTCACCTAGGACGAAATGTTGCCTTATAGCAACTAATTGAAATAAATAAGTTTTATGCTGTATTGAATACAATAATGAAGTTTCAATATGATTAAATGCCATTTCAATTAACAATGCTCATTAGGTTAAAGCTCTCGAGGGGAATGTCATCCTGAAGCATTAAGGCTGTATGATGATTGTAATCAAAGATGAAATCTTGTATCATCTTTATTCTAACCCACCTATTTAACCGGCACTGTCTTTCATTACACTTCTTCTGCCGCAGGCTGTAATTTCCCTTTTTCCCTCATCCCCGGTATCACCCACAACTGCCATATACTTACTGGCCTCCTGTATCACACCGTAAGCATCCTGTAGTGATGTTCTGGGCGATGGAGGTGGATATCATTATTAATCAGGTGAGAAATACCACAGATGCCAGGATGCATGATGGGAAATTTCCATGTGGGTTTTATATTGCATATACACATACCTTCAACAAATCAATAAACCCCACCATGTGTGAAAATAAATCACATTTTTTTAAATCATATTTTTGTATGTTATACGGCATCTGCAATACTTGATTCTGATTGGTCAACTGTGCCATTCTGCTGTAAAATATTCTAATATAATTCTATAATTAACAGGTTTCCGCAGCCCATCGATTTCGGAGGATGACACTTACAAAACTCAAAAAATGAGTGAATATAAATTCTGTTTTTGTTTATTATATGGCTCTCTGGAATACTTGATTCTAATTGGTATTATGCTGTAAAATACATTTTTTAATAAGTATTTCATTGATCATTGGCAACCGGCTTTGGAAGACGACAAAAACCGTTAAAGTAAAAGATTTTTTGTCGTTGTTTATTGTATCTTTGGAATTCTGGATTCTGATTGGTCAACTTTGGCATACAGTGTATAGATACAGTGCATCTTTAATATTTGGCCACTTCTTTATGATAGAAATGCTACAGCCACTGTAATTTATTGAACAAGAACATTGTAGACATGAAAACTCAGAGCGTGGGTTTAATCTTGATGAACAACAATTTACATATTATATGCAATGTTACGTTATAAGCAATCCAATCTCACAGCATATGCAGAAATGATGGAGTTTGTTCTTCATATGCATTCCCAAATGCAGTTCATTGGAAACTCAAACAAACAGTATGGCAAGACTTGATTTATTGCAGGATTTTAATATTAAAATGATGTAGCTATGTTTAGTTAGCAGATCTATAAACCCGATCAGTGAAAATAAATAATATTCTTATAAACTGTACTTTTTTTATATATCATGCGGTTATTTGGAATACTTGATTCTGATTGGTCATTCTGCGGTAAAATATTTGAATATAATTGTATAAATGGCCTTGCAATGGATTTCCCTCATATTGATGTCTCTGCTATCACTCCACAGTCTATTTCTTCTGACATAATAGAATAATTTCAACTCAAATCAATATTTGATGTCCATTTATTTATTTATTTGTTAAATAGCTGTGTAATAAGTGGGATAATGTGCAGTCAGATGGTCATTATCGCAAAATAAACCTTTTCAGGGTGATAGTTTTTTCTCTGCGGGGTCCCGATCACCCTGTCGGGTTTATTTTGCGATAATGACCCGCCGACTGCACATTATCTCTTATTTAGCTTTATTGTTTTCTTCAAGGAATCATATTGGCACACAGCTCCAAATATATAATACAGAGAGACATGTTAAAACGTGAACATGCAATATGAACCCCCATGCACACATAAACAAATGCCTCTGTTTTCTCCTCTTTTCTGGCAGCCTGAAAATGAACATTATGAATGAATGGGGTATGATCGCGTTTGGCACCTCTCTCTCTTATTTTGTTCTTGGTGTTTCGACTTTGGTCATCATCCAATTGAAAGCCTGGGGAGAGTGTGAGGAAAGACATTATTCATTTCCTCTTTGTGCTTAACACATTAGCATGATGATTATAGCTCATTTTCAATCACGCAGTCAAAACATACATCATCATTTTGGCAGCCAATGAAAATTTGTTACGAAAACAAAAAACAAAAAAACACACACAATAGAAGAATCTGCTTTCCTTTGGGTTCATGTTTATTTTCCACAGTGAGAATCTGCTTTAACTGCTTCCACTGGAATCCATCATACTTGGAAACCAACATAAATGTAGACATTATCATAACCTTAATATTGTTGAAAGAGGTGAAGCTTTATATTTCACTTGACTCGAGATAACCTCGCCTTTAGCTAGTCTCTCCCGCTGGGTTATGCATATGCTGGCATTCTTTGCTCTCATACATCATGCATTAGGTGCCTTAGCAGCAAGGTTAGATGGGAGAGACGTCTGTGAATATCATGTCATTATAGTGGAAATTAAATTTAACGGTTTAAACCGCAGTAGACTTAATCTGTCAGATATTACATTAAAAAGTGAACCCAGTATTGCTACCGAACATGCAATGTTGTTATCAGAATGGTTCATTTAAAATGTGATTTTGGTGACATTAATTTAAGAAAATACGGCTCAGATCGCATTGAAAATTATGCACAGGTTTGGTATTGTGTTGTGTTGCCAATGTGAATTGTGCCAGGACCGCTAATTAGCATACAGTTTGGATTGGCGGTATGGTTCTGTTCTGGGCAACAACTCCCTGTGCATGCCATGCAGCATATAGCAGGAATAACATCAGGGAGAGTAGTGGGAAACAAAACAGAATCAACACAAATGTATTGCAGATATAATTAATGTTCAATAATTTAATCTACACCATAATTCAAAACATACGAGTCTGATTCGAAGAGGAATATCAGAAGGCCGAGTTCTGACTGGACGAGAGGAGGAGCTGGGGATGGAGGAGGGTAATTCACAACTGAGCAATGTGATAAATCTGCCGATAATACTGAATGGACCTTATACTGTATGTAGGAATGCTGAGGTGTCGTATTCCTATTGGCAGACGTGGATGAGACGAGAGTCAGCTGATGCGAGCTTGACTGATGTGACCTGCCAGAACTAACGCTATACTCAGATGTACTGCAAAAACCAGTGAACACGATGAAAAGAGAATGTCAAGTCAATTAAATAAGTCAAATAGCAACTCTATATTTCAGGATGATCTCATTACTTTACTTTTCCTATGCATCTTTTATATAGGTTTTTTTTTTTCATTTTTATTTTATTTGGAGAGACACTGAAACTATCAAAGCATGCACAGTTTCTTTGCACAACAATTTTTTTTCTACATATGCACAGCTTTTGTGTGGAAGCTTGTTAAAAATAAAAAAAAGGTGATTGCGACTTTTTATCTCGCAATTCAGACTTTTTTTTCTCAGAAATGCAGGTTTAGCTCACAATTCTTAAAACCCGCAATTGCGAGTTTGTCTGAATTGTGAGATAAAGACAGAAAAAAGTCAAACTGTGAGATAGAAAGTCACAATTATCCTTTAAATTGTTTTATTCCGTGGCGGAAACAAGCTTCCAGCGGAATTACATGTTTTCATAAAATATAGGGGGAAAAGTAAATGATCATGCTTTAGAATGTAGTGAAGTAAAAGTTTCCCAAGTAAAAATACTTTGTTTTCACTTCTCGAAATTTGTCAGTGTCAACTGCATGATACAAGTTTAATAGCATTCAAAATTATATTAATTTCCTTTAAAAGATGTTACAGAGTTAGAGTAGTAACTCTAAAAGACCCAAATATAGAAAAAAAAATTATATATTTTTTTCACCTTTTACTTGTTGTTTTAAGAGATGTTGTTGTAAGTTGTTTTTGATTGTTTTACATTTTGACGTTTTAGTAATTTTTTTTGCCATTTTCACTAAAACTGCCTGCACAAATGTAGAGAACATCCAAGGGCTCATTTGCAGGGCGTACTGCTTATGTAGCCCCATAACAGTAGCCTATATTCACTAACAATCACACAATATTATTCATTTGACAGTCATATATTAATGAAACACATTTTATTATAAAAAGATAATTCAGATTGTTCAGAATTCAGAAATAGAAGTTTAGATTGTATTTAACCTAATAAACCGAACGAAAACTTTGGCATTTATGTGATTTAGCTCAGTTTATTGCCATATTCAATTATGATAGTCCCTAAGGCAGTTCATGCCCTTCAAGAAGCAGAAGCGGACATTGCACTTGCTGCAAAGTGTGTTGGTGTAGCCTTTACCAAAGTGTCCGCAGCGTCCTCTATTTTCCTCTTATCTTCTGACACAAACCTTCTGAAATACTCCATGAAGGGAGATGGCATTATTAATGATATTCTGACCTGAAATATCAGTGTTGGGACTAATACGATTAACGCATCGTAAACCTCTTTTAAGTAGCCTATATACATTAAATTGTCATTTTTTTAGAAAGTGTGTTTTAATATAAATAGAACAACTACACTTAACATGTAAATACCTACAAATACTAAGGCATCATTAGACACTGCTGATGTTCTTCTTGTTATTGTCCATAAATATAAGTACAAATAATGCGAGGATGAGGGACAAAAAGCTTTTTTCAAGTGTCCTTCTCTGGAGAGAGAGACAACTCTCACTCCATTCGCACATCATTATAAACTGAGATGGTTTTTCATCTTAAAATCATTCTCACGAGACTAAATGTGTGTAAGAGAGATGCCAGTTTTCCAGCAGTATGGCATTTGTGCTCTCACACCTTTAGAGGGTAGTAATTACATGCTGCATCGAATATGGGGAAAAAAAGTGCAAATCTGTCTTCTGTGAATAGCTTATGCTCCAGAGATGTCCTGACACCATAAACTAGATCACAGCGAAAGTGAAAGACTGTTCCTGTAATATCTCGAGATTTGTGTAATAATTAGTAGAGCTTACCAAGTCAAGCATCACGGTTACTGCTCAGATTGAGGATTATGGATTTGTTCAAATCACTAACCCCGAGTATTAAACTTGTAGCTTGTCCTTCACAATTTGTTCTTCAGACATGATTGAAACCTCAAATCTTGCTGCTTGTTGAAGAAAGGTGTGCTTTTTCTGAGGATTTTTTGAGCACTTAAAATTTGTACAAAAAAATAATAATAATGCATTGAAGGACGGACTAAATCCATATCTAAAGCCTGTTTTCCACCATCGGGGTGCTGATTCCCAATCTGGAGTCATTTTCCACTGCAGAAATTGTGCTTCTGGTGTGGAAAAAATTGCTCAGCATCTCCCCTGAAACCTGCTGGCTTCAAACCAGGAACTGATATGGTTGAAAACATGTAAATAACCAAGTTTCCATCCACTCGTCAATCGAATTATCTGCGTCATCTAACTGACAGTTTTGACCATGCTTCAATATCCGACGCTTTAGGCACCCTTTAGCGTCAGTTAGTTGACGCGATCCTAGGGCGTCATCTAACTGACGCTAAGGGTAAGCGTCAGTTAGATGACGCGGGTAGGTTTAGGTTTGGGGTAGGAGGGCGTCATCTAACTGACGCTAAGGGTAAAGCGTCAGTTATTGACGCCCTAGGATCGCGTCATCTAACTGACGCTAAAGGGTGCCTAAAGCTTCAGATATTGAAGCATGGTCAAAATGATTCCCAAGGCGTCAGTTAGATGACGCCTTGGGGTGATAACGCGTTGGAAGTTCGGTAAAAAAACTCATGCGAATAAAGCTGGTGAAAGTGTGTTTCCATCAAAAACGGCTTTAAAGCGAATAGAAATCTGTGCGTAATGACGTCACATGCTGTTTTGCGATCAAATTGGTATATCGAATTCATTTCCATTCATTAATTCATTTTCTCACCGAATTGCACAACATTCAAGCAAACATTTGCGAACAAAGTTTTGCTAGGCAAAATGGATCGCGCCATAATAACGTTTCCACAGGCGTTTATCGCATAAGCCGTATATCCATCAAGATAAAATCCGATGAGACTGAACGTATTTCATTTGAGTCGATATTCATGAAATTCAATCGAATTTTACTGTTTCCATAAGGCCTTTTTCATTCGATATCACTTAATGCGGATAAAAACGTGTGGATGGAAACATAGCTATAATTCCACACACTAAAAAAAATAACTTTTTCCTCTAAAAATAATTTTTGCCTCTTGTTAAATTTAATTAATTAAAATAAGCAAAAGTAACATGATTGTTTAATATTTTGTCACAACTTAATTTAATTGTGTTCAATCAACCTAATATATTTAAAACTTAAGTTTACTTAATTCATTTGTGTGACAACTACATGATTCATTTTTGTTGACAACTACTGGGCAGTGGATCTGTAGTTCCCAGCATGCTTTGCAAGGTACTGCATTAGGAGGGTAAATTTAGGGCTTAAAGTGTTATTTGATGTGTTTTTCAGTACATGGGAAGATGTTGTTAGTTAATGTTAGTATTTAATGTTCAGTTATGTTAGAAACTTAGAGGACTTTCTGTAATGTTTTTGAATTTTGTGGTTACCATTATGCAGAAAAGTGACGACTGTGTTTAGGTTGTGGGCACTTAGCATACACTGTATATGCATTAAACCTCATTTGCAGATCATAATTGTTCCAATTAAATTGAATGCTAGTAGCTACCATCACTAGAAGTAACTATAGAGTCAAATTCGCTAAAATTATAATATTGGTGATTATAGGCGGGACAAAAATGAAATCTAGAAAACATGACAAAACTTTATCTAATAGGAATGACACAGTTATTTTAGTAGTCTTGACTAAATGAATTTAAGTTCATACAACAAGATTACAACAAATGATTTCAGACAAATTCAATTTTGTTGGAAAAATGTAATTCAATTTCGTGAAAAAACTTTCCTTAATTTAATTAAGGTGGCTCAACAGCTTATTTTTTTGAGTGAAAATGACCTATTCCTATCAATTCCTATCATGTTTGCATATACTAGCTTCAGCCACTTTACTGAATTATTGGGACAGATTTCAAATGTGGGCATTAGTATTCAGTTAAAGATGTTAGTGATGGGTTAAAAATTGCATTATCACAATGGCTGCGTTTAAAGCCTTCTTGGTAGAGAAGTAGAAGGAAAATGGTTGATCTTTAGTTTAAGTTTTGATATTGAGTGGAACTGACTAGTAGTTTCTTACATTTTAGGGGTCCAAACTGGAATATGGGTTTTTTAATTTTCTCTGCAATGTTTATATTCTAAGACTGTTTGATCAGTCAGTTTACTCATCCAGACATTGACATTGATATATGAACCCCCCTCCCTCCCCCCATTGTGTACTATGATGACATTAAAATGGCTTTGTTTGCAGGTGGACTGATGCTCCGAAGTTCCCAGAAGTTATGTAAAACTAGCCAATCAGATCACTGCTGATTTTCAGCCAACTCTCACCAGTTTGGTGCAATTTGAGGTCAGTGAACAGTGGGATGCCTGTGGCTAACAATGTTTTGACAGTGAATGTGACGAAACTGAGAGCGGCATGTTAGGTTTGGTAGACTTTTAGGGATTTAACTTATTAATAGAGAGCTGCAGGAAAATTTCCTTTAAAAGCAGTGTCTGTTTTAATATTGATAAATGCAAGACCGAGGACTACTGTGTGACTAGGACTATGATTTTCCAGTAAAAAGAAAAGCAGAAATACACAGTCTAATTGGAAATAACTTGACTTATATATCTTTATATATTATGATGTTTAGACACATTTATACTCTGTGTAAAGCATCAGACGGCACGAGTGAAAATAGTCCCTATAGGCCAACATGCTCCGAGACGCTTTATTGGACTGTCACCACCAATATACAATGCAATTTAGATTTCAATCACATTTTAGGGCAGAGTTTAAATGGCAATGGGATCACATTTGATTCTACTACATTATCACCGGCTTTACTGAGAGACCAATCCTTCATCATTAACATATATTTCCCATCTAAATACATCTTCATTAAGTGACAGATTCTTTACATCCCTTAAGGGGTAGTACTCACATCTTGTTATTAATGAGACATCTGTGACATTTTCTTGAGGAATTAATAGACATCTTAACATAAACGTTTAATTGTAGTTCTAAACTAAAATGCTTTGCATATTTCAAGTAAAATAGGAAATAGAAATGTTTTGCATTTTGGTAAATTGGGTATTGTTTTGTCACCGTATTTCCAAGTAAACAGGGTCCCTGTCAATATTGTTTATCCTGATCACTTCTGTCCCAAAATGTATCCATACCAATTCCTTACCAACCTAACCTACCATAACTTTCTAAATCGGTATGATAGATGAATAACACTGAGTTAAGTACTTCACCGTTTAGCGATGACATAACGTATAACTGTCCTAAATGATGTATTGTAATTGATCCGATCAACATAGATGTTATCAGACATGTTACTTGTGAATCACATTCACGTATTGTTTTACCTCAATACGTACATAGACTTACAGTTATATAACGACAAAATTAACAAGTTAAGAGATATCCTAAATGTTCAGTTTGGTGCAAGCATGCTAATAACATAACTAAGGGACCCTACAAAAATGTAGCAGATGGCAAATGATGGCTAACAAAAATTTGCTTCTTGCAAAACAAGGCCATTTTTACTCCTGATGAGTCATTGGTTTCAAGCAGTTGCATCGGTTTCATTTGGAAAATTGATGTGCAACATTTACCTCACCAGTCTCCCGTTATCTGGAGGTGGACAGAGCCAAGCTCCTCCATATGTAAATAAACCAGACAGAGCTGTAGGCAGGTTAGGATGAATATACACCCCCATTCACATGCTTTGTTTAATTAGGTTGCGTATACTTGTATAAAATGTTCTAAAAAGGTCACTGCAAATAAAGATGCTGACTATAATTTTAAATTGCTATAATTATAGCCTCAGAGTTCACATAAAATGTGCCACGTGCAGTGTCGATAGATTTAAGACTGCATGGTGCTGCTTACCATAAAATTTCTATTTTGAATGTTGAATATTAATTAATTTCAGTGTATTTTAAATTGAAGTAATTAATTAATGCATGGATAAATGACATTGATATTTGTGTTTTAAGTATTTTTTTAATTTTTAATGTTAATTCTTTTCATTATTGATTTTAATGAAACATATATATTACAAATCTATTTTATAGGATATTAACTAATGCAATTTTATTATAGTAATTCCTTAATTAAATTATTAAAGTATTCAAATTTAAAAAAATAATTTATTGTAATTATGATCTCTATATTTGGCTTATTTAGATACATGACATTAACACTTTTATTTATTTATTTTATTTAAATTGGTTTTACAACTACCTGATAAAGCCTGGTCAAGATCTTCAATTATATAGATGATGGTTTGACTGGTTATCGGGTATTCGAGATTCATTCTCAATCCCCTTACCTGAAGCGGGACAGCCTTGCTATTTTGTCTCGTTTTTTGGATGTGTGGACGGAACACTGCCTGGCCGCAAGTTGGGTCAGATAGAGCAGCGTGCGTTCGCTGCTCATCATTTTAATTCCTCAGAATTAAATATAAACACTGGATAAGCGAAACACGGTCTGAATGGTAGGCTGAATTAAAATATCTAACTTCTTAAAATCAGATACAATTACTTAATTTTAATTTCTTAGAATTAAATGCAGCCATAATCACCGGACAATACTGTTTAATATTTATTTATATGGTCTCATAATCTAGACTCTTCCTTGGCAAACGCGAGATTCGAGGCGTTACATATTGCGAGGCTGAAACATCCGACAGCGCACGGATGTAGGCTTCAAGATATTTCTCAATGAACACAGCCAGCACTCTCAGGAGCTGACTGTGAAAGCCTCGCACCCAAACAGTACTATTTCACAGATCGCGTGCAATATCCCTTGTATTGCAGACCCGTAATCTACACGCTGCCTCGGTAAACACGAGATTCGAGCCGTTACAATATTTGGCTTTCATCTCTCTCGAAAGTCAAGAAAGTCAACAAACATCTGAAAACGCACGGCTGTGAGCGTTGAGTGTGAGCATCGAGATATTACTCAATGAACACAGCCGGCACCCTCAGGAGCCTACAGTGCATGCCTCTCACCCACACAGAATCGTTATTGCAGAGTAACGTTAGACCCGTACGTGCTGCTAGAGCTGAGCCACTAGATTCTGTATTGCAATGCAGACCCGTAATCTACGCGCTGCCTCGGCAAACGCAAGATCCGAGCCTCTAGATTATATATTGCAATGCAGGCCTTTATTTGTTTAAGTTCTTACGAGACAAACAACACCAAATAAGACAGACAGTTTGACAACAGCGCTTGCTGAATAGCAAAAAGCTAGCTCTGTTGTGTGCCAGCATCACTTTGCAGCTTCCGTGTATGCCGTCACATGTTACACCATGACGCAGCACCAATCAGGATTGGATTAGTTTCATTCATACTTCAGATGCGTTACGTTAAGGGCATTCCCCAAAGTGTTCGTATCGACTCAGTTCGAGTTCCATCGAAAGGGAACTGAATTTTAGTATGGAACGGCTTACTTAATTCATTAGTTGTACCTGCTCCCTCTAAGATCAGAACTGGCGAGTTTGTGTCGTGAGATCACGGACTCGGCCGACGTGAGTCTTTATGTGACATCGGGTCCCTAATAAACAAATAATTTAAAGTACAGGATACCCTCAAATATCTAAACTAATACATAACCAGTAGCCTATTTATGATTAGTTCCTAATTATAAACACAACATCTAAGTCTAAATTTGAAGTCTAAATTAATCATAATTTGAAATTGGAGTCAGATTTAGCACAGAGCTAAAGTAAAATTTAAACTAAATTCTAATAAGTGAACTTCACAGAAACGCAAGTAAAAAACCTACACACATTATACCTTTGCTCACGCCGCTGGATTCCGTTATTGGGCCGACGAGTGGTCCTTACAATCATGATACGGATAATTTGCTAATATTTCATTGTCATTGTAAATGTTTTACCAGAGCCTCATTATTATTTGGAGTGCTCTTTAAAGCGTGAAATTGGTCCATCAGTCTTTCTTATATACTTTTACTTACATATATTCTGCTTGAGTCTTATAGAATCCAGAGTCTTGGAAGCACAGAATTGTTTAAGTAGAGATTGCGGTGTGGGATTCTGGAATTTTCGCCCAGTAATTTCATCCCAGGGGAAGGAGCCCGCAGAGAGACGGATGTTTTCCTCTCCAGGGATTATAGCTCCTCCATTTCATCTTTCTAGGTCACACTGATAAGGCCAATATGCTGCTAATATATCTCATTAAAGAGATGGGGATTTGTGCTTGTGCTCAATGTTTTCTACCAATTCAGGGGTCCAATAGTGATAGGGAACTAAATGTTGACATTTTTGCTTTGATGAATTGTAAATGTGGTAGTATAGCTTAGATTATGTCAGCAATTGTTATTTAAATATTCTATGGAATTTATGTGTTGGTCTGATTTTTAGAAACCTATTAATGCCAAGATTTAAATCTGATATGTCTTAAAGTAACAGTTTTAATCCTGATATTATTTACTAATCCTCGTTTTCTTCTAAGCCGTAAATGAAAAAAATTCTAATCTGATATACCCTTTTATATAAATACTACTTTAAATGCCAACACAAGCTAATTTATTGTGTAAAAAGTTGAAAATGCGCTGCAAAACTTCCCAATGTTGGAAATCAATCCTTATACACTAAAAATGCAATTGATAGCCTAGTTCAAGCTCTGACTATTGATTACTCATCGAAAGTCATTCTTCTGGATAATGGTGAGTTTTTTTTCTTTTTGTGTACCATCTTCATATATCTCTGTTCTTGTTCTCTTTTCAACAGATGGCAAATTAATGATATCAAAACCAAGTGCATCAGCACAATTACGCTGACAGTTAGTTGATTATGATACATCTAGCAGAACTAATTCAGACAGTAATTGTGTCTGAATTAAAAATGAGTACACGCGCCCCCCTTGCTTTTGTTCAAAACAGTCCATATTTAAGCGTACTTTAGCACTGACTTCATTGACGCTGAATCCATTACACTATCACTGTGGAACAAATTCACTAAACAGTTGCGCCACTTTTTGGCATTTCCAGTTGAACAGGGACTAAATGCACATTGATACTGCAAAATGAATACCTTGTCATTTCAGCGCAGACACACTTTCTTTCTATGCAAATTAGACTCATACATTGCACCAAACTCAGCTCTATTTGACTGGCACAAATAATGTTACACAATTAACACTGAATATGTTTATGTGCATTGATAATGGCAGCAGTTCTAAATATAAATGGTGATAGTGATGATAACATATGCTAGATTGTGGAAGTCTGCTGCATCATCCACAATCTAGTATCAAATACCTATAAGATTGGAAAGTGCACATTGTATGAGCATATTTGTGCAATTTACTCATTTGCATAATTCTTTTTGGAAAACAGGCACTATAACAAAGCAAACAGTGCATGCAGTTTATTGTAAATTAATTCCCCAGTGAATAACACACAACTGCATTCAACTGCACATACTAGATGTAACTAGCCACAAGCATATTGTTCCCATAATGCACCTCCAGAATGAGAAAACAGTGAATCATTTCTTCATGAATAAATGGTCTTTATTTAAGATTCTGCTCAAACTGACACAAAAGTAATCTAGTTTGTAACCCAGATGTTTGGATTTAAATCTTTTATAATTACAATTCTTGCAACATCTGCTGCACTTGACACAATTTACATATCCGATTGTGTGTTCATAAACCAAAATCAAGCAATTTAATATAAAAATGCCCATGAATCATATATCATTTATTGAGTGTTCTTAATGGTCAGTTTCAGAACTGCTTCCGGCCCAAAAGCTTTTAAGCTTTTAACCAAAGCAGTGTAAGGAGCTTAATGCAATGTTCACTTAAGTTCCCTTAAAGTATTTTTCTTCACACTGATTGCTTTACTCCCCCTCGTAATCTTTCTTTTGCCAGATTCATTCAAGTGGGGATTTGCTTCTGCAAATCTGGAACGAGAGATGCCATGTTGCTTCATGATGTCACATGTTGAAGACGTCTGGTTCTGATCCGCTTGGCCTGTGGCCGTCTTATTACATTTCTTCATTTTCAGCCACCATCATCTCTCTTGTATTAAAACTTAACAACTTAAGGTTTTTGTTTTGTGTGTGTGTGTGTGTGCGATAGCGTGCAGTCCTAGTAAACAAAATGTCCACACAAAGATGGAAATATCCTAAATCTTGTCCTTGTCCTCCCATGCATGAGGAAAACATCTTAGTCAAATTGTACGGTATTGTACAGTATAATCCGTACAAATTAGCCACCTTTTACTCACTCTTTTTACAAATTGGTCGTGAGATAGCGTTGGTTTGTACAGTATAAAAACCATATTGTCTATGGAGTATCCCATAAAACATGAAAGCCCAACATGAGTGTATGTGTGAAGTGTAAGTCAGTGTTTGAAAGCAATATTTACATACATTTTTTTATAGTTTTTTGAAGCAAATTTCTGTTGTGGTTGACATTTAAAGCCCTCTTATTTGAATTATCGGGAAAAAAACTCAAGCCACGACTAAAAATAAATAAGTAAGAATAATGTTAAAGGAGAACTTGGTAACTTTTTTAACTTAATAAAGCTGTCTAGAAATCATTTGGATGGTTAAACAACCTGTTCTGGTGATATTGGTGACTTTCCCCGCTCCCCCCAGCGTTCCCAGGCGGAAAACCAACCTTGCAACATGGGGATACCGTCCCGGCAAAATGAAAATAGGAAGTCTCGTGAGAAGCGAGACGAGAACGAGAACGAGCGAGAAACACGAACTGCTTTACGGGTTGATAACAGAATACAAAATGTACATGTCAATGTTCTATGATAATGTGTATGATGTATTACCACCTCGGTAGACAGCTCCGCAAGTAAAGTTGGCCAGCTCTGATAATAACAAATGCACGTGAGCAGCGTAGAACGGGGAGAAGGGTGCCGCAAGTGAGTTTTTTTTTTACGATAGTGTTGTGAAATATACGGCCCACAGCTGTAGGGGAGCTCGTGGGAAAACATGCGACAACAAAAGGGAAAAATGCGAAGAAGACTAGATGTTGCCGAATTCTGCTTTAACACCTGGGTTATCCCAAGTTGTTTTTTTTTTTCATTCTGTCACCTGATGGAGTTTTGGTTCCTTGCTACTGTGGCTTTTTTTGCCTTTCTTCACCTTTGTCGCCATTGGCTTTTGGCTTGCTTAGTTGGGGACATTTAATTTTATATTTAACAATAGTATTACAACATTATTTTCCTGTTATCTCTGTAAAGCTGCTTTGAAACACTTGACACTTTACCATATGGTTCTATTTGTTAACATCAGTTAATTCATTATTGAACATGAAATGACAATGACACATGTTCAGATGACACAAGTCCAAGTCCAGGCTTTTTGTGGTTCTCACCCAATCTCGCTCCCCAATCAATGTGTAATTCATCCCTTCCATGTCTTGTAGTAGCTATGTTAAACAGACATTCTGTTCTGTAAAAATGAAAACTAATTTCACTGCTCATGTTTCTGAAATTCCTACAGATGACCTATAGATGTCTGTGCTGGTTCCGTGGTCAAGAGTCTGGTCTATTGAGGACTGCACATTTAAATGCCAAATAAACCCTTTATGCAAACCACCCTAGTGCAGCTATCTGTGCATATCATGACATGCATGCCTGACAATGATTGGCCATCTGGCAAAACTGAGGACTCCAATCACAAGAGTTGCGTCGGCACAAACTGAAAATTTCAACCAAGGTTGACATGTTTCCGTCGAGCAGATCGAAACAACGATTTCCAGCTATGCGAGACAAATTGGTTAGAATCCTGCTGAGTTTAAGGGGAAGACCTGATTATGTGCTGCGCTAGAAACTCAATACAAAAGTGGTCTTCCCCACTGACAGCTGCAGTTAATGAAAGAGAAGACCGAAAGAAAAAGGGAGGGAGAGTGAGAAAGACTGACATGGGACAGCAGTCGTAGCTGAAAAACAAGCTGGAGAGGTGTCTCGAAGCTCAGAGAGAGTGAGCTGGGCTAACTGCTCTAGCAAGTGTCACACTGTAACAATGAACTGCCATGTTGAGAAACCACAAAATACTTGGTGTGGCGGTGTAGTCGATATTGTAGTCGCTGAGCCTCTGAAGCGTATATATACCCACAAAAGCTCATTTACAGCATCTCAAGTTTGTCTTTAAAGTATTCCTTAAATACGGTGACCATATGTTCTCTTTTTCCCAGACATGTCCTCTTTTCGGACCTAAAAAAATACGTCCGGCCGGGATTTCTAGATCGCCCAAAATGTCCGGGATTTGGCTTTTTTTTTTTAAAGTCGCCGTTCTTGCATTGCTTTTGGTCCCGCCTTCTCTCACGCCACCATTGGTCGGTCGGTTATGTACGTAACGCAAACATTAGTCAAACTGAATCTCAATCATTAGTAATTACCCTCAGCACCACAGGAACAGCCAAGAGACAGAGCAGCGCTTGCTTGTCAACAGTGGCACATTGCTCCTGAACAGCGTTAAAAAAAGAGCCCAAATGTGAATTCAGAGATGATTTACAGAGAAAATTCCTGTTTTTGTCTCGGTCGGGATCCGTGTAAATCAGAATGCATGACCTGCATGTAAGTGTCAGTGTCAAATAAAGGTGCTAGCGACCTAGAAGCCAGCATAAGTAAAGTCGATTTTTTATTTTATTTTAACCTATGGCTATGAAAAGAAACAACGTCATGTAAAAGGTGTTAAAAGCTAAAACATATATTTTTAATTATTCTATTGTTGCTGGCCAAAAGTTGAATGGAAAGGATGTATTCCTTTATGTATTAAAGTACAATCACATTTTTGCAAGGTTGTAAATGCTTTTGTCAGGTATTTGTTGGTGCATTCAGCCGCAGAGTTGAAGAATTAAATTGTGTAAATCTCTTTAAATTACTGGTTCTAAACAAGTTTTGTTTCAGGATTTAGATTTGACATTGGATGGTGGAGACACTGCACCAACATTTTAGGATATGAAAGTTTGATATATTTTCTAAACGTCTTTTGAGGATTCGATGATTCAGTAGTTTCCTGTCAACTCGCTGAAGAAAGCAATAAGAATCCAGTTGCGAAAACAGCAGTTTATTAGAGTATGCAACAAACAGGAATAATGTCAGAAGCTGAAGACTGAGCAGGCGGAATCACTTACTGCGTTTACATGCAGCCAATAACCCATTCAAAACCGGGATATTCGCAATAACCCGGTCGTGAATGGCCATGCAAACACCGGCAAAACCCGGATATGCTCATAACCCGGATTTTAAAAACCGGGATATTATACCTGGGGTACCCCTTTTCTAACCTGAATTTTTGGTCATGTAAACGCGTATCGGGATATCCCCATAGTGATTTGTGTTCTGCGCATGTTCTATTCGCAAGGAATCTTGGTCTTTTGAGTAGAGGAACTTCTCGGGCGCATACAAAAACCAGCGTGCAGTTTACCGGGAAGTAAACATGGCGAGACGCAGCACAGGATACTTCTGGAGCGAGGTCAGTAACGTTACCAGCATCAAAGCGCAAACAAAGGCGATCGCTATCTGCCCCGAACTATTCATTATCCGCGTGCTGCTGTTGTTGTTGTCTTTGGATACAGGAAGAAGAATCGGAAATGACACATATTGCGTCTTAAGGTTGTCCCTACGTCCAGACGCTAACCGTGCGTCGCTGTTTACATCGGGATATTGCATTTCCATGTATACAGGAGAAACACGGGTTATTCCTAATGTTTCAGAAACCCGAATAGTGCCCTTAACCCGACCATAACCCGAAAATTGGCTGCATGTAAACGTAGTCACTGGTAAAGCAGGGACGGCAACGGGCAGCAGGAACCAGGCAAATCCTAGGCGGTACGCCGAATCCGGAAACACGAAACAAGAACAGGTACTGGAGGAGAAACAGAGAAAAACTGAGAGTCCAAGCCCAAAAAGCCTCACAACACTCTGACAAAGACAAGACTTAAACACACATAATATATAGCTGACTAGATGGAAGACAGCTGCCGCTGATCCACTCATCAGCACGCTAACGAGCCACGCCCAACAGTGACATTTCCGGTAATTTAAATAAATATAATAATTTAAATAAGTATTTAACAGTGTACACCTGGTGTTTTAATCTGTCTCTTTTGTGCACTTTCAATCACTTCTGTCCTGATTTCTTAGAGGGGAGGGTCTGTTGGTGGGTAAATGTATGGGCTTTTTCAGATCTTTCAATCGAATGGACAACATAAGCTTGCGCAATTTACATATGAATGCACCCGGAGATTACGGAAAGACATATGGAGAGCAGCAGCTTTAGTTTTTGCTCTGATAGCCACAAGAACATGCTGAACAAAGTGAGTGTGTGTTAGAAATCAGGAATGGTGAGAGAATATTGTGCTTGGTACATTTTTCAATCCAAACTTCCGCCGACAAAGGATTAAATCCCGTCTGGCTAGCGTGTTTCCCACAGTGTTTACTCATTAGGTCAGTAGGCGGAGAGTAGACGTCTTTTGTGGCTGTTTGAACACATTTGATCACATGAGTGTTTACACTACGGAAGCAATCCGGTCGAATGCATTTTTGACTACCTCTGCAACTAGTCGATGTGATCCGATCGACCAAAATGATTCTTAATACCAGGTGTAAACAAGGCCTAACAAGTAATGACGTTTCTTGTGCAAGAAGCGAACTGTAAAGGGTGATTCATTAGCTTTAGGTTTGTTGATTATGAGCTCAGTAATAACCAACTCATTAATATTATCAAAATATGGCACTGAACATTCACTTTGTCATTCATGTGCACAAAACGGAATGGTATTTCTCAAAGGCCACAATGATTAGTAGTAGGGGTGTAACGGTACATGTATTCGTATTGAACCGTTTCGGTTCGAGGCTTCCGGTTCGGTACGCATACAAACCGAACGATTCCTTGGACCATTTTTCCTGCCGACAAAATCCGCGCTGACGCGAGCGCGACCACCACAACATTGCGCAACATCACATGGCAAACGTAATGAGAGCGAAACGAAACTGTGCTACTCATTATATTGTGCATTACGGACCGTTTATCAGTTCAGACCAGCAACCTAGATCTGTGCAGCGCGAGCTCTATGAGCGCGAGCCGATCTCGATCAAGCGACACTGTTACTACACAGCGCTAAGAGATCCAGTGAAGCAAACATTTGAATTCGCCACTGAAGTAATAACATCGCTGCGAGATCTAGAGAAGCGTTCACGTGTCTCTGTTATTAATCGTAGATCTCTATTAGATCAAACAGCGCTGACGTGGAAACCAGGAGAAACATTGTGCCGTGAATGAACTAGTAATAACGTTAGGCTTTAAGTCCACAGATCAGCAACATATTTGTAACCAGTTTGGCTGGAATAGTGAAATGCTTTCAAGTACTTCACACATCTTTTTCCAGCACTTCAAAACTCAAATTATTATATAAATAAATAAATAAATAAATAAATAAATATAAATATATATATATATATATATATATATATATATATATATATATATATATATATATATATATACATACATATATATACATATATATATATATATATACACATATATATATATATATATATATATATATATATATATATATATATATATATATATATTATATATATAATATATTATATATATATATATATATATATATTTAAATGTCATTTTTAATGTGATGACCAAAACATTATTTATTCATCCTTCAAAAATTACCCCCATTTAAACCTGAGTTTCAAGATGTAGGAAAACTCACACTTTTCACTTTTCTTTTAATAAATAGGAAATTTCTCTGGCATTTTTTTTCTTTTTGCTGTATCGAAAACGTACCGAACCGTGACTTTAAAACCGAGGTACGTACCGAACCGTGATTTTTGTGTACCGTTACACCCCTAATTAGTAGTAAAATTCACAAAGAAGTTTAAAGGCACACTGTGGAACTTTTGGCCACTAGGGTGCGCTCGACCTGTAATTTTCACGTCTAGTGCCCCTAGAGGCCACAAGCGCTGCAGCATTGTCGCAAAAGTCAACAAACAGTCAACCTCCAGTGTCTTTATGTGTGTGCAGACTACATTTGATTTGTATGTTGGAGAAAGTTAATCGATTCACTACTGACCAAAATAATAATATAAATATAAGATTAATAATATAAATCCTATAAAGAAAACAAATTGAATAAAAGTAGCATACGCAGAAAACAATGTCTGATGAGGTAAGTTGCATTGACAAGGGTTGCCCAATCCTGCTCCTGCCGATCGTCTGTCCTGCACAGTTCATCTCCAACCCTAATCAAACACACCTGAAGCAAACAATTAACGTCTTCAGGATCTCTTTGCAATGGGTTAGAGATAGGGTTGCCAACTGTCACGAATTAGCCGGGACGTCCCGATTTTTGGGCCTAATTTATTTGTCCCGATCGGGACCTCTCTTGTCCCGATTATTGAGTGCTACGCTGATCTGACTGATACAACAGCAACACGACACGTAAATTGTTCAAATCTCGTAGAATCTAGAGCTGCGCATGCGAGACAGAACATACATAGCCTACTGTATGTGCGTCGGTCAGCGCCAAACCGTGTAGCGCGGAGAGAGAGGCAGAGACCTTGCCTGCGAGAAAAAGTAGCGATATTGTGCAAGCAATATATTTAACTTACTAGTCCAAAAGCATGACGGCCAGGTCAGCATCGGTCGGGAATCCCTCATCCTCCTTTATCGCACGCCAGCGAGGGAACGCTTGACCAATGTTTATCCTCGTCCTTGCTTTTAGTTTATCACTCTCCTTTTTTCTTTTTTTGGTCTCCTCTGACAAAATCTTTGCTTTCTTCCGAGTAGCTGTTGATTCAGCCATGACGACAACATACAGACGCCGGCAGTCAAACGCGAGTTGAGCTCTCACGTTAGAATTGAGGAAGTTGGGGTGGTGGGGGAAGTGACGTATGCCGTAAAGCGTTTGAATTTTGTAGTTCTTTTTGTGCTCGGGTTCCTACCCGAAACCCGAAGTTACATAGTGCTAGTAAAAACGATACAGACACCTTCAGGCTTCGGCAGACGTGTCATTCAACCTATTGTAAGTCGATGTACCATCTCAATGGGTTTTGGTAATATATTATAAAGGTTGAAAAGTTCCACAGTGTGCCTTTAAAGAAAAACATCAATATTTTTTTTAGATGCTTTCCACAAAGTTCATTAATCATTTTACATACTCTATAAGAGGACTGAAAAGAAAAGCAGTGAGAGAAAGACACCGAGAGATAAGTAATTTAATTGATTTATGATTGTGTCTGATCTGAACCCCATCCAAACCAAATGTCCATGAATCCACGAGCAGCGTATTCACCTTAAAACCATGCAAAAACTTAAATAAGCCATCCTGCTCTTTTCCTCAGGCCACTCAGGTATAGGGGCTGTCAGAGGTTGATCATACTTTGTTTTATGGACCAAACAAGCAGCAATATCAGATCTATACTGAAGTCTAAACTGTGGGTGAGATAGTGAAGGATAAAACGAATGGAGCCACTTCAGAGAGCGATAGAGACAGAGAAAAAGAGAGCGCGAGAGAGAAAACCGGCCCTGGGGAGAAACGGGTGGTGCTGGGATGACATTTTTAGGGCATCCGCTAGAGTTATGGATGAATTGTATAGTATTGCTCAATGGAAAGATTGCCGCAAACACACCTTAGTCTCCACAGCATTAACTCTGAATCACAGTCACAACACGCCAAGAGCTTCTGTTTTGAAATCTATGGTAAAGTTAATAAAAAGCGTTTGCTGTAGTCAAAGAGCTGGAAGAACAAAGCCTGAAATGAAGCTAAGGCGTGATCAATCAGATACAATTGAGTTTTTTTTAAGTTGGATTGTAGTTTGCCAGGAATTCAGTTTAAAGACCCTTTTTTCCCTCCATATCTTTCAACTCCTGCCTGAAAATCTCTCATAGTTCTCATTTATTCCTTAAGCATTAAGTTGAAAATAAATTACAGGCTTAAGCTCTATTTCAAAACCTCATAAGTGACTCATTTGGAATGCTCTACAAAGACAGAAACTCTTGAAGTGCACTGGAGACTCAACAGTGGATGTTAGCATGTAGCTAACAAGCATGCAAAGCTAACATTGGACACAAATCTGAGGTAATAAATAATATAAATAATTTTTATAATTTCCAATATTGAATTAAATATATATTTCTGAATTTAAATTTCTCTCCTATTGTCTTGTCTGCCATATTGGATGATTTCCCCCAGTATACTCAGCTTGTTGCAATGCTTTCTGCGATTGGCTTCTTTGGGTTTTGGAACAAAGCTTATGTGTTTACATTGGTTTTTGCATATTTCCGCTCCGTCGGGAATAATAAAACGGCTTATAAAGTTTCAAACATCCTGTAATTGTCCTGATAATGAATTATTAAATATCATCTGCTGTGCCAGTGGTGCTTTTTTTGATTCGGTTTAGTGAGATAATTCCAGTTTCCTCCACTATTTTGTTTTGTTGTCTTTGAGCGCTTGGAGTCACTAGGGGAACGTTTCATCGTCTGTGTTTACATAACCCGGCACAGACAGCAGTGTCGCAACCATGATTAGATGTCCCTCATCCTCTTTTATCCCATTTTGCCAGATCTGAACGTTTTGACAGATTATTTCTCAGTCTGTTTATTGAATATGTGTCTTTGAAATCTCTGATTGTGTTTAGAGACGGAGACTACAGGTGTGCTAGTCTGTCTTTCCCCATTGGATGGCAAATGTTGTCGACTAATAACCGTTTCCTACGAGATAAAAAATGGTCCTCTTCAAAGGGGAGCTTTTCGGCTCTGAAAGCCAAATCCTCCACTGTGCTGTTTCTTAAATAGGAGGCTTTGTTTGGTCTTAGTGGAGACATGTGAACAAGAAAGTGTAATTGTTTAAAATTACCATTTTTATTCTATTTATAGCAATTATGGATTAGTACTGTAGGTGCAGTTTTAAAAATGAGGGTCATAAAAATTACATCATACAACATTTGGTTAGAAATTGACTGATAAATGAAAAAGTATGAATATTGTTTTTAAGAAAATCAATCAATATTATTATTTTTTTTCGTGTATGTTCTAAATTGATTAATAAATGAATATTATCATTATGAATATTCATAATATTAAAATAGTTAATAACTTATTAATAAAATAGTTAATAGTTAATCAAATAAATAACTAAAATTACATGCAAATACAATTTCCTTATAAATGAATAACATTTTTTTTTATCAATATTCATACTTTTCACTAAATTTGCTAATGTTCCTTAATATAGAGTCTTCAGGTTTTTATGGACAAATATTGTTCTAAATTTCCTTTTAGAAACATTCCACTTTGTTGTAATTTACCAATATTGGTTGTCAGCATAATCAATTATTATTTATTTATGGTCTAATTAATTTTAATTAATTAAAGTATGCTCTAAATGTATTTATATTTTATTTATAATTGAATTTAATATTTTAATAATATATACTAATGTAATTGAAATATATTTATAAATATGATCATTATATTATCGTAAATATCCATAATATTAAAACATTCGTAACTCTTATTGTTTCATTGTTAAATTTAATTGATTGTCCAGTTCATTTCCAAAGCCTCGGTTTCATAATTGCCATTCCAGGCGCTTTTTCCATTTCTCCGGTGTCCCGTCACACAGCTCCTTTCTGACTTCAGAGTCAGATGAGCAGACAGCTGTGCAATATCCTCTCTCATCCTTCCTCTGACCCTAGTCTCTCTTTACACCTCCTCCATCATTCACTCCCTTGAGGATGGCAGGAAAGGATGTAGACGTGACTATTGAGAGGATGGACAGTTTTAATACCGTGCTTGTGCCCCCCCAGGGACCGGTTACCCCTGAAGATATTACAAGCTCCAAAATGAATCACATCCATTTCTCACCCTGCGCAAGATGACAGGAGTGAGACTCAGTCTGAGGCCCGAGTCTCTTCGCAACCATTCGCAACGTAGAAGCGAAGGATCACAGAGCGACGCTCACTCCTATGACCCATAGTTAAAGAAAGAGCCTTCCTATTGATATAAGAGATATTACAAGCATCTTAAAGGTCAGTCATGAGTCATGATGTTCCAATCTTCTTTGCTTTTTTGTGTTTTATCAGTATGTAAGAGTGTGAGTCTGCCTTAGGCTATATCTACATTAATCCGGGTACATTTCAGGCGTTTTCCAAAAGTTTCTCATCCACGTTGAAAATTCGTAAAACGTTTAATTCACCTTACTGCGCATTCGTGAAACCTCACTTAGATGATACATACGGAAAAAACAAATAATAAAGTTATTGCTCAATTCTTCTGGCAGGATCATTTTATATCTCACCATTCACTGATGCGTCCAGGACACTCACCATTATATGTTTGGTCTAAAACGCAACTGCACTTATGTTTTGCCGCAGGACATCAAATGTGAATACATTTTCTGCCATCTTTGCAGGACAGTGATATGAAAAGTGTGCAAAGTAACATTTTAGCAACTGTGTGAAAGTGTAACACTAAACAGGCACAATACCTGTATAAACATGAATATCTAGTACAATATGCGTCACATAACTAAACTTACGTCATCGTTTTTAAATACCTCCGTTTTGACAGTCCCACTACAACGCGAAAACGGCGTTTTCAAATTTATTCACTTTGGAGAGCATTTTCAAAAAGCTTCGTTTTCATTAATAAAAATGCCATCTCAGTGTGGACGGAAGGCCAAAACGGAGAGAAAAATATGCGTTTTCAAATGAAAATGCAGTTGTGTGGAAAAGGCCTTAGTTTAGAATTTTTGAGTTTTTAGAATGCACATAAGCTTATCCGGTTGTTAAGTCGTGACGTAACCACTCTCCGATAATACTGTTTCCGGGTCCAAAGGCCGGGTCCTTTCTACCGATTTACCGTGTTCGCCCGAGTTTTAACGTGTTCCCGTGTTGTTTAAATAGATCGGAGTTAAAAAAAAACAAGTGACATTCAACTGTCATTCTACCGCTTTCCCTGTGACAAGAAAGATAAGAGAAAATGGCTGCAGTTGATAAGGTAAGTTACAAATCTAAAACGAATGAAGAAACTTTGGCGCCAGTGGGTGCTATCCCTTAATCCCTAGTAACACCCACTGGCACTGAAGCGAAAAAAGCCCTTTAAAAAAAGGGTTTATGTAGTCTAGGATCTGGAGTGGACGAGCGGAGCGCTTGGGCCCGGAAGACGCGTGACGTCAGACTTAACAACCGAATTACAACAGCGCATAGAAAATGTGGTCTGAGTTTCACAAAAAAAAAAAAAAAAACCTGACAGGCTGAATGAAAATGTAAATACACTCTTTGTCAGGATGGCACGTACAGCAGAAATAGAGCTGTTTCCCCGGTAACCTCTGTAAACAAAGCAGTGCTACACTTATAAACACTACACGCCATAGATATATACACTAGATTTCACCTTGACTACAGCAGTTTATTGGAACGAATGCGTCAATAGAGCCGCCATCTTGGAACAGGGGAGCATCAGCTCTTTAAGCATCAGCGTCAATGTATAAGCAAAGGTCTAACGGAAATAAAATCACCATAAATCGTCATGAATGCGATTTTCTAGTTTTTTGGTTCGTTCCAACAGTCAGACATGTATTTATCATCGAGTCCAGAGAAATTTATAAAAAAAAATTGTTTTTAAAAAACATTCTTCCTAGTTCAGATTTCGTTCGTGAACATCCATACGCAACACAAAAGTCCTGCATCATCCATGAATTTGAAGTACAGGCGGAGATAGCAGCGTTACCTAGATACTTCCTATGACAAGACCCCTGTTCCAAGATGGCGGCGGTTTTGACGCATGCTTAGAAGCCCCAGGTGATGTCTAGTGTATATGTCTATGACTACACGCTACACAGAGGGCAGATGAAAAGTAAATGGCATTACATTTTTTTCAAAATATTCATTTCCCTTCAGAGATACATTCATAGAATTCATTCATACTTTAATTCATAGAATTTCCCACAGCAATGGGTTGTAAAACCACCCACTTCTTTCTGCCATCTTCCCCCAAACAAAACAAACCTAAGCTGCATGAGTGTCTGAGTGAGACTGTTTCTGACTTTACTAGACAATATTTACTGTGAGCTTTTCTAATCCTGGAAATCTAATGCAGTTTTAATGATGATTAAAATATTAAACTGCAATTCTAACTGTCAGAAATTGCATCGTGTTTTATCGTCAAACTGTTAACCGTTTCATCCCTAACCCTCAAACTAGAGCTTGGAGGCCCCTCATAAATGTTTAGTGGCCCCTAGTGGGGGTCACAACGCCCAGGTTGGGAAACACTGACATAGTTGATGGTAGTTAATCTGAAGATTGGCAGCAATGAAGATTAGTGGACTCTAGTTCGGTGGTTCTCAACTGGTTTGTGACTGACTCACTGAGAAACACTGCTGTAGTTGGTCTAGCAGTTGATTTGGTGACAGATAATGTGAACACATTTAAGCATTGTGACCTCACCTGTCACTAATTTTTTTGTGTTGTCAATTGTTTGATCGGGTCTAGCATAAAAGGCTTTTACAACAATGAGAAAAATAAATCTCAATGGATCAATTTTTCCTCTTTTTCATATATGAAAACGTTTGAAAAAGCAAGGCATTTCTTCAACCCAAGCGCCATTCTCTCTGTGGTCCTGCTGCATAAAAGTCAATTTTTGATCTATGTCCTGGTGAGTTATAAGAGGAAAGTATGAGGTCCGAGTGCAGCACAGGTTTAGTTTACTACATCAGTAAAGCCATATAGAGGCTGGTTATGTGATGCAAATGTCAAAATGTATTGCATCTATATTTGGACTGTGGGAGAGTATCACACAATGCTGAGAAATAATTTCATCATACACACTCAGAGAGGGGCCATATGTATTCTCAAGAATTTGTTTGTTTGTTAAACCATATATTTAAGTTGTCTTTCGGATACTGTCATGCACTATTGCAGGTGAGTATGACACATAACTTTTATTAAGTTGGCTCAGCAAAACAGTATTTGTTTAAACAAACTTATTTTACCGATCTAAATGAGTGCAGTTTCATTCATCGTCATATCCAATGTATAATGAACAAATAAGAAGAGACTGCTGTCACTAAGATTAGATATTGTCCAACATACCTTAATATTAAACAATTCTCTTTACTAGAAAAAAGGTAAAATAACACTTGCTGAATGTAGTACGTTCGGTTTACATTTATAATATTTTGAACATATTGAATATTTTGAGTAATTACTTAAATTATTTTTGGATGCAGCCATAATATCTAAATGTACTCTCCTAATTCCTTGCCAGGCATGCTGGGAACTGCAGATCCATTGCCAATAGTTATGTCAACAAAATTGATTAATGTAGTCGCAACACCAATGGATTAAGTAAACTTCAGTTTTAAATGTATTAAGTGGACTGTAATTAAGTTGTGATTAAGGTGTGATTGCTGAAGTTGCTTTAGCTCATTTTAATTAATTAAACTGAACAAGAGACATTTTTTTTTAGCTTTGGAACATAATGAGGGTAAGTAAATGATGACAGAATTCTTATTTTGGGGTGAACCATCCCTTTAAATGCAAATATCACATGCGTTTAAGTCAAGTCAAATCACCATTTATTTAGCGCTTTTAACAATATAGATTGCTTCAAATTAAAGTAACAGAGATTGTCGTCGCAACGATCATTAGTTATTAAACTTAGGGGTCGCTAACACAACACAATTCTAACAGACACTAACATGCTAACACCGTTCTTACAGAAAACCCTTAATGCAATCCAGCCGTTCATTTGCACAAAACAGGGCCTGGGGCTCGAGAACGCAAACCATGAAACTTCGCCCCGCTGCGTGGGTATAAATAAGGAAGTGCATGCACGCACCAGAACCAGCACGGCCCGCTCCGAGATACCAATCAACCAACCGAGACTGAACGTGACACGGTGGAGGATTCCACTCGAGCCCGACAGTCTCGGCGGCCCGTTTCAGCATAGCTGACATTTCTGGATCTGGCTTGGGCAACGTTACACTCCCAGGGGGAGATAACACAGCCGAGTCGTCATCTCCAGAGGCCAGCTCACCCTCCGATGCTGCAATCGGCATCCTATCCTCTGGAGGGCCACGAATGAAACGGCTGGTACTGTAGGTCCATTACAGAGGGACCAGTGCGCTTAACAGGGGCTCCACTGGCTGCGCTGTGATAGAGGAGTGAGGGGCCCACAGGGATTGGTTACCGGGCGGGGAAGCCTCACTATGATCCTCTGATCACCCATCCCACATGGCGCCGTAGCGGGACGTGGTAATGGGGACTCCACCTTTAAGCACAAAGGCGATTCTCGATCTCAACACTCTTCTCGAAATGAGAACATGAACTATCCACAAAAGCTGCTTCAGCGTGCAGAATTTTATTTTTTTTATATATACATATAAATTCATTCTTTATTTTTTAAACACGTGATGCAACCATTGTGACCGTCAGAGAGGGACAGGGAACAACCGTATCCAGAAACGCAGAGATGGAATGACATCTTGAAAAAGACGCAAACGCACCCGTGTTGCTCTTTCAGGAAATGGGACCCGTCACCAGTGCCGGAGCACACAGGAGAATGACTGCAGCAACACTGAACAGTGAACTGAAACAGTGAAGCACTCACTTCTTTGCCCTCTAACCAACCGTCGACAAACACACACAAATGGAGCTGTTAAAAGTTGAGAGCTCAGAAGCTTGTGATCAACGCTGCACTCACGCTGTAGAACAACCAGCAATGGGAGAGTCTTCCAGAAGAACACAACACACTCGTTCGTTGTAATATAACAACACTCTTCAGAGACATCGACACGAAGACCGACCGGCTCTGAAGCGAAAGACAACTGGTGCGTGCATCCACTTCCGTATTTATACCCGTGCCACGGGGCGGAGTGTGAGATGCAGATCTCGCACGCCAATGTGTATTGGCTCATTTTAACAGTACTCGAAAATGACAGGCTCCCCAAGCGGGAACCCACTCAGTCGACTACGTCAAACGTGAGCGACTGAAAAGGAACAATGCCTAGATATTATCTAGTAAAAATATAGACATTTTTAACCAGAACTACAGCAGTACGTTTTTTTTATTAGATTTATTTCAGGCAAAACTAATTACAGAACAACTCATTAGACTAGAATACTATCCAAAACAATTACTAATTTACTTTTAATGCTGTAATTATACTGGTTTACAAAATTTAATTCTAATGATTTTGAGGTCTGCAGCTGAACTCTTGCAAACAACAGCTTTAGACATTAGTAAACTCCATTATGGTCAGACAAATATAGCCATATACTTCATATAATAGAAGCAGCCAATTAGAGCATTATGTATATATCTTACAGAATATATCTTATATATCTTTTTTTCTGTATGATGTATAACATTTTGTGCATATTGTGTGTGTGCGTGTGTGCGTGCGTGCATGCATGCGTGTGTGTGTGTGTGTGTGTGTGTGTGTGTGTGTGTGTGTGTGTGTGTGCATGTGTTTCACAACATTATGGCAAAAGCTTTTAACTCAGGACATGAACTTGGCTCAGGCATTTTGATAGAAATGCTAAGTAATACAGTATATAAATACTAGTCATTGACTGAATTTTTTTTTGGGGCAGTGACTGAAAAAAACCCTAAAGACTGTCCAGCATTTTGACAGATTACAATGAGAGTGATCTACTGTAACTAATTCCCACCTCTGTCCAATTGGTGGTAAGCAGGCATATAGGCATATTTGTATATTTCCCTGTCATATTAGAAAATTAACCTATTGTTAGGCTTATTTTTTTACTACATCATGTAAATCTAGCAAAAGCAGTCAGTTTAACCAGCCTGGTCTCATTGTTAATACGTAGGTATTAATACGTTATTTTCAAAGATAGAAAACGTACGTTTTTGTACGTTTGGATAGATGCTGAAACGTATAATATAGACGTATTTGCAACATTTAAACGTAAACATTATTACGTTTTTACAGCTACAAAACGTTAACAATTTACGTATATTTTTCACATCATAAAGATATCTGTATACTTTCACTTTTAAAGATAAACTTAACAAGATCCCTTAATCCTACTCCCAAAACCTAAACATATCCATTTTATACAGAATATAAAAAGGATAAAACGTAACGTTAATGGACAGAGATGTGTAGGTAAAATGGCAGTTTTATTAACAATATAGCATTAAAATATATTTTGAGCCACTAATCCTACTCCTACCCCTAAACCTACCCATAACCATTTCTTAAAACTATGTCAGGCTAACACAATTATGAAGAAGAAAAAACATAACAGACAGACAAGTTTACATTTCACAATTATTTATTGAGAAAATGTCAAAACCGGTAACTTTAACATTACCAAGTCGTTCACATGATGATGCGTTGCAGTCGCAGTCCTCTCTGGCAGTATTGTAGTAGTTGTGTATGAGGTACAGATCAGAATTTAAGTTATTAACGTTAATCCATGAAAATGTTAATCCGATTTCGGTTCGCTCTCTGAAGGCGCGCGCGCTTCTCCCATAGGGCTTCTCCATTTCAAATGTACACCGACTGAAACACGGCATGTCACAATCTGTGACGAAGCAGGCGAGAGCCAATGAGCGTTTGATATCACGGCCGTAAAACATGTCGTAACGTAACACTTCTTGAAGGCGCATTTTTTGAGTTTGAATTCAAATTCGCGGGATGCTGGGATCATGCCGATCATGCGCGGGATAGATTTGACGTTTGCGGTCGCTGCTGAGAAATGAAGATGAAGATCACTGGATAAAAGGCTGAATTTGGATCTGTTTCTTGCAAACAACGTATGGATTCTAGGATTTGGATTACATCAAGCTAATAAAATGTATCTCTTTTGTGAATGTATCAGTATGTTGTGTTTTATTGGAGAAAATGCTTTTTGTGTAAATACACTAAATACTACAAAATGGTTAAACGATTAAACAAGGTATTTTTAAGGTTAAAAGTGTATTCCTTTTTAACACCACAGGCTAATCCTCCGAAACGAGTTTGCTGCAGAAGGCACGAACAGAGCGAAATGTTAATATTTATGAGTAGGCTAACGTTCTTAGGCTTATTATATTGATAAATGCGACTGAAAACGTAATTGATAGGACAGTTGAATGCAATAGTCAAAACATTAATGCCACGATTATGCATAAATAGCGATACGTACAAATGTCTACGTCGGTAGATTTGTTCATACGTAAATAAATTACGTTTTTGTGCTGTCAATACGTAAATATTTTATGTTTTAGTGCTGTAAATACGTCAGTATTATACGTTTCTGCGTGTATAAAACGTAAATAAATGTATGTATGATAGAACTACACTACGTAAAAATACACATGTATTCTCTTGAGATCACGTTGGTTTAACTGATAGCTGAAACATAGTCGAATCAGTCGCCACAGATGTCTAAAATGAGGGACGGGCCACAAATCTGTACAGTTGGCAAAACTCTGGGAACGGATTATGAATTTGTGGGTATGGATTGAAAACCTAAAGGTACGGCAAAACTGTGGAAACAGATTTTGGGTCTTTTTTTTTTCTACAGGTGACTTCCCAGGCTCCGTAGTGCATGAAAAATGTTTATCAGTTCTCTACATAAATAAATAAATGCATACTCTAGCCTATATGCTTGTCCTGTAAGCTACATGATTAAAAATGTAAATGAAAACAAAAACTATTAAATGTATTTTCATCATTAAAATATGCTAATTAAAATGACGGATAACGGATTTTTATTTTTTACAACCGTGTCCATTACAATGACAGACAATGAGAAAGTTTAACGCCAGGGAAGTCCTCCTAGGACCTCCTGTAAGCTGAGAGTTTTTTTCTTTTTTTTTAATAGTTTTTTTTTAGCTTTTAAGACTTAGAGGAAATTGCACTATATTTTGATTTAGTTGTTCAAATTTAATTGTATGAGTTCATTAAATGCGTCATGAAATGTTCTCTTCTTCTGTCTACAGGGAAGAGTCATTTGATTGTTAAGCATCATCACACAAGAGCTTAATATAGAAGCTGAGGCTGTGCAACACTACGTACTGTACATGTACACATTTTCCCAACTCTTTGAAGTTTTTAGACATCTTTCTTTGAACACCATAGACATTAAAGTCATCTCTCTTTGGAAAAACTCCTTGGATGTTAAAGTATATGATCAACATTTACCATCTCTAACATTTACCGTTATAGCAAACAGATGGAGAAAAAAATGTTTTAAGTCGCATCGAGAAGTCAAGTTACATGCTGTTAAATAACACAGAAAATAACTTTGGTTTGTTAAAGTCGGCATGAAATAAGTGTTGCGATAGTCTTTTCCTATTGTGATGTAGTATATACAAGTGAAAGTTTCTCGAATGAGGATGGGACTTGATTTTGTCCATGGGGAACTTATTGGAATTTTTGGCTGTTGTGGTTTGCTATTGCTGTGATCTCATGTGAGTGACAGGTTGTTGTAATTGTGTTAACTGTTATTCAGTTGAGATTTGATCACATTTGTTGCTACTGTTTACTTTTAAATCTGTGGCATTTTAGTATCTCTTTGCAATGCCGTGCCCCATAGTCTTGCATTCTAAGTGCATTACAGTTAACATGATTTTCACTTCATACGTATTTTGCAAAGGGGAAGCATGCTATTTTATGGGAATGTGCGAGACTTCCGATTCTTTTGCTGCTATAGGTAAATAGCTAGCCTGGATGCCAGCCGAACTTAGCCCCGCCCACAACATTTGAGGATGGGAAGTTCGGTCTGGACTTGATCCGTTGTGAAGCAAGTATGCCTGAACCAGAACTGTTCGGACCAATCAAATTGTCAGGGCGGGCTTTATAAGATGATGGACAGACGATCAACCGTAACATCCCATACGGAAATGTAATATATGTACACATATGAAATATACATATATTACATATATCCACATAGAAAGTGAAAACATATATGTAGCCTACATATATCTGGCCATATATAAAACCTATTAGAAAATGGAACAATTTCATATATTGACATATAAAACTAGCCCATATATTTTATGTATGCATAATACAGTCTTTTATGTGTGATATTGGAACAATGCTCCAACTTTCATTATCCGTTTCTTCTTTCCACTCGACAAGAGCGAACATTCTTCATCCGTTGGTCTCTGAATGCGCGTAATTTGGCGGTCTTTTGATTGCGTTTGAATTACTTGTTCAAAGTTCAAGATGTTCAAATAAGGAAAACAAGGAATGAATTAATAAGGAACCATAAGCATGTAAAATGTATGTATGTTGTTTAAATAAATTGGCATATATAAATTAAACATATTGGTGAAATATATGGTTATAACATACAATATTATATAAACAATAATCATATATATTGTATTAATATATGTCAATATACTCATTTAATATGGACAATTTATATATGTTATAAACCTATATCAACATATATCTAGATATAATTATATATGTTATAGTAATATATTGTCTTATATTTAGCATATATGACAGCATCACTTGCGATATAGGGACATATATGTCATATATTACATTTCCGTATGGGATAATTATCCACGTCACCAAAGAGCGCTTGGATTGAATTCGTTACAACAAAGAATGGCTTCCGCCGGATAATTTTAGATGTGTAGATTCAGCCATCGCTTCTGTTATAGAAGATGTAGACGCATTCATTTAAAAAGAGGTACAGAGAACCGAGATCAAGGCATTTGTCGATCCAATTGAGTGCAGAAAAGCATTTTCTTTCCTGGTTCTGTTGAAACGCCCCATAATCACAGCCCAATGCAGTATCAGACTCACATTCTGACTAGAATCTGACGACGTCAGGCTAGTAAATATCTAGAAGAATAACACAGTTTAGTAGCATAAATGGTAAAACTTTATGCGCTACAAACCAAGGTATTTACAATTACGAAAATACATTAAAATACTATGATAAGAAATACCAGTCTGCAGTCTCAAGCAGCATATATATTGTGCACTGCTAAAACTAGCTGGAATCTGGTGAGACCAGAAGCCTTGACACAATCAAGTTACAAATGGCTGCATAAGCTCTTACTTTAAAAATAAGGTGGATAAACTGCAAGCGAGGTGCTACCGATGTTGTCAGTGAAGCTTGTATTGAATCCAAAACACTGTGAGTTCCTATCATTCTGTGCAGGAAGGATGAACAGTGATTAATCATAGATATGCTTACATAAAGTCACACATCACTCCCTCATTCAAGGTCTGGATGAGGTCTTTTTGTGTCTAGCTGCCCTTTAATATAATGCGGCAGACTAAAAAACACAACACAAACACATTCTTTCTATTTAGAAAGGACATCCTCTATAAAAATAACAAAGTTTCGGTATGCAGAATTGAGATAAAGCACATTAAAATAGGCTCCTGTATCATTATTCACTTTTGAAGTTTATCTTCAATATTAGCGTTCAGTACCGCTTGTATCTTTAAACGGGCTTCATTTATGAATATTTCTTGATGCATACACGAAAAGCAGAGTACAGTGGCACACAATTGGGGCTCTCTTTGTTGTTAGATGAAGTGAATCTCTAGAGACTGCAGTCGAGAGAAAGAGAGAATGTTTCTCAAAGGAAACAAAGTGGTTTGGAAGGATCTCGGATACATTCTCATCTGAAATCAGGAGATTGTGCCCCATAAGAACTGCATTGTCCACTTGGAAAGAGACGCTGAGTTTGTCTTCTGTCTGGCTTCAACCTGTTTTGAGTCTTGAAGGGGTGGTTCACCCAAAATTGAAAATTCTGTCATTTACTCACCCTCATGTTATTCCAAAAACCCATATGCTGTTATTATTTCCAGTGAACACAAAAGAAAAAAAGTTCACATGAAGAGAGCACTGCAGGTATGATTAGTTTTTTGTAGGCCGATATGGAAGTTAACATCACCCTTGTTTGCGTTATGATTGGACATGATCGGTTCGTGTGATAAATAATGTTTCCGTGTGCGTTCGCGAATCGGTCTGAAAGAACAAAATGATGGTGTTGGGAATACTAATTAAAGTAAGTAAACAACTCACCCACTTAGATATAAGATATCACTGATTTGTCACGTCAAAATCAAACTTGAAATGGCCTGAAAACATGATGACTGTGTTTTTTTTAGTGAGAGATCAGAATCAGCTTGATGAATTAAAGAGTCTTTGACAGTATTTACAGAGATTGAGGAATGATGATCCAAAATTAAGTTGACTATTAACAAGAACATTAGTTCACAAATAAAATGAAAAGTGTAAAATGTTACTGCCTTTAGTTCTAATTTTGGAATACACAAAAAAAAAATGCTTAAAAACACTAAATTTATTAATTGTTTTACTTGGTTTTAAGCTATAGAACATTAATTACATTGTTAATGTAAAATACAAAGTAGAATGGCATTTGGGTGCTTTTTTATGTAATGTAATGTTTATTTAATCAGGCAAATGTGACAGCATGCAACTGGGACATGAATTTACATTTGATGATAAAAACACACACATAATAAAACTGTGAGGACTTTGCCTCCTCATTTCAGAACACCACTGCATGCTGTAGTCCCATTTAGACACTTTTTACAGACAAGTAAAAGCTTAAAAAATCAGTAATGGGGGATTACTGATGTATTTTATGTCATAGAATAAAACATGAAAATATTTTGAGCTTGTGTTCACCATTGTCCCCCTTATTTCAGGCATTTAACCAAAACCCAATTCAAAAACAAAACAAAAACTCATTGAAAGTCAGACAAAAGTGCATAAATGCTAACTCGTTTCTGGGATTTTTAGAACTCTTACATTTTATTGGACTCTGCAGCATTTTATAGAAACTCTCCATAGCTAAGATCAAAAAGAGATCAACATTTAGGTATACTTATAGTATTTAGAGCAGAAACTGTAAGTGCTGTTACATGCTAATGTTCATCGTGCCAAATTCCCCCAGGGATATAATAAGACAAGATTATGGTGACTATAAAAAGCAGAAGAGAAAAGAAGAAAGATTCTTATTATCCTGTAAATTGTCATTTACATCGATTTTTCCTTTGTATAGTAATTGCAGGTGGTGAAGTGGTATGAACAAACTGTGTTTTGATCATCTCATATTCTGCGGTGGCGCAGATGGAAACGTGCATCAAAGACTTATATTCCAGTGAAGAGTAATCATACAGGAATCATGTCGTGCACTGTGACATTAGTCCCTTTAACACATCTACAGTCTTTAATGGTGAGTTACCGGTAAATAACCGTTAAGAGATCCTGGGCCAGATGTACTAAACAGGGCAAATTAGAATAGGAGCGCAATCCCATAAAAGCGCGATGGGAGTGAAAAGTTCTGCACATTCATTTAAATACTCTCTTTCCATAAATTTTGCGTCTGAAAAGGAAACTCCTAGAAATGCAAAAAGGTCAGCCACAAAAACAATGCCTCTTCAGCGCTAATTTTTCACTGCATGCAATGGTTCTTGCGTTCCGATTATAAGTTCAGAAACGCAGCCTCCCTTATCTTGTCGTTCAACGGTTACAGTAGTCCATTTTCAGACGTTACAATATATTTGAAAAAAATTAAGTTTCGATCATAAATTTAAAAGAACAATTAAGAAGAAAATCATATTCACCACCTAAAATATATGCATTGTACTCACCAAAACTACTGATTATTTTTTACACAAAATCCATCCTTATTTCTTTGCTCAAGAAGACTTCAATTACTCTGTTGTACTGGTAATCTAACGGCGTTTCAGTTCCAACAATGTCGTGTGTCTGTCCCGTCATATTTCTAGCATAAGTTTTAATTCGCTTTAGGGCTGAGAGTGTGTGCTCGACAGAAGCAGTGGACACAGTCACCGCAAAACATGACGATGTGTACAGCTGACCCATGCTCTCACACAGAGTTTTGAATGAAATCAATGAGATCAGCGGGACTTTTGCCTTCAAAATCATTCGTGGCATAACTTACATTAGTCAGTTCTGTTTTTACCCGGACAGATAGAATAGACTTCCGTGACTCTGCGTTAAGCTCAGGCTGAATAAGGGATTTTTCCCGGTAGGTTTGAACCTGCTGGGGGTCGAGGAGGGAACGAAACATTAATTTGTGGGTTGAAAAACTATTAAATCTACAGGAATATATTTTAGTTTGCAGTTCGCTACAGATGCAGATACTGACTGACTACCAGTAATAGTACGCGCTCTGAACATCCAATCAAAGAATGTGAAAATTCTGACATTATTGTATGCCTGCTAGATGGCCCCGCTGCAGTCAAAGCGAAATCTGATTGGCTGATTAAATCTGACTGCTTATCTGATTGGTTAAAGCAACGGTTTCTTGCCATTCATTTTAAGCTACAGGCGCCCGCACTGTCGATTCTGAAGGCCTCCAGGCAGATTTATTTGACCCTGGCAATGCATGATGGCTGAAATATGATTGGATAAAAGCGCTAAAATAAACATACACTACTGGAAGCAGCGCAACCAAGGGAAAAGCTATGAAATTAAGAGAATGAACTATTGGGAATAATTTAATACTCATTTATGGAAAAAATAGGCTATATTAAAGTGCAAGTCAGTGATTCTGATAGTGTTTAGGCCAGCAGAGAAGGCCTTGCTGGCCCTGACGGCCCACCACTGGTGTAACGGTACATGTATTCATTCCGAACCATGCGGTACAGACGTCACGGTTCGGTGCATACAGTCGCACAACAAATACATTCAGTCACAGTCGATCCATACTCCAATCCAAAAGTTGGCAATGCAACGCTGTTTTCTACCAGTAAAACGCAGAAGAAGAGACGATCACTCTATATGTTTACATCTCTCAAGCAGAGTTTCAACTGTGTAATGATATCCATAAAAGAGCTTGAGAATGATTTCTCAGCATTATTTTTGCCTCAGGCATTTAATGTCGACAGAAGGTTAGTTTGCTAGAGAAATGAACTCTAGAGTGAAGAATTTCATATGTGCACTATTCATTATTCATATTCATTATATTTTCTTAACCTGTTAGTAATATCTTGATTATGTAATGTATGTTTAAATAAATGTGTCATGACAGCCACAGTGTAAATTATTATATTTCAAAAATATTTTGGAGTAGAAAATTAACTTTATAATTAGATTTAGAAGTTCTTGCATAACCTGTCTTTTGTGCAATTTACAGTACATGTTGATTATTATATCTAAAAATAAACTAAATAACACTAAGTAATAATTTGGTCTCTGTTTTTAATTGTAACCTTTAATATTATATTAGTGTGTAATTAAGGGCTCCCCATATCGTTTACAGCATTAGCTAAGATATATTAAAAAACGCGGCACTCCCATTGTAAACAATTGGAAAAATACTCCAGCTGCGTGAAAAAACGCTTTGGTGGACATACACATCTATATAAAGGCTAGATGTCTTGTCCGCGCTGTTGGCCAATGGTGGTGGACGTCAGCACCTGGCGGCCATCTTGTCACAGGCTGCTCGCTCACTCGTAACATTGTGTTTATGGTGCATGTACTTTTTAAAAAAACATAACTTGCTCAATTTTCTACCGATTTTCAAACGGGTTGGTTCGTTATAAACGTCAGAGATGTAGTTATGACACTGCACACTTATGGATAATTATGTATTAATTATGTTAACATCCATTATAGGCTAGTATTATAGCCACGTTAATAACGTTAGTAAGAAACCAAACCGTTTGTAAATCCGTCCAGATTTCAGCGAGATAAGAGTATTTGTGTTTGTGCAGATAACTCACCTTACATTAACCCTGCCTGTGACAAGATGGCTGCCGGTGATGACGATAGAAACTCCGCCGTAAGACATCTAGGCTGCGTTCCAAACCGCATACTCAATGAGTAGGTACTTAATTTCAATGAGTACCTACTTAACGAGCGCTAAAAGAGTAGGTAGCCTACTTTATAGCCAAATCTCGTTGAGTATGAATGCGATCCGGACATCATCGCCATGTTTACGTTATCATGTGACCTACGACGCGTTATCACAAGCGCAACAACTTAAAAGATGAACGACACGTTTAATTCATCTATCTGTAAATATCTTGATATTGATGAAAGTTGCTCATTTTGTTGTATTGTTGAAGAAACAGCTGCCGATTTTTTTGTGAATACATTTAGGGTTGATTTAAGCAGTTTTATCCTTATAACGATATATTTATTATTATTAAGAAACCTCAAAAAACGTCATCTCTTGAATATGTTGTTAATTTATTTATTTTCCTCAGAACTATTTAAAGATATGAATAGTATAAATAAATAAGTAGATATAAATAGTAATAGTATCTCGCCTTGTTATTGTTCTTTTTTATCATATTATGATGTTATGTTATATTATGATGTACACAAACCAATGATCTTTATGTTTTCTGCTTTGTCATTATTGTTCATTGTTAGATCAATCTTTCCATGATCTTGTATGTAATAAGTTTATAAGTTTAAATGATATGAGCGACAGGTGCACTAACACTTCACATCAGTAACTCGACAGCACAAACAGTTTTCCTCAGCGTTTGTAATGTCTGCACAAAGGAGACGAGCAGCTCGAAGATCTCTCCGTTGGAGGAAACTGTTGATTTATACTTTATATAAGTATCGCTCCTTAAAAATTAATATTAGCCTACCTTAGAATGAATTGCATTGCAAATGCTGACCAATACTTAATTATATTACTTTTTTATAGCCTACTAAAAATGATATAATTTAATAAAACAAGCCGAATGTAATTTGTTTTGTCATATGATAGTTATACATGAATAGCTACACACTAGCTATAAATGCAGTGAAACATCTCAATTTCCAGTCAAGCAATGAATTAATGCATAAAATAGGCTAAATAATTATATTTTATTTACTGACAACAATAATAAACATGAATAAATGAGTAAACAAACAAATAAAAGTAACCATCACAATAAACAAATGCATATACAAGACAACAACGCATGAAACAAAACTTTTTTCATACTACAAGCATGTATTTACAGGCGGTGAACCCCACATACTGCCATCTCAACACAGCGGTTCGCATTCTGGGCTTTATCCTGATGAAGTCACCAGAGCTGAGCCGTGCCTGCTTGTTGCTGCACTTCACAATCTGCAGTAAGGGCAGATAGAGTGATGGAGGGTCTCATAAGGGCAGATGGAGTGAAGGGACTCATCCATGGGACCGTTTCCAGGATTCAGCTTTGGGCTCCAGTCTAAAAAGATAAAAGAATAAATAAAACGAGCGCTTCAGTCAGTGACGGCTTCCTGGTCGTCGTTTTTACTCTTGAACGAAGCACATCACGGGCGCGCGCTACTACTGGTATGCTAAGCGAACATAATTTAATAAATGGACATAACACTCTTCTTTTTAAATAAGCATTTAAGCAATGTCAACAATATATTAGATAAATAACATTTACAAATTCTACAATGCATTTAAAAAAAAAAAGACAATAAAGATAAAATCCACTAGGCTATATCACACCCACACCAGTCTGTAGACATTTCAGATCCTACAAAAATGCACAAATATTATATAAAATTATTTACAGCACATTTGTCTAATGTAAACAGTGTTGACAACAGTGAATTATCTTAAACAATAGTACACGTAACTCAGAAGTCTATTTCATATCTATTAGACGTAGAAATATGCAATTCTTATATTAGTTTTTCTTACCAGATATTAAATAGACATTTAGAAATTATTTAAGATGCATACGGTTTAAAATGTATGCAAATCCAGTTTGGAGACGTATGTGTCCTTACTGGAGCTCCTCTGTTAGCTATACAATAAAATGTGATTTACAGAAAAATCATAAATTTACCATACTATATAGCGTCTTTACACCTTCAACAATTCAACAGTTTACTGTACAGTACTTCAACACATGCGATCATTTGATTTGTAATATCTAATAGGCTACTCACATTTGAAAACACTCGTCCGTCATCATTTCGTCCGGCGTCATGTTCGAGTATGACCTATCCTTCTTCTTCTTTTATATGACGTATCCTCTCGCGTGGCCTCCTGGGATAGAAGAGTACCCATCGGACTGCACTCAAAAATCGGGCCGGAAGCAGTAAGCCATCCGGGAACTTCTCGCCTACTCTTTTATGAATACTGATGTTTCGAACGTACTGCTTCTTTCACGTACTGTTTTCGCCTACTATATAGTAGGAAAGTAGGCATATTCGAACGCACTTAAGTCCGAATCTCGCGATAATTAGTACGTCAGCCAGGTAATTCTCGCCTACTCTTTTGGATTCATACATACTTTTTCGCTCGCCTCTTTTTCCCATACTAAATAGTAGGGAAGTATGCGGTTTGGAACGCAGCACTAGCCTTTATATAGATATCTATGGACAAACAGCCTAACTCAGTCACACCGATCACCATCACCTGAATATTAATCACCACCAGCTGTCACCTATCACCTCAGCACCAGTTAAAAGGATTTGCCAACACACACACACATATTGGCTAGTCTTGTCGACTGTATCCATTTAGATTATCTCCTTTCTGAAGTATACCTACCTTCTTGTTCCTTTCCTCATTCTCCTCCAGTCTCCATGTGATTGTTTTGCAAGATAATAAGGGAAGTTAATCAATACCCGTCAGTGACTGTTTAGTGTGTGTGTGGCTACTCACCATTCCGCCTTTCTCCGTCTTCACTCAGCTGCCTGCTTTGTTGCTTATTTTGGGTTTAATAAAGACTTTGCATTATTTTGGAATTTACAGCTTATTTGTGTATTTACCGGTAAAGTCATTTTGGAAATTTTATGGTAATTTACTGGGATTACTGTATAAAAGGGGATAATTGGAGAATGGGACAAAAGCGAACGCCATGTCGAACCTCTACGCCTCCACAGGTTTTGTTTCCTGTTCCCTGTTCATTTCTATAATGAGATGGAATATGGGGAAGTAGAACACCTTAATTAATTGTTTTGAACAATGATCTATTACAGATCCAAACACTCAATTTTTTTTTTAATCCTGACCTACCCAAACAAATTAAAATAATCAAAAGCATAATCATTAGCTGACATGGTGTACTTATTAATTAGTGGTGCTAATTGAAGCATCACCATTATTGTTCTTCGCTGTAGTTATTTGATTGAAACCGTAGCCAGAAGTATTAGTGTCACGTTTTGATGTGTTTAGTTCTGTTTTGTGATCTTGTTTTCCCCTGTCTTTTGTGATTTTGGTTCAGTCCTGTTAGTTTTCCCTCTCTGTCTGATTACCAATTCTCTTCACCTGTTTTCAGTTAATTATCTCGTTTGGTTCAGTTCATTTAAGCCCTGTGTTTTCCCTCAGTTTTGGTTGGTCGTCGTCGATGTATGGTTGTGTTAACCCTGAAGTCCTGGAGTCTGTTGCTTTGTTCCTGTTTCTGAAGTTGAGTTTTGTTAAATAAATCAACTATATTGAACCTCCCTTGTCCTCGTCTTCGGCTACCTGCATGCAACCCTGACAGAACGACCAACCAAAACTGACTGAAGGCTTGACCTAAGGAAACAGATATTCGACGGTATGGATCCAGCAGTTCTGTCTCTCCTGAGCCTGCGTCAAGGAGACCTCACCATAGAGGATTATGTGGTAGAGTTTTGTGAACGCTCTCATCTGTTGGACTTCAATGAGGTGGCTCTTAAGGACTTATTTAGGATAGGTTTAAATTAACCTATCCGGTCTTGTTTGCCAGGTGGGAAGATTCATTTTTCCCTGGCTCAATACATAGACCATGCCCTTTGGTTGAGTGGCTCAACTTTTACCGTGGGAGACATTCAGCCTGAAATCCACATTAGTCTTCCCAAGCCTGCACGTCACGTCAGCCACGTCCGTCCAGCCAGAGACCGTCCAGCCAGAGACCGTCCAGCCAGAGACCGTCCAGCCAGAGACCGTCCAGCCAGAGACCGTCCAGCCAGAGACCGTCCAGCCAGAGACCGTCCAGCCAGAGACCGTCCAGCCAGAGACCGTCCAGCCAGAGACCGTCCAGCCAGAGACCGTCCAGCCAGAGACCTTCCAGCCAGAGACCGTCGCCTGCCCGCCAGAGCATGAGTCCAGCCCCAAGCCCCCTGATGTGCTGGCCCCGTCCAGTTCCGAGTCCCCTGATGTGCTGGCCCCGTCCTGTTCCGAGTCCCCTGATGTGCTGGCCCCGTCCAGTTCCGAGTCCCCTGATGTGCTGGCCCCGTCCAGTTCCGAGTCCCATGATGTGCTGGTCCCGTCCAGTCCTGCGCCAGAGCCCGTTGATCCTGCGCCAGAGCCCGTCCGATCCTGCGCCAGAGCCCGTCCGATCCTGCGCCAGAGCCCGTCCGATCCTGCGCCAGAGCCCGTCCGATCCTGCGCCAGAGCCCGTCCGATCCTGCGCCAGAGCCCGTCCGATCCTGCGCCAGAGCCAGTCCGATCCTGCGCCACAGCCCGTCCGATCCTGCGCCAGAGCCCGTCCGATCCTGCGCCAGAGCCCGTTGATCCTGCGCCAGAGCCCGTTGATCCTACACCAGAGCCCACTGATCCTGCACCAGATGCACCAGATCCCACTAATCCTGCACCAGAGCCCACTGATGCTGCCCCGCTGGTCCAAGACCCTCGTTGCTGCCGGATTCCCCCTTTCCTGTCAATTTCCCCATTAAAATTTTGGGGGGGCGCCCACCCGAAGGGTCCTCACCGCCATGGCCACCCGAAGGGTCCTCACCGCCATGGCCACCCGAAGGGTCCTCACCGCCATGGCCACCCGAAGGGTCAGCTCCGCCCTGGACGCCCGAGGGTCCGACAGCTCCGCCCTGGACGCCCGAGGGTCCGACAGCTCCGCCCTGGACGCCCGAGGGTCCCACAGCTCCGCCCTGGACGCCCGAGGGTCCCACAGCTCCGCCCTGGACGCCCGAGGGTCCCACAGCTCCGCCCTGGACGCCCGGGGTCCCACAGCTCCGCCCTGGACGCCCGAGGGTCCCACAGCTCCGCCTTGGACGCCCGAGGGTCCCACAGCTCCACCCTGGACGCCCGAGGGTCCCACAGCCCGCTCCGCCGTGGTCACGCCCACAGCCCGCTCCGCCATGTCACGCCCACAGCCCGCTCCGCCGTGGTCACGCCCACAGCCCGCTCCGCCGTGGTCACGCCCACAGCCCGCTCCGCCGTGGTCACGCCCACAGCCCGCTCCGCCGTGGTCACGCCCACAGCCCGCTCCGCCGTGTTCACGCCCACAGCCCGCTCCGCCGTGGTCACGCCCACAGCCTGCTCCGCCCTGGAGGCTTCCCGGACCTGCATCATGCCCTCGTAAGCCTTCAGGGCACTTTGGATGTTATACGGTGCGAGGACGCGCCTTCGGGGAGGGGGGAGGTACTGTCACGTTTTGATGTGTTTAGTTCTGTTTTGTGATCTTGTTTTCCCCTGTCTTTTGTGATTTTGGTTCAGTCCTGTTAGTTTTCCCTCTCTGTCTGATTACCAATTCTCTTCACCTGTTTTCAGTTAATTATCTCGTTTGGTTCAGTTCATTTAAGCCCTGTGTTTTCCCTCAGTTTTGGTTGGTCGTCGTCGATGTATGGTTGTTAACCCTGGGCTGCGTTCAGCGCCGACAAAACGTTGCAGAACGTTTTTTAAACAGAAACGGTGACGCGTTGAACGCACTGTTGTGATGACGCAAGAGTTCCAACTACGGCAGATGAGAAGGCTTTTTGTTTTCTTTGTGAAAAATTTTCGGAGCATGATGAAGTCAGTATAAATATGTGTTTAATACAAAATATGCCGATGTACAGTTACTGCACTTGCCGCCCAGAACACAAGAGAACATCCCAATCGAGTGAAGGGATTTGTGGAAACTGAAATGGAAGCACATCTTACCTAAATAAAGACTAAAACAAATCTATTTAGCCTCACATACTGACTTTATTTGTTGTTCATACTGTTTTATTAATAACCTGTATTTTCTTTCTCATTTTTAGGAAAAGCACTTTACATGCATTGTTTATTTTTATACAAAATGTCATACACTTGCAATGAAACTAAAAATATAAACAACTACATCATTATGTTGATGTCCTATATTTTTACAATAAAACTTACGACAAACATGTCTTCTAATATCCTCAGTTGTTGCGTATCGAACACATTTGTAAATGACTTCCATTGTGCGAGTTCACTTTAATAGCACGTGCTTTATATACATGTTGCTGCTGATTGGACTGCAGTTCTGACACGCCCACCAAACCAGAGAAAACGCATCTCAAACCCCGTTGCACACCGGTGCAAGCCGTTTCCAGGAAACATGACGTTCAACCCGGAAACCGTAGCAAAACGTTGCGCACCGTTGTGATCTTGAACATGCCCCTGAAGTCCTGGAGTCTGTTCCTTTGTTCCTGTTTCTGAAGTTGAGTTTTGTTAAATAAATCAACTATATTGAACCTCCCTTGTCCTCGTCTTCGGCTACCTGCACGCAACCCTGACAATTAGCACATATATCAAGCCTGTTTATTATACAAACCACCTAGCCTGGCTAACGCCAGACCCAATTCTCGTTGAGACTTGGGTCTGGGAACCACATGTACATTTTCTCGTATTTGAGGCGTGGTTTACGAATGCCCGGCGCTGTTTATTGGGTGCTAAGAATGTCTATCAAATGCTCATAGCCAACATATGTCGTCATCGTCTTGCTGTTCCCTCCCCGTTCTGTGATCCCGTTCTGTGATTGGTTCCCTAAATGAGGCGAAAAATCTGGCCATGGTATCCAGACTGCCTTTCAGCGTGAATTGAATCGCGCTGCGGTAAGGCAGTATGGGGAAACCCAGGCTACAAACCACCCAGAATTATTAGAATCCATCCAGAACTCCATAGCAACCCCCTAGAAACCACCCAGAACACCATAGCACCTGCCTAGCAACTATCCAGAGTTCAAAGAATCCAGAACACAATAGCAACCACCCAAAATGTTTGGAATCCATCAGAATGTCATAGTAACAGCCTAGCAACCAGCCAGAATGCTGGTTTTAGTGAGGTAAAGAACTACATTCCCATGAAGCATTGCGAACAGCATAATTTAATTAAAAAAACAATGTATTTTAAGTTTATTGCAAAATATACATTTATATACAATTTAGAAAGAATGACATTCGATCTTATTCTTAATATAGACAAAACAAAAATAATTAATCATGGATTTTGGGAAGAAATTCTTTCTACAGCCACTGACCATCAAGGGGACTGAGGTGGAAAGAGCTGAGAGTCACAAGTTCCTAGGCCTGCATGTGTCCTTGAACTTGAGTTAGACCAAAAACACTGTTGCCACAGTGAAGAAGGCCCAACAGCGGCTTTATTATATCAGGCTGCTAAGAAGACAGCCAGCGCCCTCTTATCCAGGACTATAGAGGACTTGTGGAAAGCGTCCTCACAAATGGCATCACTGTCTGGTTTGGAAGAGCCACCCAGGCAGAGAGGAGAGCTCTCCAAAAGGTCATGAAGACTGTGGAGAGGATCATCAGATCTGACCTTCCATCTGTGGACACTTTATATACACAACGCTGCAGGAAGAAAGCACTAACATTCTTAGGGATACACACCACCCAGCTCACTCCATGTTCAGGCCTAAACACTTAACATATGAGATATGGCAGACCGGACAGTAATTATCTCACACAGGTGCAGTTTTATAACAGGTTTTTTTTTCTCCTGAGGATATGGGAGAGGGAAAAATATGTCTGTCTCATTGGTATCTCCTTTTACAGAGATATTCTGATGTGTTCACGTGTCTGTCTCTTTTAAACAGAGAATGCTTTATTACAGTACTTTATAAATATTTATATTATGTATTATCTCAGGACAGTGCAATAGTCCAATATGGAGGTTGTGTCCAATAGTGTTTGTTTGTCGTAGGTTTATACTGTTTTTCATTTACTGTACCTTCTCAAAGTCGATTTATTGTGTTTAGTTTTGTTAGTTGTTCTTTTATGTTGACTTTTTTAATGTTGACTCAACGAGCTTTGCTACAAAAACTATGTACTTGTACTAACTGTACTGGTACAAATGGCTAATAAAAACTACTTATTCTGAAACCCAACTGTTGCACTCTATAGCAATACACTAACCACACAGCAACACCATGGCGACCACTCACATTATAGTAACAAGCAAACAAAACTCATATTTTTATCAGAAAATGTTGAAATCAAGTTATCATAGTTGTCCACAATATATAATTGCACGTGTATAAGTCTTCGCTCTTGACTTACAGGGAAAAAAAAGCCCCTAGGAACCTCTCTCTCATGCAGAAACACAATGGCTGAGCTGTCAGCAAAGCCAGCGGGGTGAAACGCATCGCTCCTTGACGCATGTCTACATGTTAAACATAAATTGATTGTTTTCTGTCCCCTTTTATCATCACTACAGTCCTCTTGTCTTTCTGTCAAGGGCGGCCTAATGTTTAAAACAAAACCGATGTCTGTGTGCTCTCCCACTATTCTACTTTTTCATGGATCCTAGACATTTGTACTATGGGGCTGTTGTCAAAAGTGTAAGCCACCTGCAGCTCCGGTTGGAGAGGTGACTTAGATTTCTTGCTCTGCACCTTTCCACACCTGTCATTCGGCATCCTCCACCCCCTGCTCGTTTTTAATGGTGTCGTTCTCCAGAGCTATTCCTGGACATCTATGATACACTCCAAGTGTCCACCGCTGCACTGTCATTCAGCCAGACAAAAAAATGTTTGAGCTCTGTGCCATGTGCCTGTGCAGAAAACCGAACAGAGCGGTTGAGTTTTAGGGCACATTTTCAAACAAACTGCCAAATGTAGCTTGTATTTAACCAGGGATTAGCAGGAAATGATGACAACATTTCTTGTCCATAATTGCACATTGCGTGAGGAAAATGTGTAAAATTAGTGGCACTGTAATTTAAGTCCCCCTGTAGTCAACAATTTGATCCCTTAAAACTCACCTTTGATCACCAAAATGACATATCTAAATTTTTTTCCTGTGATAATTTAGTCATGCCTTATATAGCTTGAATGTAACTCTACACTAGCCTGGCATGCCAGACCTACATCAAGATGTTAGGTCTGGGAACTCTTTATTGACATGCCTCAATCCGGGGGCGGGATAAACGGTTACCTTTCAAAATCCCTCTGCACGCAATAGGATAGCGCTTCAACCAACCAGAGCAACGAACTGTTGTGGATGAGTGAGTCCCATGCGTTTTCCCACCAGCGGAGCTAATTGATATATTAAACTTTTGCCATATCAGGTCGGCAAAACTCTGAACACATCTTCCTTTTTTAAGAATGACTTAAGTGACGTTCTCCTAACTCCAAGTCCTCCAGAGTCGCGGCCAAATCCGATTCGAAAGACCGCTGCATCTTCATTGTTTTCAAGTAGCAGGGAAATCACCTTTGGAATTTACGCGGAACGTCATGAACTGTGCCGTCATTGTGTTAAGCCCGCCCGCCGACTCTATACACAATGTGATTGGCCTGACCAGTTTTTTGTTTTTTTCCAGCTCAAAAGCCTATGGAGAGTTGCTAGACCACACTGGCTGCGAAATAATTTTCGTTGCCGCTAGGGTGCGTCTAGATTAGATACACCCTTGCTTCATTTAGTATGCGGATCCATTAATATGCATATTAGTCCCCGCATCACTCCAGCGTGTACCTGTTTCACTCGGTCAACTTTACTGTAGTAAAAGCTGCACAATGGCAAGTGGAAATACTGGTTTAATCAGGCATATGTTTGAACCAGAAACTGATTTAGAAGAAGAAGTGGAAGAGTGAATAATAGGGTTGTCTACAAATCGATGTATCAGAATGGCGCTTTAGCTCTTTATTAGCTTTAGTTTATGTTTTGCTATTTACAGCGTTGGACACATAATGGTAATCAATATGATTACTACTACGTTATCAAACAGCTAATATTGTGTTGCTAATGTTACACAAACCATGTTCCCGTTCCCCACCTCAGAGTCAGACAGCCTTCTAAAAATCATTATCCTTTGAAACACTTAGAACGTCAGTTGTGAAAGGCTTATAGTTCATTATAGCATCGTAATATTGATCAAATAGATAATTAACCCACTATATTGCTAAATGTACCTGATTTTTCATATCAACAGAAAAAATATACTGGGATAACTTCACTCTAAATACTGCTGGGTTGTTTCAACCCAAGTTTGGGTAAAATATGGACAAACCGAGCCGTTGGGTTAGAATTTTACATTACATTTTAAAACCAACATTTGGATTTGCCTATATTTGACCCAAAGTTCTTAAAACAACCCAGCATTTTTTAGAGTGTTGACATCTTTTGAGACTCTGCTTTGCAGCAGTTAATGATATGTTAAAGCCTGCCGGCACGTTGACGTGATTGGTTACGACAGCATTTGTGATGTAGAGAACACTGGTGATATTTTGAGACTGTCTTTGGTTCACTGGTTCTCTGTTTTAAGAAGAAAATACTCAGGTTAACTTATGAATTTGCACATGGTTTGTCTTAAAGCATATTAAAAAAAGCCACATAGACATATAAACAACATTAAAAACTTAATTTTCACCACTGGTGGTCTTTAAAACATTTTTCAGCAGCATCAACCAAAGGGCACTGCGTTTCCACAACCTATTGAGTGCAACAGTCGGGGTTCCAGAAGTAAATCTTTTTAATAAGTTTTAATGATAACTTATAAACCTTTAAAGATAGCCTCATTGTGAAAGGTTGTTAATCAATAGTATTTGCTTCAGTTGAAGCCCTCAGCCATGCATATTTCAACTTGGTTAAAAAGAAAAATGTGTTTAACAGAGGAATTCGTTGGGGAAAACTCCCACATGATTACCCATGATGCTGTACAGAAAATTACACCAATCAGAAAGTTCAATATGCATATTTTGCAATAAATCATTTTTATATTTCTCTATTGTTTTTAATTAGATTATGCTGTTCGCAATGCTTCATGGGATTGTAGCTCTTTCCTCACAAAAGTCGTTAACTAAAGCATACAGTTGTACCTTTGTATTCTTGTTTGATTTTCAGATACTTTTTTGGTTCAAATCAAAGTTTGTTATGTTATGATTCACCTTGTAGTTGTTAGACGTGATTCATGGCTTATAAAGCTTTAAAGGGATAGTTCACTTTGAAATTAATTTTTGGTATGTTTTAGCTTACCTCAAGGGCATCCAAGATGTAGGTGTCTTTGTTTCCGCAGTAGTTTCAATTTGATATTTTTAGGTCAAACCGTTCTTGTCTGTCAGTCATATAATGCAGGTCTATGGTCACCACCTCAAAGAGCATGCACAGAGAAGTCCAAATTAAGCATGATTTTTCACAACCATATTTATTTGAACCAGAATACACAAATCAAGAACTCAGAGCGATGAGGGAGTAGTACACATAGTTTTACATTGGTTTGACTACATTATCTCTCTCATATAAAACCATTCTTAACAAATATATGCGGTGGTGGCTACCATCACTTCCGCTAGAGTGTCGTCCACGAGACACATCTATGTGTTGAAGTGGAACCTCTTCGTCAGCTGGTGCTCTTCTCGCCGAGAAGACCCCCGGAGATGTTCGATCGGTGTTGTGCTTTCCTTCCTTCAAGATGGGTTGGAGCGAAGGCTGTCTCCCTCCACCCTCAAAGTATACGTTGCCACTATCGCCGCACACCATGATATGGTAGAAGGTAAGTCCAAAAAGTAAAAGGAAAGCACGACCTGATCGTCAGGTTCCTGAGAGGAGCGAGGAGACTGAATCCTCCTCGCACTCCTCTCGTTCCCTCTGGGACATCGCGGTGGTTCTAATTGCCCTGCAGAGTGTTCCCCTTGAGCCTTTACAATCATTCAAGCTTAAGTTCCTGTCAATGAAGACAGCGCTCCTGGATGCACTGGCCTCTTTCAAGAGGGTAGGGGACCTGCACACATTCTCCATTGACGAAGTGTGCCTGAAATTCGGGCCGGCTTACTCTCACGTGATCCTGAGACCCCGGCTCGGATATGTGCCCAAGGTTCCCACCACTCCCTTCCGGGACCCAGCCTTGGCACTGCTCTGTCCAGTACGCGCTCTCCGCGCCTATAGACAGAACGCAGTGTTTCAGGACCTCAGACCAGCTCTTTGTCTGTTATGGTGGGAAGCTGAAGGGAAAGGGTCTCTCCAAGCAAAGGCTGTCTCACTGGATAGTGGACACCATTGCTTTGGCATACCAGCAGCAAGGTCAACCGTGCCCCCTTGGTGTGACTGCCCACTCCACCCGGAGTGTGGCATCCTCTTGGGCTCTAGCGCATGGCGTCTCGCTAACAGACATCTGCAGAGCTGCAGGCTGGGCGACACCTAACACATTCGCCAGATTATACATTCTCCGAGTGGAGCCAGTGTCCTCTCATGTACTCGCTTCAACCAGCTAGTATTGGACCTGCTCAGGTGTCTTCGCTTGCTTGCCATTCCACTCCACCGACTGGATACGTGTGATATTCTCCTCAGGTGAGCTTCCCCGAAAGCCCTGAGTTCCTCCAGCACTCCTGACGTCGGCGCCAATGTCTCTTGCCTGGGCGTCGGCTAGGTGCCTCCCATGTGCATGGTCCCTCTCCGGAGCAACCCCACATGTGTGTTCCCACTGTAAGCCTCTCTGAGCATGTGTCTTTCCCTTGGCAAGCCACCTTGCCACCCCTGGGGTTGAAATATTCCACCTGCGGCTGGATACCCCAGTGTTCTCCATATGCTTCCTTCGGGTCATATGTGTATTCTCTAATTCTCTGGGTTGGCAATAACTGCATATTTCCTCTAAATTATGGGATATGCTTCCCAGTGTACCTTGGTATTCCTGTGTTAAATAGGAGTCCTTCGTCCGTGCTAGTCTCACGACAGGGATCTCAGATTTACGCAGGGCACTGGAAGACAGCTGTGAAGGTGGCGTTATTGGACTGGTAACCCCATTCGTCGTCATCCGACGTAACTCGGAGTGACAGCGAAAGGGAACGTCTCGGTTACGGATGTAACCCTCGTTTTCTGAGTAAGGAACGGAGACGTTACGTCTGCCTGCCACTTGCCGCGGGGATCGCCTGAGTTCAGTCTCGGCTCCTGAGCGAAGAAACATATCTGCATGTTGCCGGCATCCTCCTTTTATACCACGAGGTAAGGCGGAACTACGTCATGCAAATTCCGCAGACCCATGCCATTTCTTTGCCATTGGCTCGTTTTGTATACTCGAAGTCGATAGGTGTTCTATAAGCGAAACCCCATTCGTCGTCATCAGGGAACGAGGGTTACATCCGTAACCGAGACGTTTTTTACTAATTTTAAAAAAATCGGTTTTACTAACTTAAACATACTAAACACATAACATTTCATGTAATGGCAGCTTTACAAATAGAAAGGACACATACAAAGACGTTGTTCACATACCTCCGTTGGATGCGAAAACATCATAGGCAAAGCTGATGATGTCAGTACTATGCGATCCAATCCTTGGTTTGTAAAATCATCAGAGGGAAAAATGATCGCTGCAGACCCTCCTCAACTTTAGTAAGTTTATTGGTGTGTTGATATCCAGCCGAAGAGCGATCAACCATAAGTTCAAGAGAGATGGCTCCTAAATTGGGAATTTGTGAAAACTCACCACTCCCGGATGAGTTCGCGCGAGCATACGTAATTGTTTTCTTTTACGACGGTTTTAAACATCCCGGATAAGCGCAAATAGAACCATTTTAATTAGCCTTCTTACACTCAAAAAAATGCTGGGTTGTTTCTGTAAACAAATTGTTGGGTTGATTGTGCTGGGTCAAAATGCTGGGTTGTTTGGGGCACTGTAAACACATTATTGGGTTGCTCATGCTGGGTCAAATGATTTGTAAGGGGGTAATTCACAAATAAACAGCTGGTTGGGTTATTTTGACCCAGCAACTGGTTTATTCTTTGCGGAACTTTCTGGATTCTTCACTTCTGACTCGAGGAGGACGTCACTCGGAGCGGGCAGTGTTTTATGGTAAGTTAATGTTTACCGATATTTTTAACATGAATAATTTCACTGTTCAGCATACAGTCTTTGATATGGAAGTGTGAGGGGTAACGTTAACGTATTTATTCTGTAAAACATTAAATAGTAACCGCTAGCCGGTTAGATTTTTTGACAAAATGCTGCGTTAGTTGTAAACCAGCTATATCAGCAGCCTTATTGAAATATGCCGTTTAAATTGTAACTTCATCACGTCAATATCGTATTTATTGTGTACGTAGTAATTAAAAGTGAGGAAAGCGTTTTGAATGAAACCGTACACGCGCAGTAGGCTGTTAGTCTCAGGCTCGCACGTAAAAACTGCGGGAAAAAAGTCTATAGTGACTCGTGTGGAAAGTCTGCAGGCACATTTAAGAAATTCTCGTCAGAAGAAGCGACGGGGGTAAGTTCCAGTACAGTCTGCTTGTTTCTTCTGGAATGTCGATGTCGGAACGGATCGTTATTGCAAAAAAATAAAAAAAATACGTTGGGATGTAGGGGAATTGTATGGCGTGCAATCTTTACAAACGGCAACTGAGGCAATGGTAAATAAATCGATTTCATATTAAGCATGTTCTCGCCCTGAAAACCCATTAAAGTTACAGGTTGTTAAGACCTGAGTTAGGCCTAAGTTACTAAGAATAATTTAGTATTAAGGCAGTGGTCATGGACCGCGCGATGTTTTAGGCCAAATAATCGTTTTTGCTATATTCACAACAGCGCCATTTTAAACACCAGGGCAGAAAAGTCAGAAATCCTACTTTAAAAATATGAATTGTTATAAACAGCATACTATTTAAATGTTAATGCAACTTTTTGTATTATGCTCATTTTGTTTAGCTGCTCAAGGGGAGGCAGCTTTGAAGGTCCTGCAAACTTTGCTTCCCCCAACCATCTAACGTTACAGGACAGGAGAGGAGGAGAAGGCGTCAGACCCACCACAGAGGCACAGAGGTCCTTAACATGCAACCTGTAAGTTTTGCTTTAGGCTACGTTCACACTGCAGGCTGAAACGACCCAATTCCGATTTTTTTGCCCCTATGCGACCTGTATCCGATCTTTTCATGACAGTCTGAACGACACAGATCCGATCTTTTCAAATGCGACCCAGGCCACTTGGGTATGTGGTCCAAATCCGATACGTATCCGATCTTTTGAAATGCGACCTCAATCTGAACGGCCAGGTCGCATGTATCCGACCCGCACGCCGTTGATATGCGACAAACGTCATAATTCTGCGTTGAAGTAGGCGGGAATGAGAAGATAAACAAGTTAGCTATCGTAGGATAGCACGCACCTGTAGCTAGCCAATACACTCCAACGTGTTGCACTGTTATGGTCCGCCGCAGACGTGTCTCTTCCCGTGAGTTAATCGAAGGCGCTCAAACGCTCTCCTCCTTCTTAATTTTCTTCTTAAAACGAAAAGATTGTAATTGTGCTGGCTCTGTTGGGAAAATAACTTTAATATTGCTAAACGAGCTCCACTGTTGACATTCATGTTTACTTCCGCAAACAGCAAGTGACGTCGTTGACCGTTGAGTACTCTTCTGCGCATGCGGGTCACTTCTGGGTCATTTCACGTTCACACAGGAGATCACTAAAGGTCACATTTAATTGGAAATGTGAACGGCCTTGCAAAAAAATCGGATTTTTTCAAAAAATCGGAATTGAGCATTAAGCCCTGCAGTGTGAACGTAGCCGTGTTTCTACTTCAATAAGAGTTGACGTTTGATATGCTTTATAACTATGAAAGTAATTTAGGTTTAGAATATTTAAAGGTGCAATCTCTGTTTGCAACATATTTGGCCATATTTGGTAATGTTTGTAATAAAAAAAAATATAAATACTTTCACAAAAAAAGTTTAACTTGCATGTCAGTTATATTGCAACACTCTAAGTGATTGTGTGTAATCAACAGGGGACCAACATGGCTGAATATTTACAAAATGACTGGAGCATCAGGGATGTGACGAGGGGGACACGTCAGACCTTTGCCACTGTTCCAGGCCACGCCATCGAGACCGAGTCTTTGCTGGAGGCTGGTGATCTTTGTTTCAAAGCCTTATTTTGTTTTTCATGTTAAATACATGAAGCAGTGTATCAAATTTATGGAAAAGAGTCATCCTCTGTCAAATTTGAGGAAAACCCTGTGATATTTAGTCACAATTGAAATGTTTGTTGTTATTCTTAATAAATCAACACATCTTAATAAATGAAATCATAATCGTAAGAGTTCAAATGAGTTGCTTAATGACTTTTAAAGGTGCATTGTGTAATATTTAGGAGGATCTGTTAACAGAAATGCAATATCATATACATAACTATGTTTTCAGTGGTGTATAAAGACCTTACTTAATGAACCGTTATGTTTTTTTTACCTTAAAATGAGTATACATTGTATAATTGTAATAATTGTATACAAAAAAATATTAAAGAGATGTATTAAAAATTAAAAAAATATATAAATAAATGATTGAAATCACATATTGGCCTCTCTGGTTTATTGTATTACAGAGACAATAATTATTTTACTAATTATTTGTTACTAATTTTAATAAGGCAATGAGACAGGAAATAACCCAGCACATGAGTAAGACTTAACCCAGCAAGATGGTCAATTTCACCCACTGGTTGGGTCAAATGAATGACCCAACAATATGGGTTAAATGGAAAAACCCAGCACTTGGGTCAAACCAACCCAGCGCGTGTTCTGTCCAATAGTGACCCAGCGGCGTGGTTAAGGTTGGGTTATTTTTTAACCCTGCATTTTTTAGAGTGTACCTACAATCTCTGTTCTGTGTAAACAATGAGTGACATACACGTGCAAGAGATAACGTCTGGCGCTTTCCGGCACTTGCGCAGACTGAAGCGCCCGCGCCCTCAGATCACTTGGACTTGGCTATGTTTACAAGAGGTAAAAACGATATAAATACTGTTCATTTTCTCACACAAACCACTCGTTTCGTGTCTTAGGCCATCAATGTGTACTTACATTTACGAGTCATTAAATCATGTTTAATTTGGACTTCTCTGTGTATGCTCTTTGAGGTAGTGACCATAGACCTGCATTATATGACTGACAGACAAGAACGGTTTGACCTAAAAATATCAAAATTGAAACTACTGTGGAAACAAAGACACCTACATCTTGGATGCCCTTAAGGTAAGCAAAACATACCAAAAAATAATTTCAAAGTGAACTATCCCTTTAATAAAGACTTATTTAAAAACCCTATGGTAGAAATTAATGGAAAAAAATACTCCCGGAAACAAAAAAAGTGGGCGGGCGCTGTTGCACTATTTTCTCCGAGTACAAACTGAGTTACCAACTAATTTGAGTCATCAAATTCCTTTTTTTTTGCAGTGAAATAAATGTTTATTATGTTTTGATTTAATTATATAGTTCTGAGTTTCACTGAGATACTAGATAGATAGATAGATAGATAGATACTAACCCAATGGAATCTGGGTCTGTTCATCACACAAAGCCACTGCAAGACTTATACTGGTTTGAAACAATAAATTAATTTTAATGTTTTAATCTTTTGGTTGAATTATTCCTTTAAACTTTACAAACGAATCTGCTAATGAATCCAGAAACAGACAGACCACAAGAACCCACTTTACCCTGATTAATAATTCAAATTGTTCCCACAGCTTGACTCAATAAGACAAATTGGGCTGAATTAGAAACAGTAGTTTTTCATGTTTTCTGCGAGCGGTTATTGGTTTTTGGAGAACTTTTAAACAGTTTACTTAAAGAGGAACGCAAATGAAAAGGATGGTGATCGATAATTGGGAGAATGCTTTGTAGGGTAGATTGATGAAATGAGCTTCAAGGAGAACACCGCCTGACCATCTCTCTTAATATCAGATTGGCTAGCTGTGACTCTAATTGTGTTCCTGTTCTGAATCTGAAACTCTTTTTTTTGATACATATTCTGTTGTGAGCAAAGTTCTTCAAGAATGATCTCTTAAGCACAAATTTAGTGTTAAAGACCTCATGAAATGGTTTGACAAACCCATTTTTTCCCCATGTTGAGGACTTTACTATTTAAACAGGAAGGTGGAATACAGTATATTGAAGGGATTGTCTGTTTTCAAAAAAAAAAATGTAGTTAATGAATTTGTTCAAGTTTCAAGGTTTGTCTTCTGTTATATCTTATTTTCTGCAGTGTTTTCGTATTTTTTAACCATTATATTTGCATACATTTTTGACTTTTACAATTGAAATTTTTTTTTTTAATATTATATTTAGCTTTAATTTATTTGTATTTAATTTTTTAGTAATTTTAGTAATTGTAGTACTTCAACCTAAAATATTTTATTTCAGTCAGGTGCCAAGGCAATTTCTAATTTTAGTTAAAGGGTATGTTTACACAACAATGATGTACTAAAAACAGAAAAGTTTTTCCTTCGTGTCCACGTGACAACATTGTTAAATCAATCCCTGTTAGAAAAAATAGAAAAGAACCACCGCTCATCCGTCAAAAAAGTCTTGTGGAGAGGTGCTGCTACTAATAAATCATATGGTAAAAAGTAAAAATAGAGCAGCCGCACACTCAGACACTGTGCAAGATCAAAAGATAAATTTATTAACAAGCTTTCGGTCTTGCGACCTTCTTCAGGCAGTGTCAAATCAATCCCTGTTAACACGGATCCGCAAAAACTATTAAAAACGGTGTACTCTGCAGGCAGACCAGTAGTTGGCGATGTCACTTAAAGAAACACTATGCACAGACTGAACACATAACACGACGTCACCTTTTTCACAAATTCACGTTTTTTAACATATCGTTTTCAAAATTTTAAAATGTTTGTTTATTAGGGCCAAAAAACCACTGTTGTCGTGTAAATGAACGGCCAAAACACATAGTTATCAACTATGTTTTAGTTATCAACAACAAAACTGGTTTTCTGCAGTCTTCTGAATAACTTGATTTTCCATAGCTCCTTGTTTTTGTCAAAACAGCATCAGAAGGATTTGAAACAAAAAAAGTAGGTCACTCTTTGGACAAACAAAACACAGGAAGTCTTAGCTGTTTCCAGTGGGGTGGAAGTGCTTTAAAAATAAACAGATAAAAGTTTAATGAAGAATGCATTAACAGTTTCTTGTATCCGCCACAGTGTCAGCCCACAATATTTACTGGGTAACATCTCAAGGTCACTTAACCTTCATGTCTGTTTTAGGAGGTGTGTATATGACTACTGCACGTTTATTTGTTGATTGCTTTCCCTTGATATTGTAATTGTGATCATTAACTTAAATCAATTGAATTTTTACCTAAATTGAATGCTGTCATCAATATTTTCAGTTATTTATGTGATTTATTGTGCAGCCCTGCTTGATGATGAACATTTGCATACACGCTTGTCCTGAATTGGTTTTTATGTAACCAGTTTGTCAGTTTGTTTTCAAAGGCTGTTTATAGAGCTCTTCTGTCCTTTCATTTGTTGTTTAGTGGAACAAATTCATCTTATGTCATAAAAACAACAGTAGATAAACCACAATTTCTTGAGGTTTTATTGCTTTTAGTCCCAGTCTGACGCATATACAGCCACCCACAGCGATGGCCCACTTTTTTAAGAGGCCTTGGTTCCGGAAGTATTTTTCCCATTCATTTTCTTCTTAGAGAATTTTTACATTTCATCAGTAAAGAGTTCTAAACCATGAGCCCAAAACAACCATCTCCAAGATGAATCACAACATTGCAAACTGTGATTTTAACCAAAAAAGTATATCATATCAAAAGTTTGGGGTTGTTAAGACTTTTTAACATTTTTGAAAAAGTTTCCTGAGCTCTGAATTGGTAACACTTTACAATAAGGTCCACATTAAGAAAGAGCAATACATTTATTCCAGTATTTATTAATCTCTGTTAAAGTTAGTTCATAAAAATTGGCTACAACTGTTCATTGTTAGTTCATTAACTGATGTTAACAAATGAGATCTTATCGTAAAGTGTCACCGTTGCATTTATGTAATAAAAAAATCACTAAAAAAAAGTATATTAAAAATATTATAATAATTCACAATAACTGTTTTCTATTAGATTTATATTGTAATTTGGGAAAAGATTAATTTTCAAATGTTTAAAATTATTGTGCATCTTAATATTTTTTCAGAACGGTAATAGTTATAATCTTTTTTATTTTTTCTTCAGAATTCTGTTATTTTAAGAATAGAAAGTTCAACATAGTAGCATTTATTTGCAATAAACAACTTTTGTAACATTATTTTCTGTCACTTTTGATCAATTGAATGTGTCCATGCTAAGTAAAACAAATAATTTATTTATGCATAACCCTACTAGCATGGCATACTAAAATGGCAAGAGCCTTCATAAGTTGACATGTCATTGGTTGGCTTTACACAACTCTCAGGAGCTAAGAGTGCAAAGGTTTTGTCAGTTCACTGGAAACTAATGTGTACATGCTCTCAGGCTACTACTGTGAGCAAGGATCAAAGTTACTAGATTTTCCCAAAAGTTTAAAAGTGAATTGAATTGGCATGAAATTCTATAACATCCAAATATTCCACTCTTCCTTGAAATGCACATGAACATAAATGTGGTAAAATTCAATTCCTTACAAGAGAAACGGCATCACCAGTATCAGCACTTGTGTTTCAAAATGTACATATTGTCAGGAAGAAAGCAGACAACTACATCAGTTCCTGTCTAAACCCAAGCTGAGTGCTTTAAAATGTCTGTCAGGTGAGAGAACTAGAGCGAATGAGTCATCCGGACCCATCTCACGTCAGACTGAGAGATTCATTAACATGAATACATTCCTTTGCGTTCATTTCTCCGGAGAGGTCACAAATGCTGTCTGCTTTTGTGTTGAAAGCTTTTCTTTAAGCTAAACCCGTGACAACAAAGACTGTCTGAGCACTCTATTTGGATCATAATGTGTTGTCTCCTGATATCAGCAAACACCTGGATAGTGAGTTAAGGCATTTCAGAATTGTATTGCAAAAGATACATTTTTTATTGTTATTGTTATTTTATGTATTATTATATCAATAAGGAGTTATTGACCTCCTTATCAGGTGTTTTGTCATTCTTCTCAGGCTGTTGCATATGAAGTTTATTCAAGCAGGAAAGAGGCATTTGAGTCAGTCTGATATGGCGTCAAGCCTGAGGCATAAAGTTAAATACTTCTATTGAGCCAGATGCTCATAACTCCATTTTAAAAGTAATAGTTCACATCTCTTCACCCTCAGTCATTCCAAACGCCAGGACTTTTTTTCTTCTTCCGTGCAACACTGAAGGAGAAATATTGACATTTGCTAAAGGGAGTGTCAAGATTTTCAGTGTAGAACAACTTGAATATTTTGGTCTGTTTGTCACACAAAACTGTCATTGCACACAAACTAAATGTGTATTTTTATTGCACAAAAACTTTGTTAAAACTTTTGGTCCTCAGGACTGCATGGAAATGAGCAACCAGTAGCCTACCATTGAAGATCTCTTCTTTACATGGGTCTGGATGATGAGTAAACAGTTTTCATTGCCATTTCACCAAATTTTTATTTTTGAGTAAACCAATCCTTTTAAGCAAATCGCACACTGCAAGAATATCACTTTTTGGGGTTGGCATGTCACTGAATCTCTTCTCGGTTTTGCACGCTTGCATAAATCATAGTAGTTGATTCATTGCCAGGTGTGTTTCGCTAACTATAGAAAGAGGCACAGTCACATTGAGCAACATCCATTGTGATTGTATTGTATTGTACAGAAATAGAAAAAAGTGTGAAAAGGAAAATAGGAGAAAAAAATCAGGCTTCGGTCTTGTAGTTTGTTCTTTGGCTTTGTCACAGACTAAAGCAAATTATGATAAACACCTTAGCATTTATTATATAAAATGTTTTTTTTCAATGTGGAGATATTTTATAGAGAAATAAGTAATAGGGATTAAGGATATTTCTGCCTATTATTTTGACCAAGAAAATAAAAAGGACAAATCTGTTTCCCCTGATTTTTTTTCTAAGAGCCAAATCAAAAAGAGTCAAACATAGTAATGATTTAAATCAGTTCTTTTCAGCTGTTTATGCATCAGGAATAGTTTCAAAATAGTTTATAATACAAAAGTTCCAAAATAAATAAACATTAAAATGTATCAATATGACCATGAACTGCATTGGCACAACAATGAAATGGTTGAAATCATCCACAAGTGATTTGGGAAACATCTTCCCTTTGTAATGGCTCTTTCACACAAAGAACGTATCTAAAAAGATAACGGTAACTATATTAGCATTAACACCAATGCACAATATTGTCATCTTGTCATTAGTCGCTTTCAATTCTTGAGCTATTTAAAGCAGGATGGATTCTGATTGGCTCTCGTTCTTTTTATCATTAATTTTCTTTTAGAAGGATTTCCGGTTATAGTAATAGTTTGAATGAGTGTGAACTCGTCCCTAGTGTGAACAAGCCTTAAAGGGATAGTTCTCCGAAAAAAAATAAAAAAAAATAATTCACCCTCAAGTTGTTCTTTCTTCTGCTGAACACAAAAGAAGATATTTTGAAGAATGTTGGAAACCAAACAGTTGATGGACTCAATTGATACTATGGAAAAACATAGTTTGGTTTCACAATATTCTTCAAAATATCTTCTTTTAGAATTTTCATTTTTAGGTGAACTATGCCTTTAAGACCTTTTTGCATTTCTAACTATGCACTGAATGAGCAGTTGCATTTTATTATTCACATTTAGCAGTATTTTTCCCTGCGGTCCACGACCCTATCAGAGCAGATCATCTATTTGGGTGAAAATGTGATGCTATAGCCTCTACAGACCTTTCTAGTTTAAGTTTATTTCACTTCAGTTTATTTTTACAGCCCTTTTCACAGTACATAATGTTCTGCAGCAGCTTTACAAAGAATCATCCCTTCAGGACCCCAGTGAGCAGCCAAATGCAACAATGGCACGAAAACCTCTCTGAGAACACTTGCGAAATTAGTGGAGAAAGACGAAGAGGCAGAGAAACAATACGTTCCGAGTTTCTGCAAAATATGTTTGCTGGAATAGAGCATCTTTCTGAGTAGGCGATAGGTCCTTGAGTGCTTACCACAAACCCCAGCCAGTGCACCAGATGGAGCTCACAGAGCAAAGGCACGACTGCCTTTGGCTACTTCCAGTTCTTGTTCCTCCAATGTGGGGTCCATGGGGCCCGAGCAGACGATGGACCCATTCTTTAGGGGTTTGAAGGGTTTGTTCTCTGCAGTGGTCTCTTGTATATTAAACTGGGATCGAAAGAAAGTATTTCAACATCCAAAAATGTTATGTTAAGGATTAAAGGTGCAGTAAGTGATTTCTGAGAAACATCGTTGATATTTTAAATCAACCCAAACAATCACACCCCTTCCTTCATTGCTCCGCCCCAAAATGCACAAACATGCAATGGAAGAGTGGATATCTTTTGATCATTGCTGAAGCGAAGCAAAATAATGCTTTGTGAAAAATAAAGTGAAGATGGCAAACGAAATACATGGAAGAACAAAAAATAATCATCCAGTACACAAGATTACAAGCAGAAGTTGTCGGTTCTACTCTCCAGCAGCTCCAGACAAACAAGGACACTCAAAACTGTCCTGTCACTACAGCTAACATTAAAACAACAGCAAATCTTGATTCTATGAAACAGCAAAACTGTGTTACTCACGTATGGAGAAGAAACGACACAACCTCTGCATCCGTTTTCAGGCCTTCCCGCTTCGGTCTCTCCAGCGCTGGAAAGCTTTTCTAATATTAACGCGGGTCCTAAATCTCTTGCCTGATCATAACTCTTCATTTCTCAGTGATATTCCTCTGAGCTTTTTTTTTTGTAATGTCTCTCGGCCATCTCTCTTTCTACAGCCGTTCTTCAAATCTCCCTCTTGCTGACTCTCTCTCCTCCCCCATCATGAGTGGACACGCCCCCTACGGCTGATTGGCTACAAGAGTGCTGTGCTGACCGATCCACTTTCAACTGCGTTTATCAGAAAAAAATGCTTACTGCACCTTTAAAGGATAGTTCACATATTTACTTTTCTTGTAAAATGTTCTAAAAAAACAGTTTTATTTACCACTTCAACAAATAATTTTATACAGTGTATTCTTTTAAGAGCTGTGCAAGAAAAAAAAACATGTTCAAGGACACTCAATTGAGACATAAGCTGGTGTAATAGTGCGAGTCACCCAGCTCTCTCAGACATGTATGATCAATAATTCTGAGGTCTGAACTATTTTCAATTGTTTTTAACTTTCCAGGTAGAAGGACCACTGAATTATATGAATGTGTCACACCTCCATGTAGAAAAAACACCTTCCACTGGAAAATGTATACATCATGTAATCTCTTTTTTTATTTCGCCTGGCTAAGTTAATGAAAACAATCAACAATCATTGTTTGTCCTTCAGAGTCTCCACATTAAATGTGTTTCTCACACACTTGCACGTGTCTCTTTGACCTCCACCACTGCACCAAACATAACGGTAGTCCGGTGACTTTCAGCATTTAAAAACTTATCCTACTTCATGTATGTATTTATTGATTGGTGTTAGTCCTATTCTAATTCCAGGACAAATCAATATGTATCAGAGGTATATATTGATTTATATGAAAATCATGGATCTGGAAATGCCTGAGTCACCTCTAAAATAATAATAATGAAAAATAAATGATATTGCATGCAAAGAAAATTAATCATATGTTTAAACTGTGAAATTTCTATGACAAGTAAACATATTACCCCTAAGAACTGTAATGTAAACTAAATGTATTTATGCATATACTTTTGTAGCCTACTTATTTATATATATGCATTTATGTATTTTTTTTTTTGCATAATTTTCTTTTTCATTACAGTTTTGTAATTTAAAAATGTGCTTAATTGGCATGCAGATAATATGACAATGAAAAAATGTTGGAGTGAAATATAACCCAGTATGATTATGTGACCCAAGTAAAATAGTGATATTTGTGTTTTATTTTTTATTTAAAGTGGCTAGAATTCAGAAACCCTTGTTATTAGTGACACCGGTGGCCATTAAGTGAACTGCAGCAGGCAACTTATTGCTCATGCTCACATACAGTAACGTACAAGAAACTGAAAGTGATTCACGTCCCCAATATACTCACTTTGCTTATAAGTAAAAAAATATATACGATATACTTGTTGACAAACATCCCAACGTCGTCTACACTGCTGAGAGTGACATATTGATGATTATGTAAATGTGTGTTACATGCTTTCCTCTGACAAATGACAGTGGTGAGAAAACAGCAGTTAAGAAAGCATCTGATCATAGATATGTGGATATGTTTGAACCAGCTCTGCAATTCACCGTCATCATGTGAACAGATGAAAAATACACTGTTAGGATAGTTTGATTGTGAAGTATATTTGAGACTAGTTACTATATAGATCTGATTTTGTTACACTATAGTTTGAATTAAGCTGAATGCTCTTTTGGGGTTATCCTGAACATTGTTGTTGCATGTGTCATGAAAAGAGGGAGAAGCTCATGTCACAGATGCATACCTGCCAACTTTTGCGTTTAGCTTTGTGTGAGATTTTTTCTGGGGGGGGGGGGGGTGTAAGTAAATAAACCTTATAATAAAACCTCTCCAACCGGGACGGAGGGTGGGCACATGCGCGCAACGCAGTTTGGAACAGTCTTTCTCTCGCATGCACGCGGCATTTGACCGACCGGGTTGACACTTCAGCGTGAGAACTCGCCCGTGTGAGCGTGTGAAACCACTCAAATGCGTGTGTCTCACGGCCAAAGTGTGAGAGTTGGCAGGTATGCAGATGCAATATATAGCAATTAATACATCAACCTTCCTTAAAAAAGGATTAAAAAACATTATCTTCAAGACTCACACAAAGAAATTAAATAATACTGTTAGAGTTAAGACTTTCAATACGCCTAAAAGAAAAGCTGAATTATTATTTTTCATAAGCTTCTGAAATTGCCTTTTCTGTGGGGAGCTCTTCAATCATGGCCGACTCACACTCACAACAGGCCCTTCTCTGGCCAGAGAGAGAATAATGTGTGGATGTGTTCGTTTGCTTTGAAGGCTGATGGTCAGAGAGAAATTGTAGTGCACTGGGAAAGACAGATGATCTCTTTCCCGAGTTATAGGCCCTCCTATGTGTTCAGAAAAGCGCAAAAGGACAAAATTAAAGTTTCTAGTTGGAGAGAAAAATGTTTGTGGAGGTTACAGTATCAAACTGTCCAATTACACTGTATTCACAGTCACACTGACTTGGAAGATTTGTAACTAAATCTAAATTATGAATTGTTGAATTTAGGGTGCACTAAAAGCCTATTACCTTCTGCAGTTCAGGTAAATGAAGGCCCCGGTTTTTATTTAAAGAATTACGGTAAGTAAAAAACAAACAATCAAGTCCAGCCCAGGCGAGAAAAAGAAACACAAAAGTAACCTAACGCTTTACTTTCCATAAAAAGTAATGCAATTAGTTACTTATTTTTTTTAGGGAGTAAAGCAATATTGTAAAGTATTACTTTTAAAAGTAACTTTCCCCAACAATTGAATTAACAAGTGCTTTGCAAAATGTTACAACATTGTTAAGCACAAAAGCAACAAATTGTTACATTTCCTGTTTACTTTAGCATTTAAAAAGAGTATTTCTGAAATAATACAATTTCGAAGAATATCCTTAAATGCAGAATATAATGTTTTCGGACACTTTGTTATTTGCGATTAAATTAAAATGTATTATAGTTTAAATTTAAATGAAATTAAACGAGTTTAACTTTATAAATAAGTGCATTGTCTAATACACTGACAACCATTTATGATAAACTAAAATTTACTTGAAAAACTTGATCAACCAGCACAATCTGAGTAGTATTGTTGCTGTACAAAAGAAAATACATTTAAAGTATTTTTCATTTAATTGAAATTAGTTGAATTTTATAAATATGGTTAAAGTGCATTATACTGACAAGCATTTATGATCATTTCTATTAAAACTTGTCTATCATGCATTTAAATATATTTGTATAGAAATATATTACAGATTTCTAATGATGAAGTTGCAATTTAGTACATTTAAAGGGACTATGTGTACTTTTTCAGGTATTTTATTATCTAAAATCAATATTTTTATTCATAAATATGTCCTCAATGGTGTACAAATACCTCTGCCAATTATCAGACTTATCCTTATAAACGTCGAATTTATTATTTGTATACATGGGACGGGTAGGTCCACAGAGGCTTCCATGTAGTTCCGTTATCTTGAAAAAATATAATAGCAAGAGAGGGACAAAAAGTATTAGGCCAACACGTTTCCACAACGCGTTTTCGTTCAGAGTCAGTGTCACGAAACGGAGGAGCAGCAGTGAGAGGCGCTTGTCACCGCCCCGGCAAGTTTAAAAGGCTGCATTGCACTGTTATTTTTAATGGCGAAACATACATAAAGTCCAAAATAGAGCGTAAAAGGAAACGTGACCAGAGAACAAGAGTTAATCTCGGGATAGCTTTTTCCAGATTTTTCCAAACATTTTAAATTGTAAAAGCAACCTGCGTAATGATAATGTAAATGTTATATAATGCGTGCAAACACTATTGTCTAAATGTAATACTTATATGGTTTGAAGTTTAAACTTTTACCCTCTCGAATAAGTTTATTATTCACAAATGTGTTATTGTTTCACATATGAATAGTTCTAACTAGTGGGATGAATGCCATGAGAGAGTGACTGTATGCAGTGTGTATTGTGTCTGTGTCATTAATTATATATGGCTTGTCTTTAAGATGCTTGCCCATGTCTGATTGACCAGTAATGACAGCTGAGGTCACTGTATCGACTTCTGACTCTATCCCGGCGCACACTGATATTCCCAAAAGCCCCAATGCATTTGAAAGTTATTCTGATTCATTCTCTTCACCATTTTCTGTGTTGTGGGTATTATTCCACAGCAAGATTTGGAGAAGAGAAAGAACAGGAGAGTATGAAAGGAGGAACCATGTTTTTTTTTTTGTCACTATTCTTTGAAACTTATGAAAGTAGTAAAACTTTATGACACTTTTGCACCCCCAACCAGCACATCTGATTATATGTTGTTGTAAAAACAATACATTACACTATTGATTTAGCAGATGATATTTCCAAAGCATGAAAGTGAATAACAAAGAGCAAGCAATATTAGCCGTACAGAAGTAAAATAGAATTTTTCTTAATTTTTTCTTTTATATCACTTTTACTGTTCAATAACAAAAACAGCCTCACTTTGTGTTTCAAAAAATTAATTTTAATCAAAATGTCTCTTTAGATAAAAAAAGGATGTATTTTTATTTAATAGATCTATAGGAACACAAGCTTTGTCATATGACAGTAGTAATTGATAATAAAATATGGTAGCATCATTTAATTGTGGTGTTTTTAAAGTCTTCTGTTGAACAACTTTTTATTTTATTTTAGACAATGTTTGAACTGCTTTTTTTACACAATAAAAGTGGATGATGATTTATAAGCTCTAAAAAGTAAAAAAGAAGTATGACTTTTGCTATATTCCAAGTCTTTAAAAGCTACAGTATATGCAATAGCTTTGTGTGATGAAAAACACAACATTATTAACTGATAATATGTACATTCCCCCTCAAATCTGCACTTGTTTCAACTTTAGATCCATTGGTGTGAAAGTTTGAAGTCGTTGAAAGCAAACGGCGTCGGTTCTGGCATGTGGACGCGTGAAAGATGCAGTGGTGATTTGAAAGCTAATGCTTTTGGAGAATATCGGTATTTCAAAAGACAGTCATATGGTGAAAGCATTTGAAAATCAGCCTTTGCGATGGCATAAAAGAGTTGACACAAAGTTAATTAAGTTATATTGGCAAACAAAAAGCTCAAAAATAATTTAGTTTTCATCTTCTGAGAAAATGTTCTGTCCAAGTGTTCATCCTCCATCTCTCTTCGCTCATCTTTTTAAAGAGGATCAAGTCCCATGGCACAAAGCCATTCAAAAAAAAAAAAAAAAGTTGTCAGGAAATTCTATCTCATAAGAACCACCATCCCCGACAGAAGTCTTCGCAGTGCTCTTCAAAGTCGGCTTGTAAACTCATTTGTGCACTATGATAACATGTGGATTTGGGGATATAATTTGATATTTTCATTTGACCTCTGATCCCGAACAGACCTCAAACTGATGCGTTTTCTCTTTCGCTTCGAACGCTTTTTTCAAAATAAACAGCTGATGTAATTCAACAAGTCTTAAGTAATCCCCAAAACAGTGTTTTTTATTTAAGCCCAGCGGCGGGGTTATCGGTGATTCATAGTCAGGGTGGCGGCGAGGTGCATCTTCAATTTAGTTTCTGTGAATTGGCTAGCCATTGGAGATCATTTTCTGGCTAATGTTGTGCTTCCTGGAACTGATGGCTGTAAATTGCTCAGAGGCAGAGATGGTTATCACCCCAGCACCTCCCCAGGGGACAAAAGAGACGGGGTTGGTCGTGATGGTTAAATTATACACTGCACTGACTTGTTCGCACTGTGAAAGGACGATTTGGCTGCAGAAATGCCACTTATGCCGAGTCGGGAAGTTGAAGTGCTTCACAGGGGTAAAGTCACAAACTAGGAGTGGGGGACGAAGTACACAAATCAAGCAGGGTACAACGGGGGAAAAGGTACTCAGGGGTAAAAGGGGCATTTAATCTTATTTTCCTCTAAACAACTAGATGGCACAAAACTTGCCGCAGCACTTTACAAAACATCTGCTTTTCAAGATGCACGTGGAAATTTGGATATCATTGACGGGATCGCGGACGGCAGTGGAAAGTTGATTCTGAGCTAATTTGAAATGAAAATGGTCTTCTTAATGATTTTCAGTTTTGTTCAAGGTAATTAAAGCAACAGTTTTCAAAAACGGAAGAATATGTAAAAGTAGCCTATGGTATTTGGGTTAAAAATCTCCCATGAAGTTGGGGCGAAATCCATAATAATTAACATGATAATAAACACTTGTTGACATGACTTGGTATGATTTCAATTATTATGTTTCTGTATTTTTAAAATAAATTTATATTTTAACATATTTTAATGACAGTATATTTATTGAACAAAATTAATTATTTTATTTATTAAAATAAACTGAAAATAGTACAAACTTTGCTAAATTAATCAGATAAATTAGTACTTGCAATTAGATTATATAACATTTTAAATTACTCATTTATTACTTATAGCTTATATGTATAGATGTATATATTACACATATACTTACTTACTTATTATGATTAAATATTATTCACATAATGGCAGTAAATTATTCAAAATGTATTGATTATCCATAATTCTTCTTTTTACTCTTTTCAATTTTTCAAATTGTGCTTCATACCATTTAACTTTCACTATATTCACAATATTGAATGACCATGTAAATGTCATATAAATAAATCACCATGTATGAGATAATAATTATGCAAGTGAATATATTAAAATATTTCAAAGCTGGAAAACTTTGAATGTTTAATGTCATTGCTGTTCTGATGTTAAGTATTGTTTGTTCATGTAATGCAGGGATTCCCAAACCCTTTGAGCTAAAATATTTACTTGGTGACCCCTTGAAGTTCATTTTTCAATAATTGATCAACACATTTGCACGTTCACAGTTCTCTGTTGTCAGATAATGGTCACATTGACATGCAAGTAAACAATTAAAATATATTTTTTTTAGTGTTCAATCGTTTTATTTTGATTGATTTTATGTTCAAACAAATTATTAATTTTAATGAGGCATGTTTATGATTAAATTAATCATTGGATTTATCAACTCACAATCCCCCTGCAGCATTTCATCAATATCAGTTTGGGAAACCATGGCATAATATAATGCCTAATTTCATGTTGTTGATAACATAGAATGGAAAATATTTTCTTTCTCTTTGTTTTTCCTTTTTTAATATGGTACACAATAATCCCATTCGAATCTAAGTGATAAACGAGTTAGGTCAAAAGTAATCTAAATGTAGTCAGAATACATAACCTAAAATGAGTAATCCAGATTACGTCACTTACTACAATCCCCTTTCGAGGGAACTCGTGCTGCGTCCATGACGCTTTGGGAACGCCCCTGTGTGATTGCGTCTGAAGCACATATGTCAACTTAGTCCAATGACTAGAGTGAGACCAGGAAAGGATAAAAGCACATCCGGTCTGACCGGCATTAGCTTCTGTGCCTCAGCAAGTGCTCTATGTTGAAACTGTCTGTCCTATTTATTGTTGTCTTGTCAAAAGCATCTATCATTATGGTGAAAGATATCTACAAGTTGTGTGCTTCTCCCTGCCCGTGCTATTTAATGGGTGGGGATACACACGGAGTTTGTGTGATGTGTTTTGGAGCAGAGCATGCTATGTCAGCCTTCGAGGGGGCTGACTGTAAGCATTGTGAGAGGCTTCCGCTTCACAAGCTCCGCTCCCAGTGACTCGGCTCGCGATCCGGGGATCCAGACCCGCTGCTGCTGAGGTAGCACGGAGAAGGCATTCTTGGGGATCGCAAATGGATCTCTCGGTGGGGTAAGAGACGTCCTTTCTCTTCCCTTACCCAGGGGATCCAGCGCTCTCTCACCGGTGTCGGAAACCCGCCCAGGGGCTTCTTCCGCCCCGGGGTGAGAGCCCAATGCTTCAGTGCTCTAGTTCTGAGGAATTAGATGTACTGAGCATTGAAGACAACAATAAGGGGGAAGAGGATTCGCCACCTCTTTCCCCAGCATACGAGGAGCTGGTGGAGGTGATCACTCTTGCCGTGGCTAAGTTAAATATTGAGCGGCTGGCCGAGAAAAGGGCCGCTCGTCCTAAAAGTAAGCTCGACAAGCGCTTCCTGTCATCAAATGTGTCACCTCCATCACAGGGCCTTCCATTTTTTTCCGATCTACACAGTGAGCTGTCTAGATCGTGGAACAAGCCATATTCGTCCCGTCTTTTCAGCCCCCGAGTCCATGTATATTCCGATATAAGTGGGTTGAAAGAATATGGGACAATGTCCAGGGCTAAACAGACACTAGCCTGCCCACTAAGCCACTCAAATCAACATCGAATGTAGTGGGTAAAGCATGTATGGCAGCAGGTCAGGCTAGAGCATGCCTTCATACTATGGCTGTGCTTCAGGCATATCAGGCAGATCTGCTGGGCCACAGATTTGTCTCTCAGGGCCACCAAGGAGACCGCCAGAGCAATTGGGCAGTCTATGGCAGCCCTGGTGGCTACTTAGAGGCATCTTTGCCTTAACTTAGCAGAAATCAAAGATAAAGACAGATTTTTTTGTTAGATGCCCCGCTAACGCCTTCTGGTCTCTTCGCTGACTTGTAGAGAGGTTGTAGAGACCGTCTTACGCTCCAGAGCTCCAGCCACTAGGAATCTCTGAAGTGAAAAGTTTTAACTTCTTGGTGTCATCAGCGTCCGTGGGATCCGGTTAACTGGCGAGTTGGTACAGTGCTTAAGTTCCTTGCAAGACCGCTTTTCTTCAGTGTTATGCCCATCCACCCTAAAGGTTTACGTGGCGGCCATAGCAGCTTACCACGCCCAGGGGGGTAATACATCATTGGGTAGAAACCCCCTGATTATTTGTTGTCTCCGTGGTTCTTTGAGGCTGAGGCCTGCAACTCATACTCAGGTTCCAGCTTGGGACCTGGCTATAGTCCGAGAGGGCCTATCTGTGGCTCCATTTGAGCCCCTCGAATCAGTTTCAGAAAAGTTTTTGACCTTCAAGACCATCTTCCTTCTGGCTATTTCGTCCCTTAAAAGAGTCAGAGACTTTCAGGCCCTTTCGGTTGCTCCCACCTCTCACTCCACTAGGAGTATGGTGGCCTCTAAAGCCTTAATTTCAGGGGTTTCCTTATAAGAGGTGTGTGATGCAGCGGGCTGGTCTTCCCCGCTCACATTTGAAAGGTTTTATAGCCTGGACCTGGACGCTGCCCCAGGGTCTCAGGTGCTTATGACTTAGTTGCCAACAGTTTCTCATAACTGGCAATTGTAAGTACGGCATTTGGGTATTATTTGGGATGACGAAAGCGTCATCGACACAGCGCGAGTTCTCTCGAAAGGGAACGAATCAGGTTACGACTGTAACCCTAGTTCCCTGAGAAGGGAATGAGATACTGCGCCGCCCTGCCATACTTCCTGCATCCCTGTGATCGACTTGCTTCGGCTAATTCGAAGCTAATGCCGGATGTGCTTATATCCTTACCTGGTCAGACTGGATGTGCTTTTATCCTTACCTGGTCAGACCGGATGTGTTTTTATTCTTACCTGGTCGTGACATCACCCGCCATGATGCTCACTCTCGCCATTGGACTAAGCTGACATACGTGCTTCAGACGCAATCACACAGGGGCGTTCCCAAAGTGCCATTGACACAGCGTCTCGTTCCCTTCTCAGGGAACTAAACCCGAGACGTTTTCTTCATGTAACTTGCAAGTTATCTGCCCAGCACTGTATACCATTCAAGTTTGAAGTCAGTAAAATTAAAAAAATTTGCTCACCAAGGCTGCATTTATTTGATCAAAAAAATACAGTACAAATAGTAATATTGTGAAATAATTGTACAATTTAAAATAAATATATATCTGCATTTTCAGCATCATTACTCCAGTTTTTAGTGTCACATGATCCTTCAGAATTCATTCTAATATGCTGATTTGCTGCTCAAGAAAAATTCTTAATTATCAATGTTGAAAACAGTTGTGCTGCTTGATGTTTTTTTTAGGATTCTTTCATAAATAGAAAGTTCAAAAGAACACATTTATTTTTTTACCAATTAAGTGCATCCTTGCTGAATAAAAGTATAAATTTATTTAAAAAACAAAATCATATATATATATATATATATATATATATATATATATATATATATATATATATATATATATATATATATATATTATATTATATATATATATTATATTCATATTTATTACAAAATTATTATATCAAATGCCCAGCCAAAAAGAAAAAAATAAAATCATAACGTTGTACATAAAACTATAAACAAAATACTATGATGCATCACATAAAAGGTCACAAACTGTTTCCAGTAGTGTTTCCTGAGGGTTTCTGACCTTTATGTGAAGCATCATAATATTTTGTTTGTATTTTTATGTACATTTATGGCCATTCAGATACAAACGCCTGCTTCGTCGTGTCACTGGAGATTTTTGGCTCCGACTATAGCTCTTATTGTGCATTATTTAAGTTCTGCCTTGCCATTTGCTCTTGTCCCCAGAGAGTTACGAGGCTGTTTCCCATTGGACTCTGTTTGAGTGACAGATGATGGAAGGCCAGGCTGAATCACTGCAGCAGGGAATCATGGGAGAGAAAGACATGCAAGATCTGGTCTAGCAAAGAGGGAGCTTCAAACAGCATGAGAGCTGTGTGACTGGGCCTGTGTTTAATGTAAGAATTAATGCATGCTTGGGCTGGTCTCGATCCCGTACGTGACTGGCATATTGTCCCCCGCTGTCTGTCAAAGGCACAGGAGGACCTGCACATCTTAAAAACCTGGAATGATAAGGCACCTTGGAGATCACAGCTGGAATGTTAACTTTGCAGACCAGGTGGTAGTTCTTTGGGTTATAAACCATGCAAATGGTGTCGCCTGAGAGAATGCTTCACTTTAATTTTCTTTTCGAATGTGATTTTCATGTAAAACAATATTCAATATTGGAAAATAATGTACGACTCCTAATTTATTGGAAAATAATTTGTGGGTGTTTGCAGTCGAATGTGTTGACAATTAGCTTCAGATATGGAGTATTTTAGCATATTTTGATTGTAGTTAATGCTTTAATTTAATATTATGAAGATTGATGGAAACTTATGAGATGGGAGGAAAAATTATGATATCAAATGCCCAGCAAAAAAAAAAAAAAAAAAATCATAACGTTGTACATAAAACTCAACACTATGATGCATCAAATAAATTGAAAAATATTTCAATGCTTTCGCGTTCTCTCGCAAAAGTTATGAGTTCCCCCGTGAAACTTTGCAGTTGCTTGCAAAACCTTTGCGTTCCCTCGAGAAACTGTTCGCTCAAAATAATTTGTGAGCAAATGCAAATGCATTGACATGTGTTCAGAAATGCTTTTCTGCATACCTCAGATGTAACTTCTTTTTGACATTTTTTGCACTCAGTGCTTTGATATTCCTTGTGTGCATGCTTTTGAGACAAACCTCTGGTAAATTCAACAGTCAAGACGTTGTGCCACTTGTTGTGTTTGCTCCTTTGACAAAACTGTCATTATGAATATCAGGACAACTATATGCACCAATAAGTTCTATTAGTTCTGCATGTTTACGATCAAAAATAAAAGAGAAAATAATTAAGACTGTAAAAAAGAGAGTAAATTGAAACAGCTGGAGGTCACAGTTCCAGTCACTGTCGCCCATACCAAAGACAGTGAACCACAAACCAGAAACATGACATAATAAACAAGACTGTAACATTATCCCCCCCTTCCATAAGGCGCGACCTCGCGCCGATTTAGAACACGACCTGGGCGGGAGGGGTGGGCGTCATGGAGTCCCAGACAGGGTATACGGGGACCATGGACTCCATGACGGTACCGGTAAGAGTGGCCATAGCAGGACGTGCCGGTGGCCATGGCGGAGCAGGACGAGGCGAAGGCCAGGGCGGAGCATGGCGTGGCGAAGGCCAGGGCGGAGCAGGACGAGGCGAAGGCCAGGACAGAGCAGGACGAGGCGAAGGCCAGGGCGGAGCAGGACGAGGCGAAGACCAGGGCGGAGCAGGACGAGGCGAAGGCCAGGGCGGAGCATGACGAGGCGAAGGCCAGGGCGGAGCATGACGAGGCGAAGGCCAGGGCGGAGCACACTTGGCAGGGGACCAGGGCGGAGCACACTTGGCAGGGACCAGGGCGGAGCACACTTGGCAGGGGACCAGGGCGGAGCACACTTTGCAGGGGACCAGGGCGGAGCACACTTTGCAGGGGACCAGGGTATAGGAGGCTCAGGTGGAGATAGCACCGACAAGGCCCATGTCAGCGCTGCCTCCATGGCCCTCTCAGGGTACCTACTGCGCCCCCCCCCCCCCCAAATACTTGGGGAAATCCAGGGGAGGAACCTCCGGGCTGTAAACTGGTTCGAGAGCGGCCTCCTGGAGCTTGAAGGGCACAGGCAGGGCGAGGCGCAGAGGCGGGGCCGGCAGGGCGAGGCGCAGAGGCAGGGCCGGCAGGGCGAGGCGCAGAGGCGGGGCCGGCAGGGTGAGGCGCAGAGGCGGGCCGGCAGGGCGAGGCGCAGAGGCGGGGCCGGCAGGGCGAGGAGTCTGGGTACGCTCACCGGAGCCTGGCGAACCGAACGAATCCTCCTTCTCTTCCTGCGGCAGCGTCTCACTTGACTTGACTCGGCAGACGGACTTGACTCACTTGACTCGGCAGACGAACTTGACTCACTTGACTCGGCAGATGAACTTGACTCACTTGACACGGCAGACGGACTTGACGGACTTGACTCACTTGACTCGGCAGACGGACTTGACTGACTTGACTCACTTGACTCGGCAGACGGACTTGACTGACTTGACTCGGCAGACGAACTTGACTCACTTGACTCGGCAGACGGACTTGACGGACTTGACTCACTTGACTCGGCAGACGGACTTGACTCACTTGACTCGGCAGACGAACTTGACTGACTTGTGTTACACCCCGTCTAGGGGGAAAGGGGCAACATGAAAGAGTCAACGAAATGCAAGGTATTGGAACAAAAAGATATTTATTTTCTTTAATTGGGACTTATGACTCAGGAGCTGACAAAGCCAAAATAACAAACAAAACAACCTTAAATTTAAACCTCTTACCTAAACCTTAACCCAAAAGAAAAGCAAATGAAAATACAATCAATAAACCTATCTCCCTAACCAAAAACAGAGATTAAACAGTTTACAATAAAGAAAAAATTGGCGTCGAGCTCCCTACTTTCCCAAAAATCAATCAGTATTTACAATATATACAGCCAGGCAAACAAACTGAATAGGGCAGTCCAAATCAGTGTCAGAAAACAGGCAAAGGGTCAAATATAACAATGAGGATATTCAGATGAGGATATTAACAGCTTTCAAAACAAATAAACAAACAAACGGTACTCACAGTCTCAAAAACTCTTAACAGTCTCAAATCAAACTCTTTCAAATCAAACAAACAAACAAACAAACAAACAAACAAACAAACAAAAAAGCTACTTGGTCTCAAAACTCTTAACACTCAAATCACAATTCTTAACATTCAAATCACAAACTCTCTCTCTGCTCAAAACACAATATCTGCTGACTTCCTGTAAAGGAAGTGATGTCTCTTTTTAAAACACGCTGCACCAATCAGGATTGAGCAGCAATCATTGTGCAGGAACCAATCAGATGGGCGTTCCAATCATCCGGCAGGAACCAATCAGATGATGTTCCTAAACAGACACACTGAGAGACTGACAAAACAACAGAGATAACAAAACACAAACCATAGGATCGTAACACCCCCACACATATGAGTAAACATGGTTACAAGTTTACAAATGACATCTGGACAAAGAGTCTGCAATAACATTGTCAACACCTTTCTTGTACTTAATGTGCAAATTAAAACTTTGACAAATGAGTGCCCAACGCATAAGTCTCTGGTTTTTATTACACATACGCTGCAAAAAGACAAGTGGATTATGATCTGTGAATACATCAACGGGTTGCGAACTGGAACCAACATAAACTTCAAAATGTTGAAGAGCTAACAAAAGGGCTAATGCTTCTTTTTCTATGGTACTGTAATTGAGTTGATGGCGATTAAATTTCTTTGAGTAGAAACATATCGGATGGTCAATTCTTTGGTCATCTTCCTGCAGCAAGACAGCACCGGCACCTGTACCACTAGCATCTACTTCAAGTTTAAAAGGTTTAGAGAAGTCTGGGGCAGCCAACACAGGAGCATTGCACAACAAATTTTTCAAAGACTCAAAGGCAAATTCACACTCAGAATTCCAGTTAAAAGACACAGCTTTACGAAGGTTGTCTGTGAGAGGTTTGACAACGTCAGAAAAGTTTTTGCAGAAGTTTCTGTAGTAGCCAGCCATTCCAAGGAACCATCTGACTTTCAGAGAGTAACTGTTCTTGTAACAACTTTAATGGACCTCGCAGACAATGGCCAAAAACTAACTCGGCTGGACTGAATCCAAGGGATTCTTGTACCGTATTGCGAACAGCAAACAACAGAAGAGGAACCTCCTCATCCCACTCTTTCTTATGCTGGAGACAGAAAGTTCGAATCATGGTCTTAAGAGTCTGATGAAATCTTTCAAGCACGCCTTGAGACTGAGGATGATAGGCACTAGATACGCAATGTTGAATGTTCAGCTCTTTCATTACCTTACGGAACACTCTAGACATGAAATTAGATCCTTGATCAGACTGAATAAACTTAGGTAAACCAAAGGTTGCACAGAATTTTACAATTGCTTTCACAATTGTAGGGGACTTCAACGAATGTAGTGGAATGGCTTCTGGAAACCTAGTAGCAGAGCACATCAAAGTTAATAAGTACGAGTGACCAGACTTAGTTCTTGGTAAAGGACCAACACAATCAATCACAAGCTTCTCAAACGGTTCATTCATCACTGGGATAGGCTTTAAGGGAGCTGGTGAAATAACCTGATTCGGTTTTCCAGCAACTTGACAATCGTGGCAAGAACGACAATACTGGGAGACAGTGGATTTCATACCGGGCCAGAAAAAAATGTTTTAGGAGATTTGTGTAGGTTTTCTTAATACCTAGATGGCCAGAAAGTTCATGATCATGAGCCACACTCAGCACATAGTCTCTGTAAGACTTTGGAAGGACTACCTGAAAAACAGCGCTCCAGTCATGCTTCAAGTTCTCAGGACTACATTTACGCATGAGCACACCGTCATCTAAAAAATAAGCAACAGCGTGATCTGGTAGTTCGGACTTATCAATCACTGCAGACATAAGTGAAGTCAAAGTATCATCAGCATTTTGTGCCTCTACTAACCGTTTTCTGTCAAAAGGAAAGTCAAATCTAGGTTCAAAACTCAAATTCTCTGAACGAGGATCTACAGAATCCTCAACACCTGGGAAATCTGAACTCATGAATGAGTTAGAGAGATCAATCTCGTTTTCAAACTTGCGAGCTTGCGCTCGAGTCACAACACAAGAATGGAATACACTAGGAAATTCCTGAGTCAACACATCATTTTCTGATGCACAAGGTACATCAGTGACCTCGGGAAGACAAGAAACTTTACTTCCGGCCAAATCATTCCCAAGAATAAGAGAGATACCTTTCAATGGTAACTGAGTTCGTACGGCCACTTTAACTAAACCAGTCACAATGTCAGAACGTAAATATACAGAATGCAAGGGAACTCTGACTACACCAAGTTCAATTCCCTGAACTAAAACATCTGAGTTACAGCTTGACTGTGAGGAAAACGGGAGCACACTTGCTAGAATAAATGACTGCGCGGCGCCCGTATCTCGCAAGATACGTACTGGTTTGGGTTCGGAGTCCAACTCAGAAAATGACACTGTTCCTTCACATACAAAAGGTTCAAACGAGGGATCAATAGATAGCAAAGAATCAGACGAGTGAGTACGCACAAACGCTACGCTTTTTCTCTGATTTTTACGTTGTAGCACAGGACAAGCAGCAATCAAATGACCCTTCTCATGGCAATAGAAACATTCCCGCAACATCATTGAAGAATCAGAAGTCTGATCTTTTTGAGCAACCACTGCATTTCTAGGACTGTGACGGCGATCTACAGTAGTGTGCTGTGAAGAACGTGGGGGCGGAAAATAAACTTTGTGCGTGAGCACAAACTCATCAGCAAAGACAGCCACCTCTGACAGTGACAAAACCTTTTGTTCATTCAAATAAACTACTATCTTCTCCGAAATGCAGTTTTTGAATTCTTCCATTAAAATTAGCTCTTTCTATTGCTCAAAAGTTGTAACTTTACAGGCAGTACACCATTTTTCAAAAAGTGTGGTTTTCTCACGTGCAAATTCAACAAATGTTTGACTGGGGGTTTTCACATGTTTTCTAAACTTCTGTCGATAAGCCTCCGGAACTAATTCATATGCTCTTAACACGGCCGATTTAACCGCACCATAGTCTAAACTTTGTTCAAGCGTCAATGCGGAACATACTTCTTGCGCCTTACCAACAAGTTTGCATTGTAACAATAAAGGCCAAATATTTCTAGGCCACTTTAATGTGGCTGCGATGCGCTCGAAAACAGTGAAATAGGTGTCAACTTCACTTTCTCTAAATATAGGAACAAGTGAAATTTGTCTACTAACATCGAATTCATGACTTACCGGCGACGCATGCGATGCTGTAGGGAGAGGAGAGGAGCTGTCTGCTGGGCTTAGCACAGGGGTATTTCCCCGCAACTCAGAAGGTGGATGCCGGGCCTGCTCAAGTTTTAGCTCAAGCTCCAGCTCTTTCAACCGGATGTCTCGTTTCGTCTCAAGCTCAACAGCTCGGACATGTAACATCTGACTTTGGTACTGTTGTCGGCTTAATTCCACTTCCAGTTCTTTCAACCGGATCGCCAACAATTGATCTTTCGGTGCAGGAGGACTAATGGGATCCATGCGAGCCTTATCGTCAAATTTGAACTCCGCCTCGACAGTATCCAAATCCTCAGACAGTGCTGGAGATGCAACACCCGTAACCTCACTTACAACACCAGGCAAGATCTTTTGCTTTACAAGCTCCATATGCAGTACCTCCTTAATCTCTCTCTTAAGCGCATTTCGTGGTACAACTATATCAAAGAAATCCGCGATTAACAACAAGTCGTCTTTACGACATTTTTCAAATTTCTCCTCTGTAGGAGCGATCGTGAATTTATCAAGCTCAAATTTTGATGCCATGCCAATCTCTATATTTCCTCCCACACAAAAAGAAAATCCCCAGGCAAACACTAGCAAAACAAATTCGGCTAATAGAACATATATAGCCAAGGGACGAGCCCCCAATTTCATGTTACACCCCGTCTAGGGGGAAAGGGGCAACATGAAAGAGTCAACCAAATGCAAGGTATTGGAACAAAAAGATATTTATTTTCTTTAATTGGGACTTATGACTCAGGAGCTGACAAAGCCAAAATAACAAACAAAACAACCTTAAATTTAAACCTCTTACCTAAACCTTAACCCAAAAGAAAAGCAAATGAAAATACAATCAATAAACCTATCTCCCTAACCAAAAACAGAGATTAAACAGTTTACAATAAAGAAAATAATGGCGTCGAGCTCCCTACTTTCCCAAAAATCAATCAGTATTTACAATATATACAGCCAGGCAAACAAACTGAAAAGGGCAGTCCAAATCAGTGTCAGAAAACAGGCAAAGGGTCAAATATACCAATGAGGATATTCAGATGAGGATATTAACAGCTTTCAAAACAAATAAACAAACAAACGGTACTCACAGTCTCAAAAACTCTTAACAGTCTCAAATCAAACTCTTTCAAATCAAACAAACAAACAAACAAACAAACAAACAAACAAACAAACAAACAAAAAGGCTACTTGGTCTCAAAACTCTTAACACTCAAATCACAATTCTTAACATTCAAATCACAAACTCTCTCTCTGCTCAAAACACAATATCTGCTGACTTCCTGTAAAGGAAGTGATGTCTCTTTTTAAAACACGCTGCACCAATCAGGATTGAGCAGCAATCATTGTGCAGGAACCAATCAGATGGGCGTTCCAATCATCCGGCAGGAACCAATCAGATGATGTTCCTAAACAGACACACTGAGAGACTGACAAAACAACAGAGATAACAAAACACAAACCATAGGGTCGTAACACTTGACTCACTTGACTCGGCAGACGGACTTGACTGACTTGACTCACTTGACTCGGCAGACGGATTTGACTCACTTGACTCGGCAGACGAACTTGACTCACTTGACTCGGCAGACGGACTTGACTCACTTGACTCGGCAGACGGACTTGACTCACTTGTTCGGCAGACGGACTTGACTCACTTGACTCACTGGACTCGGCAGCACTTGACTCACTTGACTCACTGGGCTCGGCAGACGAACTTGATTCACTTGACTCGGCAGACGAACTTGACTCACTTAACTCGGCAGCACTTGACTCACTTGACTCACTGGACTCAGCAGCACTTGACTCACTGGGCTCGGCACTTGACTCGGCACTGGACTCACTTGACTCGGCGGCACTTGACTCACTTGACTCGGAACTTGACTCACTTGACTCGGAACTTGACTTGGCAGGGCTCATGTGAGGCGCAGGCTCGGCGGGGCAGACGAGAAGTGCGGTGCTTGCGGAGCGCGGTCTCGGCGGGAAGAAGCTCAGGCATGTCGTGGAAAGCGGGCTCGACTCAGTTCACTTGAGGCGCGGGCTTGTGGAGTGCGGTCTGAAGGGATGCTGCGGGTTCAGGGTGCTTCTCCTCCTCGCCCACAGTAAACGGGGAACCACTCCACAACAGGGCCAGGTCAACGTACCATTCTAAAGACCCGTGCGGACCAGGTTCGGGCATCCAGGACCGGAGTGGTTCAGACAAACCCCCGCGGAAGAAGATCTTCAAGCCGTGGGTGTTCTTCTGCGCGAGATATGCCAGCTCGAGGAATTCCGCGACATAATCCTCGATGGCGCGATTCTCCTGGCGAAGACGGATGATCCGGACATCAGGACTCCAGGTGGGCATGGCTGCTGGATCACGGTACGGTGAGTTCCCTTTATCGAAAAAGGGAACTTCGAGATGCGTCGAACGACACGGTGGGAACGCCTCTTGCGTGATTGCGTCTGAAGCATCTATGCCAACTAGTCCAATGGAATGAGAGAATGAGCGTCACGGGCGGGTGACGTCATGAACCAGGAAAGGATAAGAGCACTTCCGCTGCTCGCCGGCATTTAGCTTCTGTTGCCTCAGCAAGCGATCTGTGTCAAACTGTCTCTGTCTATTTATTGTTGTCTGTTACAATATTGTTGGAAACGTGATGGCGAAACAAGTTTACAAGCAGTGTGTTCCTCCCTGCCCGCGTTATTTAACGGGTGGGGACACACACGAGCTTTGTGTGATTTGTTTGGGATTTGAGCATGCAGCCTCAGCCTTCGAGGGGGCTGAGTGCCAGCATTGTGAGAAGCTACCGCTTCGCATGCTCAGATCCCGCCTGTCACTCTTTGATAAGCAGAGTGGGCAGGCTCGCGATCCACAAGGATCAGGACCCGCGTCTGCCGAGGCAACGCGGAGAATGCATTCTTGGGGATCGCAGTTAGATCTCTCAGAGGGGTTCGAGACGGGTCCGCGGACCTTTTCTCCTTCCCTTCCTGGGAGATCTAGCTCTCCTCTCCCGGTGTCGGAAGCACGCTCTGCGGTTTCTCTCCCGCCCGGGAAGAGAGCTCTCCCTTTCTGCATTGTTCTTCTTCTGAGGAAGTTGATGTTTTGAGTGTTGAAAGTGAGAATGCACACACAGGGGAAAGAGATACACAATTTATTTCCCCGGCGTATGATGAGCTGGTGGATGTCATGTCACGAGCTGTAGAGAAGTTAAATATTGAATGGCCATCTGAGAATAAAAACACTCGCCCTAAAAGCAAGTTAGATGAGCGATTTCTCTCTTCAGCCACATTATGTCCACCACGAGGGCTCCCATTTTTCCCTGATTTACATAGTGAAATATCTAGATCTTGGAATAAGCCATATTCATCTCGTGTTTTTAGCCCTCAAACCACCACTTATTCAAGAATTAGAGGGCTAAAAGAATATGGTTATGAATCGATGCCCCAGGCTGAGCAAAATTTAGCGAGTTATCTCGCGCCTGGTCCAGCATCGACTATGAGAGCCCCAGTTTTGCCCACTAGACCGCTCAAAACTACATCTAATTTAGTGGGCAAAGCTTATGCGGCGGCAGGTCAAGCTGGAGCGTGTTTACACACCATGGCGCTGCTCCAGGCTTATCAGGCTGACCTGCTGGGGGATTTGGATAACAGTGAGGGTGTTAGTCATGACGATGTTCGAGAACTTCGTAGGGCTACCGATCTTTCTCTCAGGGCTACTAAAGAGACCGCTAGAGCTATTGGGCGGTCTATGGCAGCTTTGGTAGCCACTGAGAGGCACTTATGGTTGAATCTTTCTGAGATTAAAGATAAAGATCGAACTTTTTTATTAGACGCTCCTCTTGAACCCTCTGGTCTCTTCGGTGACGCAGTCCACGCTGCAGTGGAAAGGTTCCAGGAGACTAAAAAACAGTCTGATGTATTTAAAAAGTTTATCCCTCGCCGTGTCCAGCCCCCTGGGGATGCTGGGCGTGAGCAGCCCCAGCCGCATAGCTCATCATATCGTGTGCAACAAAAAGAGAGTGTTGCGTCTCGTGCACCTCCACGTAGATATTGGAGACAGACGCAACCCTCTCAACCGAAGTCGACTAAGCCTAAGCCGGATCTGAGGACCGTTCTTCAGGCGAAGAAGGCTTCGGCTCAAAAAAAAAAAAAAAGGTCCTGATGCTTAGGCACCAGGCCTGTGGGGACAGCCCCGACCGAAGTGGAGTGGTGTTCACCTCATCACACGGTGCCCGTTCCACTTCGGGGTCCTCACGAGGCCCTCCTGCCAACCCTGCCACCTCCGGTGTTTCAGGGCGCAGTGGTCTCCAGCGAGTCAATGATGCTGTGTTGCGGCACAGCATCGGTTTCGCGCCCTCTGAGGGGGGCTTTAGAGCAGTCAGGTCAGGTAGTTCCTGCCGTTATGTTTCAGGCTCCAGATTTGGCTCTCTCAGTAACACCAGAGACCAGCCTCGAGAGGCTGGTTCCCTTAGTAAATTTTCTGGCAGCGTGGAAACTTCTGCCGAATATTTCTCCTTGGGTCCTGCAGATTGTAGAGATAGGATACAGAATCCAGTTCGGTTCTCGTCCTCCTCGTTACAGCGGGGTGCTGCCCACAGTGGTGCGTCCCGAGCAGGCTCTGGTAATGGAACAGGAAGTAAAGGCCCTGTTAGCAAAAGAAGCTATAGAACAGGTGTACTCTCCCGACAGAGAATCGGGTTTTTACAGCCGTTATTTCATTGTTCCAAAGAAGGATGGGGGGTTGCGTCCCATTTTAGATCTTCGCCTGTTGAATCGGTCAGTTCAGAAACTCAAGTTCAAGATGTTGACCATCAAACAGATCGTGACCCAAATCAGATCCGAGGACTGGTTCGTCACGATAGATCTAAAGGATGCATACTTCCATATCTCCATCCTCCCTCAGCACAGGAAGTTCCTAAGGTTTTCTTTCGGGGGCAAAGAATACCAGTATCGGGTTCTTCCTTTCGGCCTAGCTCTGTCACCCCGCACATTCACGAAATGCATGGATGCAGCTTTAGCCCCTCTCAGGCTTCAGGGCATACGCATTTTGAATTATATCGACGACTGGCTGATTCTAGCGGAATCAGAACAGTTGGCGGTTCGACACCAAGGTGTCGTTCTCGCTCATATACGAATGTTGGGGTTGAGGCTCAATGCCAAGAAGAGTGTACTTTCTCCAGTACAGAGAACCACTTTCCTTGGTGTGGTATGGGATTCAGTGACGATGAGGGCCAGCCTGTCGCCCGTACGTGTAGCTGCTATCCTGTCAGCCATCAAAGAGCTAAAGCTAGGTCAGTCACGCACTGTAAAACAGTTCGAGAGACTGTTGGGTCTACTGGCAGCAGCGTCCAACGTGATACCTTTTGGCCTGCTGTACATGAGGCCTTTACAGTGGTGGCTCAGAACCAGAGGGTTCTCCCCGAGGGGAAACCCGTTTCGTATGATCAAGGTTACGCGGCGATGCCTTCGTGCCTTAGAGATATGGAAAAAACACTGGTTCTTAACCCAGGGTCCGGTGTTGGGAGCTCTTTGCCATCGAGTAGTGATCTCGACAGATGCTTCTCTCACCGGCTGGGGAGAGGTAATGGAAGGCCGCTCGGTTCAGGGTCTGTGGAAAAGCCATCATCTTTCTTGGCACATAAATTGCCTGGAGATGATGGCTGTCTTCAATGCGTTGAGACATTTCCTTCCGGACCTAAGAGGCCATCATGTGCTCGTTCGAACAGACAACACATCAGTGGTCTCTTATCTGAACCGCCAGGGGGGTCTGCGCTCGCGTCCGCTTTGCAAACTGGCGCACCAGATCCTTCTGTGGTCTCTGGGGAAGGTACTCTCCCTGAGGGCAGTGTATATTCCTGGGGACCAGAATATAGGAGCAGACATCCTGTCGAGGCAGGAGCTGAGGCCAGGGGATTGGAGACTCCACCCCGAGGCGGTGGAGAAAATCTGGGAGGCATATGGTCAGGCAGAGGTGGATCTGTTCGCGTCTCAGAACACGACGCACTGTCAGCTCTGGTATTCTCTGACGCACCCAGCCCCCCTGGGGCTGGATGCCATGGTGCAGACGTGGCCGAGGCTACGTCTGTACGCCTTTCCCCCTGTTGCTCTGCTCCCAGGAGTTCTGGAGAGGGTCCGTCGGTATGGAATAAGCCTACTGCTAGTAGCACCACGCTGGCCAAGTCGGATCTGGTTTGCGGACCTGATCCTTCTTCTAGACGGGCCTCCATTGGAGATCCCTTTGAGGAGGGACCTTCTGTCTCAGGCCGGGGGCACAATATTTCACCCTCGGCCAGACATTTGGAATCTTTGGGTTTGGCCTCTGAGGGGGCCCAACTTATAGATAGTGGTCTTTCAGCTGAGGCTGCTGAGACCATCCTAAGCTCCAGAGCTCCGGCTACGAGGAAACTTTATGCGCTTAAATGGAGAGTTTTCTCCTTATGGTGTCACCGACACCAGTGGGATCCAGTTAACTGTTCTGTCAACACAGTACTCGAGTTCCTGCAGGAGCGCTTTGTGTCAGGTCTTTGTCCTTCCACACTAAAAGTTTACGTGGCAGCCATTGCGGCTTACCATACTATGGTGGGAGGTATATCTTTGGGTCGAGACCCCCTGATTACACGTTTCCTTCGTGGCACCTTGAGGCTGAGGCCTGCAATCCGCACTAAGGTGCCAGCTTGGGATTTGACTATAGTTCTAGAAGGCCTGTCTAGGGCCCCATTCGAGCCCTTAGATTCGGTCTCAGAAAAGTTCCTGACTTTCAAGACTATCTTTCTGCTAGCTATTTCGTCCCTAAAGAGAGTTGGCGACCTTCAGGCTCTTTCGGTCTCCCCCACCTGCCTTGAATTTGCACCGGGGATGGTCAAGGCGTTCCTATACCCAAAACAGGGATACGTCCCTAAGGTTCCAACCTTGACTCCGAGGCCTATTGTGCTGCAGGCTTTCTGTCCTCCTCCATTTGCAACTGCGGACCAGGAAAGACTGCACCTGTTGTGTCCAGTGCGAGCATTGGACACATATGTACATCGGACATCCTCATTCAGAAAGTCCGACCAATTACTGATTTGCTTTGGATCACCTAAGAAAGGTCTTCCTGCTTCAAAACAGACAGTCAGTAAGTGGATAGTCGAGGCTATTTCACTGGCATACGAGTACTCGGGCCAGCCTTGTCCTTTGGTGGTCCGAGCCCACTCGACCAGGAGTATGGCGGCTTCTAAAGCCATATTGCAGGGGGTATCTCTTCAAGATGTTTGTGATGCGGCGGGCTGGTCCTCTCCGCTCACATTCGTGAGATTTTACAGTCTGGACCTGGATGCTGCCCCAGGTTCTCTGGTGCTGAGTGCTTAGATCAACAAGAAAGAAAGACTGACACTCAGGTACTTGTAATTATGGCGGGTTGGGTATTCTCGTTCCCACCGTGTCGTTCGACGCATCTCGAAGTTCCCTTTTTCGATAAAGGGAACGTCTCAGGTTACTATTGTAACCATAGTTCCCTGAGAAACAGGGAACGAGACGATGCGTCCCCCTGCCATACTTCCTGCGTCCCTGCGATCGGCTTGCTTCGGCAACTGTCGAAGCTAAATGCCGGCGAGCAGCGGAAGTGCTCTTATCCTTTCCTGGTTCATGACGTCACCCGCCCGTGACGCTCATTCTCTCATTCCATTGGACTAGTTGGCATAGATGCTTCAGACGCAATCACGCAAGAGGCGTTCCCACCGTGTCGTTCGACGCATCGTCTCGTTCCCTGTTTCTCAGGGAACTATGGTTACAATAGTAACCTGAGACGTTCTTCTACTAACTGCTAGATCCTGGGGTGGTCAGTTATTCTGTCACGAATTGCGTGGAAGCAAAGGCGGTAGTCGGATCTAGATGCAGCAGTAGACTTTAATAATACAGACGGTAACTCAGAACAGGCAAGACAAGACAGGACACTCGTGGTACGTAGATACAAACATTCAATAACTGACCAAGAACAAAAGAGCAGATAGGATATAAATACACAGAGGGAATCAGGGAACAAGACACAGCTGGGGCAAATCAGAAACAAGAGCGGAACCATACAAACTAACTGGACACACCTGAACAAAGGGACCTAATGATAGACATGACAGAATACAATTAACAAGGCAGAAAACCAAGGTACAAACTGAATGAAAAAACCAAAGACAGTGAACCACAAACCAGAAACATGACATAATAAACAAGACTGTAACATAAATAAAATAAAAATGTGTTTGAAAATGTTCTGAAAATATTGTGACAATACAAAAAAATCGGAATGGTATTTTATTAATTCTAAATTTAAAATCAGTTTTTTCTTTCATTTTTAGGTGAAATGCGACCTGGTTCTTGTGATATTTAACCTTGCACATGCATGGACACTTCTTGTTGAAATGCTGAAGTTAATTTATTGTTACATATGTGTGTCATTCAACTTTTTGCAGATGCTCCATACAATTACCAAACACAACATTAATTCATCCATCTGTTCACATAGTTAAAATAATGTCCTGACAGATACAATACAATAAGAACACTGTTGAAAAATAAAACTAAGAAAGAGAATCAATCAAACTGCTCTTGAAAAGCATATTCCATTTGCATTCTAGTTGAAAGATTGTTTCTACTGTGAACTTTCCATCCCTATGCAACCTTTCTTTGCAGATATGGCTGCTGTGATTTGATCTGTGACCAGTTTTATAAACCCTCTGGTGGTGATAAGAATATGGGTTGGTTTAAAGACACTGCTCTCAAATCAATGAAAAAGGACAGAATTTTCTTGGAGCACCTTTCGGGGGTCTATGGGGGGTGGTGATTGATGCTATCATCTTTAACCATCTCTAAGGTATTTGTGGCACAGTGTGAGAAATGCTCCTCTCTCTTTGTGACCCTCCAACACCCCGATGGCCCACTACAAAAAGGCCTTTTTTTGTGTGTGTAGATCCTGTAGAAAAAGAACTTCTGATCCGCTTTGCACTCAAAGCGTTTGCCTCAAGCACTAGAATAAAGGCTTGACGCCTCAATCAAATGTTGCTTCAGTCAAGAAAAAGTAAACTTTCACATTGCATGGAGAATACGACCGTTTAGTAATCTAAGTCCGACCTTGTAATTTCTTTATGTACCTACTGGAAACCTCTGCATTCTTTTCTAAATGTTTTGATACATAATCAGTCTGCGAGTTCCGGAAGCAAAAATCTCATTAATTTTCTCCATACAGTGATAATGTATACATTTTTCAAAATATGATATGTTATATTAATTCCAGAAGCAGAGTGTGAAGGTTGGAGTAGTAGAGTAATAGCACAGCTGTACATACATTATTGCAATCCATACAACATAATGGGAGACATATCAGAATTCAGAAAAATTGCTAGTGCATCTGTGACCAGGACAGCAAGTCTTTGTGGTGTATCGAGAGCTCTGGTATCCAGGGTAATGTCGGCATATCTCCACATAGGATGAACCGCATCCAACAGGAGGAACTGTCGATGCATGAGGAAGCTGTCCTGTACGAAAGTGTATCCAAAAAACATAAAACTACATCTGCCGAACTCACTGCATAATTAAATGCACACCTTGACTCTCCTGTTTCAACAAAAAATGGTTTCAACCTTTGTCGGGAAGCTCCACAGAGTCCATATTAATGGTCGAGATGCTAGAGCCAAACCTTTGGTCACTCATGCCAATGCCAAATATCGGTTTCATTGGTGCCAACAGTGTAAATCTTGGGCTGTGGACAATGTGAAACATCTATTGTTCTCTGATGTATCCAAATTCACTGTCTTTCCCATTTCCGTGGGAGTTACGGTGTGGAGAATCCCCAAAGAGTCTGAACACCCGGACTGTTGATGCCCAGAGTGAAACACGACGGTGGATCAGTGATGTTTGAGCTGTAATAATGACATTCCCGACTGTGCTTGATGGACTACCGAACCATTCTGAAGGACCATGTGCACCTAATGTTTTAAACATTGTACCCTGAAGGCGGTGCCGTGTATCAGCATGATAATGCACCAATACACACAGAAAGACTTGTGACAGAATGGTTTGATGAACATTAAAAGGTGAAGTTGAACATCTCCAACGGCCTGCACAGTCACCAGATCTAAAGATTTTTGAGCCACTTTGGGGTATTTTGGAGGAGAAAGTCAGAAAACGTGACTGACCGCTGTTCTGGAAGAGGAATGGGTCAGAATCCCTCTGGCCATTGAGGACCTGTATCGGTCATTCCCAAGACAAACCGAGGCTGTATTGGCTGCAAAAGGAGGCCCTACACCATACTAATAAATTATTGTAGTCTAAAACCAGATTTCATTGTCCAACCCCCTTTACATTGATATTTTAGACTTTTGTACTATTTTATCAGTAACACACAGTCAATAGTTTTGCCTTGAGTTGTGGAGCTGGTTGGTTAGCTTCATTGTATCAGATGTTTTATTGTAGCATTTTCTGAAGTTCTTTTGTATAGAAAATGAACAGGAGAAATAGATCAAGAACCAACAATGTGAAAAAGTGTTCGTCACTTTTGCGCTCTATTCTGAGCCATTCTTTTCTTTTGTGTGTACATGCATTCATCTTCCTATGCAATACGTTTTGCAACAATAAGTGGCTTTTATTCATAATAGCTTCTTCATACAGCTCGTATTTCGCATCTTCTTTTGAGAACCGTATTGTAAATGATTGTTCCTGAATGACTACAATTGGCAATCACAAGTATTTACTATTGAGTTGCTCTCGCTGATGTACAGTTGAGAAATAAGGAGTGCTATACGCTTTGATGCTGTCAGAGCTGAATTGCATCATGAAGACGGAGCCTCAAGCGCTCTAGTGTACCTGATGTATAATCAGACCCCTGATATTTAGTATCTTAATTAGTCTTTAGATTTAAAAACTAAGACCGGAGGGGATGTTTGATTTGGCAAACTAGATTTTGTGAGTCTCTCAATTGAACTAAACAACAACAGACAGATGCTAATTTATTAAATGGGCCATATTCTGGGCGTGTCATTTTTTCAACCCAGGTTCATTGGAAAAACATACCTGTGGCAAAATTTTTACACAATTATTAGTGCTGTCAAACGATTAAAATATTTAATCTTGATTAATCGCATTAATTTTAATGTTAACTCGCATTTAATCGCACATTTGTATCTATTCTAAATGTCCCTTGATTTCTTTGTGTCCCATTATTTTTTTCTCATTTTAATGCTCTTATCAACATGGAAAAGTGGATTGGCTTGCTTTGTGCAAATGTTTTTTTTTTTTTTAAAACAACATTGGCATATACTGTAGTGTTCAATTTCACACTAGCATTCACACTTGGAGCAAATAATCTTTACACAATGTAACACTGTCCATCAATAAAAGGGTGAAAAAGTATTTTGTCACACAAACAGCCCTTTCTAAGGGATCAAAACAGGGCGATACAAAATTAAATTACAAAGTGCACATGTAAGGTAAACTAGAACTTAAACCATGGCTGTATACTTTCTTTTTCTCAAGTTTGCTTTGAACATAGCGGTCAGGCTACTGCTCTTTATTCACTAGAGGCTCATCAACCCAGCCTCTTATTTCAGAAAGAATGAACAGTAGCCTAGTGGTGCGTTCACACCAAACACGTATAGAGCGTCTGGCGCGAGTGATTTAGATGTTAAGTCAATGTAAAGATGCGTTTACGCACGTCTAGAGCATCCAGTTCGCGCGAATTGAGCGTCTGGCGCGTTACACGCAAATGATTTTATTTGGTGCATTCATGCGTTTGACGCGAATTCAATGGAACCATTTGACAACTTTTTAAAAGTAAACTTTCCATTTAGAATCTTATTGGCATCCATTTCGGCATCTTGCGCTCGCCATCCACTCAAAACGTAACGTTAGCCTACTGCTATTTGGCCGGCTCGCAAGCCCAAAAAGTGTGTGTGGCGTGCATGTTGTTTTGTTTCCGGTCTAGCTAGATCCGGTGTGGTGTTGTAGTTTTTCTAACGCTACTAGTTGTTGTAACAGCATGTGAAAAAAACTACAAAGTTTGCTAGGCCAAAAATAACGTTAATCTCGCAATAAAAAAAATTGACGCCGTTAAAATGGGTTTGTGTTAACGCCGTTAATAACGCGTTTAACTGACAGCACTAAAAATTATATTATGTTGTATTTTGTATGTTTCACGACACTTTCAAAGTGAAATAGCCAGTGAGTGGTAAAATATACCCCCTCACTGACTCTTTAAAAGACTATCACTTAAAAGACTATTTGCACCGCTGTATCTTTGAGACAACTGATGATATGTATCTTTAAATGAGAGAGAGTGAGGTTTGGAAGCCGAGGACCAAGGATTGCAGGCTCAACATGACACAATGGCGTTTCATGAGGTGAATTTCAGCAGGCAGAAACCATTAAATTAACATCAGCTTGAGAATGCTTGCTGAGGTCTCTATAAGTGAACCATTTAGCAGCTACAAATGCCAAAAATCCAATTAGCATGAACTAATACAGAATACACAACAGCATTATTAAAGGTTGCACGTCAAAAGTGTTTAAAATCTATCATAAAATGGGACCTCAGGTGTGGTAAGTAGAATTATTTGGCTCAAAAGGCCACCAATGATAATTGGCCCTTTGTCCGAAATAGTTTTTTTGTTCAGTTGTGAGTAGCCCTGTCACAGCTTCTCAATTAAATTAGATTAATTGGTTTCCAATAACATGCATTTGGGGTCACATTTATAGTCTGGTGCGATTTGTGTTTCATAGAGCGGTGCAGGTATGGCGTCAATTTGTAGGCCAACCGGCAGTTAGCATCACACTGGTTCCCTCAACAAAAACCCAATAGGATTTTCCATAGGCTTTTGGATTGTAGCAAAAAACAAGCTCTGTGATGAACAAAACTTTCATGTTTTGTCCATCAAGATAATTTTCACAGATGAATACAACTTTAATGAATTTCAAAGCCTAAATGTAGTCGCCAGAAGTAAAAAGCTAAAGTTAGGCTATAAAACGAACTACACCACAGTCCAACAAATTCATCGTCTTAATCATCACTAAGCTTCTGACAAACATTTTCCCAGACAGTTAGAATAGTTTATAAAAATCAAAATTATATGCATAATGAGGCTGTACAAGTGGACTGAGCTCAATTGCATTGACATACCTTAAAATATGTTAGTGCCATTGTTTTGTCTCGAGATACACGCCAGTAATGTTTTTTTTCTTTTCTTTTTCTAAGGCACATTTATAAAAGCTACTTAAATGGCCTAATTGAACTAAGTCCTAATCCTGGCTTAATCTAAGCCCTGTGTGTGAAACTGAGCCTTAATGTTTTAAAGTCTCTCATGTTCACCATGCCTGTATTTATTTTATTAAAAAAAAAATACAGCAAAAACAGAAACATTTATAACAAATTATTACAATTTAAAATAACTGTTTTCTATTTGAATATGTAATTTATTCCTGTGATGCAAAGCTGAATTTACAGCATCATTTCTCCAGTCTGCATTGTCATATGATCCTTAAAAATTCATTATGAAATGCTTTTTTCTACTTTTGTGATCCACAGAATAAATCCATACGGGTTTGGAACGGCAAGCAGGTGAACAATAGTGTTTTTGCTGAACAGTTCATTCAGACACACCTATTCAGAACACCTATTTTCACACTGTTAAAATGACACACATCACCTTTAAATGAAACCCCTTTCATTTCTCTTGTCCATAGGAGGACATTTATTGTGTCCTAAACCATGTAAACAAAAGGGGCTTAATTCTTTTTCCAAAATTTGAATGCTTTTTGATTATCTTCTCTCTTCACCTTTCTGCTCATCCCATGTTTCTTTTTCATTTCTCCTCCAGCTGTCAGTATCACGTTCTGGATCAGTGAGAGAGGCCAGATGGCATCAAGCACATGGATCACCCTTTCTCTCTCTCTCTCCTTCTTTTTCTCTCTGTCTTCTTTCCTTCTCTGTCTCTCTATGCCCTGAGCTGAACTGCGTTGGAGTGTCAGTTCAACTTTCTGTGCAGGCCAGCTGAGTTCCCCCTTGCTCTCCTTTGGCGATGTGAAGCCCCTTGCCCTCTTATTATTCTGCTAGCTCCTCACACCAGTTCATGTTCAATGCCCCTTCTCTTCTCTCTCTCACAGTGAGCCCTCACAACTCTCACTCGGTCTCTCTCTGCCTCCTACAGAGAGATCCATTGACTTGGTCCTGTAAGAACAGTTGTACTGCAGGCTGCTAGGAGCATCTGCACATGGTGATTGATGAGCTGCCCTGCTTGGAGGCGCTAATACACTAAAATGGGGGGTAGAATTAAAGTATTGCACTTCTTCTATCAATAATGAATAATGAAAATGTTAAATGGATCCGGAAATGTTTACAGCTAGGAAAGGGCAGCACATTCCCAACCTGGGGGTCGTCAAGCGTACTTGATTTTAGAAAAACTGATTATGATTTTAGCCACAAATGATTTGTAATAAACACACAGAGGAAAACGTTTAAATTTTCTTGAAACTTAGAACTTATCAATAAAAGGTTAATTCCAAAAATGGATCTACAGTATGGCATCGCTGCAACCCCCCCTTTTTGAACCTTTATTTTTAAGAATGTATATGACAAGTGGCTTGATGATGTCTACCAAAACTAAAATTAATTTCAGAGGTGGAGCAAGTCATAATGTTTTGATGAACATTGTTACGTTTGCATTCACATTTAGACCAGGAACATGTATTGAGAAAGTAAACAGTGATGTCAGTTTTGATGAATAATTTAGCATCCTTGGTTTGACTCCCCAACTGGAACAAAAACTAAAAATGAAATATTTAAAACTACTTTATTCTGACATAAAGGTTGCTTATTAGACCAATAATGACAGATCATAAATCATATTAAGCAGCAATTTTCTAGAGTTACAACCTCCTTGCATTAGGAACTAATTTGCAATGTGAACTTTGAGTAGTAAGAACATATGAACAGCTGATGGTGTTTTTAGGAAGTTGTTAATAAGAGTGATGTGATTGGCTGGTGCAGATAATGTAACTTGGATGGATGGATGATCAATCAATCAATCAATCAATCAATCAATCAATCAATCAATCAATCAATCAATCAATCAATCAATCAATCAATCAATCAATCAAACAATCAATCAATCAATCAATCCCACCAGAGTTCTCTGCATAGGAACGCGCTTCTAGAACTAGATGAATGAGGAAGACAAAAGATGATTTTTGGAGGAAGGCCAACTTTTAAAGGACCATTGGCAGGAATACCTGTTTGAAAATCTTGATTCTTTATGAGAAATGTCAGATGTCTCTACTAAAGAACATCACATTTTGATGAACTCGTCAGTGCAGCTGTATATCACAGGCATTCACACCACAGAGGAATGGGACGTTGCCAAATAGCATGTTCTCCAGCAGCAATTGACTCAAATCCAAGTGAGGATCAGCTTCCACATGCTTGGCCTTGGCCTAGTGATTTTCCAAATTGCGCTTTAATATTACACACACACACCACACACACACACACACACACACACACACACACACACACACACACACACACACACACACACACACACACACACACACACACACACACACACACACACACACACACACACACACACACACACACACACACACACACACACCACACACACACACACACACAAAATATATAGATTCAACATTTTCCCAGCTGACTCAACATTTTGTTCACTGTAGTGTTTTCCAGTTGAGTGGACACATTCAGTTTCTTCAAACAATTCAGAAAGCAATGTACAGGTTTTCAAATATAAAAAAAAGATAACAGTATTGTTACTGTTAACTAAAATTAAAAAATATTAAAAATAGTTTATCAATTGAAAAAAGGTAAAATATTAAATATAAATATATGATTTGAAATTTTAAAACATTTTTATGAAAATAAGTAATGTTGCCAAGTTTAAGTTGAAGTACTAAAAAGAAACTAATAATTTAAGCTGATTAGAAGTTCTACAGTATAACAGTGATACTAAAATACCATTGAAAAAGAATAGAATGAACTCTGTGATCTGTATGATTCATGCTGTGTTAGATCACAGTGAAGCTCTTGGGAAACAAGACTTTATCAATAGGAATGAGAATGTCTATATTCCATTTCAAAACAACTTATTTTCTATCGTTCATATGCATTGTTCTCTGATGTCCTCAGATTCCCCACGGTTTTCATATAGAGGTTCCTGAAGTGTGTCGAATGTACATTGGGTTGATTGCACGAGGAGCGTCTAAAATAACATTTCTATAGGTCTCTATCTATTATTTTTCTGTTTTAACTTGAAACCTTTGTCTGTCTGCAACAGGGATGCTACATACGGAATGAAATGACCTGGTGTAGTTACAGCATCTACTGCACCAGCAGGGGCTAACAGAGGTATGCTAACCAGCCTCTTCACCCCTTTCTTTATAGACTTTCTTCCTTATTGTGACGTATATCTGAGAATTGATTGGATGGTTATCTCATGTGAGTGACAGGTTGTCCCGCCCTCATGCCCGTAAATATGTCATCAGAGAAGAGATGAGGTGAGAAATTGTCACTGCAAGAAGGAGAAGTTATTTTGAACAAAGTTTATGAGAGCATACTGTATGAATTAAAATAATAATGATGGACGTGCATGATAAATCATTTATAATAAATATTTAATTAAAAAACAAGAATGGTCCATTTTGATTTCATAGTGACTTTAAAGGGATACTCCACCGGTTTTTCATATTAAACTATGTTATTCCCTTAACTAAGACGAGTTGATACATACCTCTCTCGTCTCAGTGCGTGCACTATATCTCTCTGTATTGCCGCAAAACTATGTTAGCACTTAGCTAGCACAGTGCATTAAATATGGGCCAAAAAGAGAAGCGACCAAACACTTCCTCGTTTTCCATATTTAAACACAGTTACTCGAGTAGTGTAACTCGACCTAGGCTGGTGACACAAAATAAAACGTTGCGCTTTTCTAAGCGTTTAAAATTGATGTAAATAACAGGGGGCAATATAGTCATCAATTTTAAATGCTTAGAAAATCACAACATTTTATTTGTGTCACCAGCCTAGGTCGAGTTACACTACTCGAGTAACTGTGTTTAAATAGGGAAAACGAGGAAATGTTTGGTCGCTTCTCTTTTTGGCCCATATTTAATGCACTGTGCTAGCTAAGTGCTAACATAGTTTTGCGGCAATACAGAGCGATTGAGCGCACGCACTGAGACGAGAGAGGTATGTATCAACTTGTCTTAGTTAAGGGAATAACATAGTTTAATATGAAAAACCAGTGGAGTATCCCTTTAAACATGATGGTTATTATAATACTGGGAAGAATCCGTGTTCCTACTCTACTTTGCACAGCATATGAAGTAAATTAAAAACTAAACTAACAAACTACATTATTAGATCCTCTGATTCCATTTGGGGAATCTTCATGCACAATTATTTCACTCAGCCCAGTTCTAAAGACTTGGGAGAATAAATATTGTAACAATTATACATTTATTGACAGCCCAGCAAGCAATATAACGTTCTTTGGCGTAGGCCCTGTCCATTTCCTGGAGTAGAACACGATTGGATAAATGAGAAGGTAATAAGTGATTAGCAATTGAGTCTTCCCGGCAGAACTTATGCTGAAGCTTCCATTTTGTTTCAATTAGATTTGTTTGCTACGCTAGTTTTATAATCAAATGCTTTTATTCATTAAAATTCATCCCTGATATAGAGATTTTTTCAATGTTGTCCCTAAGTGACGTAGCAATTGAGTCTTCCCGGCAGAACTTATGCTAAAGCTTCCATTATGTTTCCATTTGATTTGTTTGCTACGCTAGTTTTATAATCCGTCCTTCGGATGAGACGTTAAACCGAGGCCCTGACTCTCTGTGGTCATTAAAAATCCCATGGCACTTCTCGAAAGAGTAGGGGTGTAACCCCGGTGTCCTGGCCACATTCCACCCAATTGGCCCCTGCCAATCATGGCCTCCTAATAATCCCATCCACTGAATTGGCTCTATCACTCTCTCTCCTCTCCACCTATAGCTGGTGTGTGGTGAGCGCACTGGCGCCGTTGTACTGTGGCTGCCGTCGCATCATCCAAGTGGATGCTGCACACTGGTGCTGGTTGAGGAGAGAACCCCTGATATGCTTGTAAAGCGCTTTGGGTGTACAGTAGTACATATGAAAGCGCTATATAAATGCCTCATTCATTTCATTCATTCATAATCAAATGCTTTTATTCATTAAAATTTATCCCTGATATAGAGATTTTTTCAATGTGTGTCCCTCAGCTGAAATTAAGTTTTAATAAGTTAAAAATAACCTTCATAACACTGCATTACTATTAAGAGTCCCGGCTGTTTCGCCTCAGTTCACACATTGATTGTGATCACGGCATCAGGGAAGCCTACTGTGATTTTTGAGTTTTTGACATTGCTGTGTGTGATGAGGTTAAATGCCATGCAATTTGAAATGAATTTGCGTAATGATGCTCATAATAAATGTCTTTGAGGCACTATACACATTGGCCCTGTATTGAAAAATAGTGAGCTACTTAAGTTGACAGCATTTACCTCATTTCTTTTGACTAAAATAAGGCAAGAAATGCCAGACAAAGTGTGAGAAAATTTGATTGCAAATATAATTCAATACCATAAACTAAACTATAAGAAAGTGTTCAAATCAATTAAAGTCAAGTCACTTTATTTATATAGCACTTTATACAATACAGAGAGTTTCAAATCAGCATTATAATAAACAAGAATATAATGATCAATGCTGCAAACTTCATGACAAATTTAAATGTGAATGTCTAATACAGCCATTCAGAAGACAATACAGAAGTGTCATCAGCTATAAAGCAACTCTGCAGAAAACATCATCCAGCTCAATTCAGTTCAAGTTTTGTTCTTATCCAATATCAGTGTCAGTGCATTGAAATTGAGAAAATCACTGAATATTAAAGGATAATTCCGGTATGTAGCACTTTGAGTCTATTTTCTAGTTTGTTTTGGATGAACTAGAGTGGTGGACACAGAAATTTTGACGATGAGTCCTGTCTCGACTTTTTGACTATTTTAGAATCGCCTCTGACCGCTTCAGAGTGGCTGTCTATGTGCATGCCCAAACATGTCCTTAAACAACCCTTAACGTTCATTTTCAAAACTGTGCAACTCCACCGAGTGGTTAGTGGTGTTCGTTGATGTTCCAAAACAAGTAGCGTAGCGAAATACAGTTTCTGTCGTGTTTTATTTGGGATTTTGTAAAATCGCATGATTTCTGTTGGAGGACTCATTGCTCATTGATATTACTGCACTACCGGAAATGGAAAGGGGTCTGTTTACATTTGGTTGTAGTCTTTTCGCTCGGTTCTCCATCTCTCAGAAGGCTAGCGTGAGCCGAGCAACTGCGGCAAAGTGGTTGTCGCCATCAAGTGGTCGGGAGTGTGCTAACACTTCAGACTCCAATATCGAGCGGAAGTTTATACGCGGTTGTGTGGTATCTGAAAAAATAGTTCCACTATAGTAAATAACACGGATTGAAATCATACATTGCGCCGATATATTTGTTTTTAATCATCAACGAACAGCACTAACTACTCGGTGAGTTGCACAGTTTTGAAAACGAACATTAAGGGTTGTTTTAAGGACATGTTTGTGCAAGGTCATAGACAACCCCATAGACAGTATCACTGTGCGGACCAGCTCAGTGAGGTGTTTACAACACGTTTTCAGATGTGTATCGAGTGTGGTCAGATTCCTGCCATATGGAAAACATCAACTATAATACCTGTCCCTATCTAATAATCCAAGAGAACTGAAAGAATTCAGACCAGTTGCACTAACATCACTTGTGATGAAAACCTTCGAGAAAATACTGAAAGATGAAATTGTCTCCCTAAATGGAAAACTAGACCCACTACAATTTGCCTATCAAGCTGGGAAAGGTGTAGATGATTCTAAGATTTTCATTTTAGACAGATTATACAAGCACCTTGAAAGGCCCAAATCCCATGCAAGACTTTTATTTTCTGATTTTTCTTCAGCTTTTAACAAGATGTAGCCTCATATTTTAATTGAGCGACTTGCCTCTAATTTTAATCTACCTGATTAGATTTTATTGTTGCTCTTAATTTTTTTAACAGGCAGACTCCAGCAGGTATTTGTGAATGGCCGCATGTCCCGTGTCATCACTTCAAACACAGGGTTTCCGCAGGGCCGTGTCCTTTCCCCTTTGCCCTTTATTATGTACAATGATAGCTACAGGACTTCTCAACAAGGTAGCTACCAATCGGGCCATGGAAATGCCTTGTCACAATTTGTGAAGTGGTGTGATGATAACTTCCTGGACCTTAAAGTAACACCAAGTAACTTTTCCTCTTCGGTCGCCCTACTGGTTGGAAACGAAATTGTCCATTACCGCTGTCGTAAATAATTTAGCCTACCGTCGCACGCACGCTCGCTGTTTTCCAGCACCGGCTTTAGAATGAACGATGTCCACAGACAAGGTAGAGTATGTTACATGATTTCATGAAGGGATGATGTATTGCCACATCAGAAACGAAGAAAACCGAAATAATGACTATTGTAGCACTTGACGTAAAGCAGTCGAATTTTGTAGTTCTTTTTGTGGTCGGGTTCCTACCCGAACCCCGAAGTTACATAGTGCCAGTAAAAGTGATACAGACCCTATGTCAGGCTATGGCAGATGTGCCTTTCACCCTGTTACGACTTGATGAACCACTGATAAGATTTTGGAAACATTCTTTTAAGGTAAACAATGTTACATAGTGTTGCTTTAATGTGACAAAAACGAAGGAGTTAATCATTGATTTTAGAAAGAACCGTTTTAAGCCAGAAGCCAGCATCAATCATGGCAAAAATGTTGAAATTGTAGAGACATATAAGTACCTAGGAACCATGTTTGATTCCCCCATGATGTGACTTATGGCTACACTGTAAAAAAAATCCATAAAACTACGGTACAATTTACCATGTAAATTTGAAGGATTTTTCCGTATTTGTCTTTTACAGGTCATTTACCCGTATCATAGAATGTCTAATATGGGCTTTGCCCGTATTTTGAATTACGCGTTGCATTGTGGGTACAAGAACCTGGCGGCGCGAAAAGTTTAAGACGCAACCGCCATTACACACGCAGATGACCGCGGCCAAAGTAGCTTATTAAAGTCGGATTTCGGGTGTGTGGAAGCCATTCTGACACTTCTGTGGTAAAATACGAAATTTATGTTCAAATAAGCTGTTAACGTCACGTTATTTAGTTGCCATCTGACATGTTAGGCAAATGAATGTCGGAGCCGTCGCGTTTATCATTTTATGCATATCGTCACACATTAAAATATTTAGTAACGTTATACACTCGTGGAGGTTCCCTGATATATGTGTTATAGTGTGTCCTTGTTGTAATTTGGTTTATTTACTTTTATTTGTTGGTGATGCGGTTTATTTCTTGACGAGCGCATCTAACAGTTGTGATAAAATACTAACGTTAGCAGCTACAGTAAGTTACTAACGTTAGTGTTTTTGGAGCAATAATGCCTTCAAACAAAAGCTACCAGAGGAATCGTCAAGAAAAGTAAAGGCCATTGAGACTTGCTTGATTTAAAAGGCATTAAGATACAACGTGAATATACTGTGTGTGAAGATGCAGTAACTGTTACAGCTGGATCATAGAAAACACCACCACCTTCTCTGCCAAATGAGGTAAGTTAACGTTATGTTTACGTTAGACTTGTTTTTGTTTTAGACGACACGCACACACGTACGCGCGACTTTAAACCCCAAATAATGACCATGAAATATTAATTTACATTTAACATGACTGCTATTATCCAGTCTTCTGCCTTTAACGTTAACGTTGGTCATTCTTTACCATATCCCTCCTCAGTTTGTTTCACAGTGTTTCTGTTGTTTTCTTATTGACAGGACTTTGCTGCTGTAGTTTGCATCACAAGCACCACCTGCATGCTGCTTATGGGTTTGTATTTTGTTTTATTAGCATTTTTATTAATCACTATGAGTGTTCAATACTGCTAACACACATTTACGTTTAAAATCTGAGGAAAAATGTTGATAGAAAAAGTTGGTTGCTGAATACCCCCTTCAAAGATGCGTATGCTTACATGGTCAGTAGAAATAAAAATTGTATAGGGAAGACTTAAACAACTAGCCTATGTTTAAAGGGATAGTTCACTTTAAAATGAAAATTCTTTCATCATTTACTCACCCTCAAGTTGTTTCCAACCAGAAATTTTGAAGAATGTCGGTAACCAAACCATTACCTGGAGCCATTGACTTCCATAGTATTTTTTTTTCCTACTATGGAAGTCAATGGCTCCAGTTAATTGTTTGGTTACCGACACTCTTCAAAATATCTTCTATTGTGATCAGCAGAAGAAAGAAATTCATACAGGTTTTAAACAACTTGAGGGTGAGTGATGAAAGAATTTTCATTTTAAAGTGAACTACCCCTTTAAAGTGGTTTTCTGAAGTGATCGTGTAATGTAATATCTTTATTAATGTAATATCATTTTGTAATATCTTTTTTGTTTAAGGTGGTGGACATTCAGGATTGCTGTCATTCAAGAAGTTATTATTGACCCCATTGAGGCAGTGAGCTACACAATACCTGAAGAAAATAGCACTTATCCTGGAGTTCATATAAAGGTAAGCAACACATTTTTAATTAAATGATTTATAGATTATGTTAATGTGTTTGTTTATTTAGTTGAAAATAATTAAACATTATGTATAGTTGAGCAGACAAGCTAACATGACATGCAATTGGAGTCCACTGGAAACAAAAGTCTTAGGATTTTATATACAGTGTTTGAATTTGAAAGAATTAGGGATGGCTGATTATTTATAGTTGATAATTTAACAAACGTAAAATACTTTACAATTGTTTTTAAACCTCAACCTGGTCTGCATGATACTTTGTAGTTCATTTTCCTCCATTTAATTTCTTGTGTAGCTAAAATATATTTCTTTTTTTCTTCATATCCAACTTTTCTGTGCAGAAATCCTGAACGAAGGTCGAAAAGGCTGAGATGAAGGAAACCAAACGTATACACATTCCTCCAAGACTGCTGAAGTCCATGTATGAACAACTTTGAAAAACCATGTCAAGTTTTAGCTTTTGTCAAATCTCAAAATGGAACTTTAACTGAACATACCAATTACTCCTTCATCTAGGCGATAGACGGGGATCAGCACTTCCTCATCAAACAGATCCAGTATAATCTACCTGATGAACATCTACGTCCAGCCCTGAACCCTCTACCTGTGTCGGCACGGAGAGAACAACGACAACCTGGAGGGACAGCTGGGCCGTGATGCAGGCCTCTCGCCGCGAGACAGACAGGTACGGTTAACCGCAGACAGAACCATTACAGTACACGGTAACTAAATTTGAAACATCTTGATGGATAGGCCACATACTGGTCTCTCCCCTCTGTAGCTTTTGGTGGCTAAACCCGAGTCTGCAGTCCTACCAGGACCTGGTCCAATCAGTCCGGTGACTCTGAAGAATTTACTACATATTTCTTGGTGAGTGATGAGTTTCCCCCACCTAGAATCTTTGTTTTCTTTGTTTTGACACATTCTGTATGTCAGTAATAATGTTTTGTATTTCTTTTACAGCCTTCATCTTACCTGAAGACAAGAAGAGTACCTAATCCATGTTCCTCTGAAAAACCTTTTCCCATCACACATTTTAAAATAATTTATTCAGTGGATGCTATTGTTGTAATGTTAACAAAGTGTCATGAATTAGCAGACTTGAAACAATTTAGAGATGAGAAACTATATATACTTTTCCCTTTTGTGTTTTTTTTTACCTTTTATATTTCTGTTTTCATGGAATTGTTGTAGATCGTAGATCAAATGTAAATAAAAATATTTTTTAATCACAGAAGATTTGTTTGAAATGTTTTTAACAAGAGTTATCATTACACTGTTAACTAACAGAAAAGTAAAATTTCTATTTGCTGTAGGTATATTGCCTAAATTCATCTGTTTTATTTTTACTGTAGGAAAACCATAAATTAACAGAAATTTTTCATCTTTTAATTACGGAACAAAGTCCGGGTAATGAGCTGCCAGTACATTTTCTGTTATTTTACGGATTTATTTAATATTTGCGTTTTTTTACTGTAGTTATATCATTAAATAACAGAAAGGGTCCTGTTTTTTTATTATAAATACATCATTAAATGGCAGAAAGTGTCCGGTCTTTTACTATAGATACACCATTAAATAACAGAAAATTTCTGTTTTATTTACAGTGGGCACACTGTGAATTAACAGAAAATTTCCGTTTTTTAATTACGGGACAAAGTCCGGGTAATGAGCTGCCAGTACTTTTTCTGTTATTTTACGGATTTATTTCTTAGAGTGTAGGCTGCAAAATGTGACTGTTATGTGATGTAGGCTGTGTGCATTTTTATAGGGTGCCACACTGTTGCATTTTGTGTGAGGAATGCAATTTGTATGATACACAGAGAAGAGCGTTCCAAATCGGTCACTTTCGAGGTCAGTTCAGAAAGGCCTAAGAAAGCTTAAAGAAATTCAATTTGTGTTTTTTTTTTTTTTCAATTGAAACACTGCAGGTACAATCAGCCCGGTAAAGTTAACTGTGCGTAAAACTTTTTTTCCTGCTTCATCTCAGGTTCTTTCCGATACTTCTAACTGCAGTCATAAGTGTGTTGAGACCCATAAAGTGTTGAGAAGTCGGGCTCAATTCACATTTTATTATAGGCCAAGTTTATATTAGCACCAGGATAGTCAATATGATCACTCTCTTCTCATTTGGCCATATCTCACTCTGCAAACTCAGTCAGACGGCATGAGTCTTTTCATCTTCGGTGTCAGGATTTTTCATTTGCCTTTCTGAAGGGGAATAATTTTCCTGTGTGAGAAGCAATAAAACTGCAATGGCATTAGAAAGGCAGAGCGATCAATATTTCATATTGACGTCTGAACCAGAAATCACAGAGCTGCACTATTGTGCACTCCACTGTCGTGATATAAGCATTGTTTGTGTGAGGTTTATTTGATTACTGTAATTATTAAACATGCTTTAGAGACCATACGTAACCCAATACACGCCTGTCTCTTGCACAACAGGACTTTTGTAACGTTCTCCAGCTGGAGTGCCCTTGAGTTACATCCACCTGTGTCTCATTACCTTGTCAGTCAATTCAAACCATGTACACTCATTCATTCCCTGCGAAGTCTTGTATGTGTCTCACTGCATTTCTGAGCGTTTTTGTATCCTATTTCTCCCGTCTCCCGGTTTTCTTGATTCTCTCCTTGTTCCCTCGGATTTCTCTCTTTGCCTCAGCCCTTATCTGTTATTGTTTGTTTGTGTATGACACTTGCCTGGATTTGGATTACGATTGTGGATAACCCTTTAAATAAATACTGCATTTGGATCCTCAATCTTCGTGTCTCAGAGCAGTTCGTGACAACTTTAGCATACAAACTTTAATATCATAGTTGTATGGTTCATCTGCATTACTCTTTTGCATTATTTAAGTAATATTATAAGAAAGCAAAACAAACATGAAGCACTCTTGATAATTTGCCCAATAGAAATTGCACACATGAGTACACTGCCTGATAACTGGTTTCAGAATCACTAAACCAAATCATTACACTTCATTTCAGACAATCAATTGGATACCTTGCAAATAATCAATAAGATGTCTATTAAAACTACAGTATTTATCCTGGAGCTGAACTTGCACAGTTTTACTCAACTAATTTAATTGTAACCAGAGTGAAAAAAGAGATACACTTATAGAGCACGTGTTTGGCATCAATATCACAGCAGACACACACACACAAAAAGCATTTGAAATGCTGAAACACATCAACACATAAACGTTAAATGCTGATGCATTTAACTTTTATGTGTTGAAATGATTTTCCTATGCTCATTGATACATTTGTCATTGAGAAGCAAATGCTATTATATTTAATTGTGTTAGTTTTATTTGTCATTGCCAATGCAGAGTCCTGCATTTAACCACATTTTGATTTTGAAGTGGCAAGACAAGCAGATGTAGCAGTAAGAGCAGAAAAGAGAGGGACAAATATACAGACAGTGAGGAAAAGAGATGATGAATGGAGTGACAAGGTTGTGTCATTTCAATTCAATAATTTCAGGCGATAAATTCAATTCATGAAGCATAACTCTGGGAAATCCTGCAATGTTTGCCCTCCTGTCTTGTTTTACACTGAACTCATGCTATTCTGCTCCAATGGAACAGGAATTAATCACAGCGCAACACATTCTTTCATATAGACTTAAAGCTTGAATTTAAATATATATTTTATATATTTTTATTTTACATTATTATTATTATATAATTGTATATATGTTAATGTGAAATACAACAATGATAACTGGTCAGAGCCGTAATTCTGTCATGTCATGACAGCTCTCTGAGTGTTTGGCATGGTTATGGATATGACAATGTTTCAGTGTTGATATGTTAGGTGTTGGTGGCATAGAACTACCCTGCTGCTGTTTTGTATTCATATTCAAAAAAATGCTAATTTTTTTTAGTCAATGCTCACTGGTTTTACTGTGAAGGTTTCAGTGCACTGGAATGCATTTGTCAATGGGACAGCCAGCAATGTCTGGTACCCTGGGCAGTGCACGTGGGTTTAGCTTTATAACTGGCTAAAGTTAAAGGAGATCCATTGAATGGAGACAGTGAATGTGAGAATAAAAGTAGAGAAAAAAATGTCTCATTTCATTTGTCATTAATGGTACAATATGTAGAATTTTTCGCCACCAGGGGTCGCTAACCTCTTACAATAACAAAAGCGTATATTGATGACGTATATTCCGCATTAAGCTGAATTATGGATCTTGTCGTCAATCTGATAAATCTTTTATGGATGAGTGAATACATTGATGTTTTTAACATGATTGTGGTATGAAGCAGGGCGCAATTGCTGGACGTATACCAGCGCCACACGCAACGCGAGTCCCGCGGATATAAAGGAATAAGGACATTTCATTCTGCCGAACTACACACAAGTGCTGAATTAATACTCACACAGGTCAGTGTATTAGACGAATTAAACTTGAGGTAACGCAGCGCTGTTTCACTTGCTCTAACAGTTCCACTATCACACTAAACGCCATTTGAGTGTTGAATGTTGTTAGTTAGGTTAGGTTGTTTGTTAGTGTCGCGCGCGCACTCTCTCTTCTGAGCCAGGCGAAAGTATAAACAAGGGTTCACCGTCTCCTAAGCGCTGTCTTGCATGTCACATATTAATAAAAATTAATTTGACACGATGTTAGAAGATCGGAAGACCATAGTTTCATGTGGAGCATTCGGATATTTTTTCCTGAATTACCGCTGGTTGTGAATTGTGCTAAAATACGTTTAAAAAAGGATTGTTGTAGGTTTAAAAACAACATAACTTTATGTATTGTTTATAAAAGGTGGAGAAAAGTGAAGACTCTAGTGATGAACAATGAATAATTGTTTTGCATACTGTACTAAATGACGGAAGTCACCCAGGAGTATTGAATAAAGATGGTTACTTACGTTTATTTAAACTTTGAATGTTTAATATCTAGGCTATGTATTTTTATGGGAATGTGGATCTTTCAGATCAATTTGAGAAGCTCTTTTGATCATGTTTCACAATTTTTTTGTAGTGTGGGGCGCTGGTCTTGGTCTTGGTCTCGGTCTCGCCCTCCCTCGGTCTTGGTCTCGACTTGGTCTCGGCCCCTAAAAGTCTTGGTCTTGTCTTGGTCTCGATACACTCTGGTCTTGGTCTTGTCTTGGTCTCGGGTTATGTGGTCTTGACTGCAACACTAATAGCCAGTACGAGCGCAAACCTGGCGGAAACCGAGGGTAACGCGGATATGACGCCATTGACTGGCAACTCCTCACCCCTGCTCACACGCCCCGTTTCCTTGGTTAAAATAGCAATTTTTATTGTAATATTGTATATTGTAAGTAATCAACTAAACAAAATATAGAACATTGGCTTAGTGGTTTTTGGATATTTTACTGCAAAATTCCTACATATTGTACCTTTAACTTTAATCAAAAAGTATTTACAAAAAAATATTTTATTATGCAATTCAAATACATAAATCCTGGAGCTAAATAGTATAGTTGTGGAGCCTGAAATCCTTCAATTAGTAGTACTAACAGGACTAACTAACCTCCTTTTAAGGGAGTAAAATCATGAATATTGGCATGATTCTGACATCTGTGATTATTACAGCTGCTGGTTACAATTAAATTATTAAAATTTCTTTCAGATTGGGATTTGATGAGGTTTAAGGTTCACTCTCTAATAGGACCCATGGTATTTATTAAATAAATCTACAGCATTTCAACACAGCTTCCCATAAGCAAGCTGAGGGGGTTTCAATCCCCAGTGCAAGCCTTGGAGGGGTCTTAAACGGGGAACACAAACAAAGACACACACACAGAGACACCTCTCTGAACAGTAACCTCAATACGGCAGAGAGCGGTTTGTTCCCCGCTCAAGCCCTCCAGGACATGAAGATATCATGTGGATCAGATCAGCACCTGATCATTTGAATTTCAGAAGCTTTCCTTGATATGCCCCCATATTTGACATTGCGACCAATGGTGCGAATAAACCATTTCATCTGTGAAATTTGAATCTTTTCAGATATGCGGATATGTCAAGGTGGTTTTATATGGGTGAATTTATTTCTGTTGAAACTCAAAACCAACAGATTAGATTGATTGTTGATAAGTCAATGCTTGAGTTGATGCTCTCTTTATATGTATGTATGTGTGTGTATATATTATATATATATACATATTAATGCCTCAGAATTTAGCCTATGATTGAATTTAATGTTATTCCAGACCAATTGGACTTTTTTCTTCTGTGGAACATAAAAGATGGGTAACACTTTATTTTGATGATCCACTTTAGACATTCTGTTGACTATAAGTTACGTTGCACCTTCATGTCAACTATAGCAGTCATTATAGTATCAGTATACTGTCTGCTTAATATCTGCTAGCACTTTATTTTGATGATCATGCTCCCCGTTCTACTGACCATAAGTCAGTTTACAAGTACATGTCAACTTATTTAACAAAACCTAACCCTACCAGTCAATACTCCACTAATTGACATGTAATGAAAGTCAGTTGACATGGACTATAGGTGCAACGTTATACAGCATATTTAACTGGGATCATCGAAAGATGTTTGGAGGAATGTTAAAGACCCGTTCACACCAAGAACGATAACTATGAAGATAAAGATAACGATAAAGATCTAAAAATCATTCGGAATATAAAAGAATAGCAGAGTTCACACCACCACAACTATAATAATAACGGCACAGAGCAATGATATAATTGGAATCACTTTTAGGCCCCGTTTACACGAAGGGAAAACGCAGATATTTCCCTGCGGTTTGGCCTCTCGTTTACACGAAAACCCCGTTTTTATCACAGAAACGATTATTTCTAAAACTCCGGCCAAAGTGGAGATTTCTGAAAACGCCGGTTATGTGTTGCCGTGTCAACTGGGAGAAACGGGGTTTTAGGTTCTCTCGTGTTGATTCTGAGGATTCTGATTGGCTTTATCCTTCTCCCTACACTGCCGCCCATCGGTTTGGCATAGTTATGATGGCGCTCGCGGCGTATTTATGCGGGTGTGTGCACGATGTTATTATTGAAAACGGAGGGGAGGAAAATATTCGTTTCTCTAAATACCCGGCTATGTGTAAACGTAGCCTCAGAAAGATTTATTTTCTAGCTGATGAACGAAAAAACCTTGACAGCCAATCAGAATTGACAGATTGACAGACAGTCTGTAGCCATAGCTTCTTTGTTGATTAGTTAATTGATTGTGTTCAGGTGTTTCTTGTTTCCTTATTATCTCATATAAATAGCCCTTGTTTTTCCTTTGTGCTTTGTTAGGTCTTGGTTGTCGTCTTATGTGATTTGTTGGATGTTCTTTCTTTCGGTTCTTGTTTAATTTGGGTTTTTACTTTCTTCTGGTGCTCCTGTTGTTTTGTGTCCTTTATTTATTGTTATTAAACCATTTATCTGCATTAGGATCCTGTCCCCCCTCGTCTTTGAGTTTTTGAGGGAAAGATTTTCAGCCAATAGCTACTAAAATTTCATTGTGTTCCTCAGACAACGCTTATATGATGTAGGAAGGCTTGAAATATATCACATACCAGCCTGTAGACATATTTTAACCTTGCACCTCCTCATGATTATGGATGGAATGCACTTTGTGTCTTTTGACACAATTTTTTCTATATTATCAAATCTTTCATGCACACCATTTTTCATAGTCAAAGGCTTATGTAATACAGCACCACATAAAAGCCCTGAGCACTGGCTCTGAATCCTTCTGGTGCACATGGCCTTATGTCTTCAAGGGGATGAACTCTCTAGAGAAATAGATATCTATTTATAAGTTCTAAGAATTATTAACATAGTATCTGTATTTTACAATGGGACCATAGATTAAAGTATAAATATAAATCTTTATTAGACTTTAATTTTTTTTTATTAAGCTGATACTTTTAATTAGAGAACACATCTATTAAAAATATTATTTAATCTTATTTCTACTGGTATTCATTTATCATTTGGAGCATTATGCCAAAATAATGCTTGACATTTTTTACAGTGTTTTTATAAATCAAATTAAAATGCAGTATTCACTTTGAATTTTGTTTATTCTACTTCACAGTTTTTATTTTATTACTGGTTTACAAAGTGTAGATATAGCAAGTGATGAAGTCCTGCAGAAGACAATGTCTCTCTCTCCCTCTGCCTCTCCTTCTCTCTGTTTCTCCTCAACCAACTTGGCTCCAATACTCCTCCACTGCTCATGGGAGTCAGTCTGTTTCCATATGTTCTTGGTGTTGTTTGGGGTTCTTGTAGTGTTCTGTGACAGCTTCCAATAACACAGATCGCCATTTTTACTAATTAAGTTTTTACGTTCTTGCCTGGCTTTGCTGCACGCCGTAAGGTTTTGTAAGGTGGTGACAATTACAGGGGTCCCCACTGCTCAGCGGTCCCACTAAATGCAGTAGTTATATATTCCCTACTCCTACTCTCATGAATCATTATAGTAGGCTATATTACAACGTCAGCTTGTATGCCTGCGAGTTTAATGAAAACCACAAAAACATACAGTTTAGTTAAATAAGTGGTAACACTACATTTCGATAGTCCACTTTAGACATTCGACTTACTATACATAACTTTGCAGCTATATCATCTAATGTCTCGGGTTAATACTGTAGGTAGTAGTAAATATCTTTTCACTAAAGATTTATATTACAACTGTGGCATGTTGTGTATATAGTTTCTGAATGTGTTGCTATTTTTCATTACAAATGCTATAAATGAAAAAAAGGAAGAAAAAGTTAACAATGGCCGTTGCATGGTAATGAGGAGCCATCAGTGTCCTTATTGTAACACATGCAGCCTTAGCGTTAAACAATTACAAGACATATGTCACTTTTTAGGCCAAGTACAAGTTAGAATCAAAAGGACCTTCTTAAAGTATTAACTAAACATTTGTTTTTTTCCCAAAATGTGTTCTGCTAATGACAGCTATTAGGAAAAACCTGGCTTTCAGATATTACAAGAGATGACAAGAAATTAACATTTTCAATATAAGAAAATGTTAAATAAAGTTAGTTTGAACCCATGGCACTTTGACTCAAAAATGATGTGAAACTGACAAGTTTTTAGGTGCTTGAATAAAATAAAATAAATTAGTATCCTATGTAAACAAGTACATGCTAACTAAGCCTTACTTTATGGCCGTTATGTTATCAATGCATGTGTGGATGATACCACAAAAAAATTGCAAAAAATAAATACACAAACAAACAAATAAATGAATCTTATGAGGGAGCATGTCCCGGCATCCCGTTAAACGGTTCACACTTCAACCACCCCCAAATGTTCAAACCAAAACTATGCCCTTGGTCTGAAGCCTGTACGGAACTAGTCTAATCTCGATTGGTGTTGCGTCATTACGTCACTAGTTCATTACGTAAATATATTACTAGGGGGACCAGTCTCTCGGGACTGGCCTCAGCTGTGGCAGGAATTAACCGATTTATATTTTCTGCAGGCCTCCTGAGAGGAAGCGATCTCAACAGGGCCACAACAGGACCGGCCAGCATGCTCCACTCCCAATCAAACAACACAAAGCGAGGGTGTGTCAGCCTCGCTCAAATAGCACGGCAAGGGGACGCACACTGCCTGTATTGTTTCTCCTTTGCCAATATATTTATATATATATATATATATATTATATATATATATATATATATATATATATATATATATATATTTATATTAGGAGTGTATACATGTATTCGTATTGAACCGTTCGGTACGAGGCTTTCGGTTCGGTACACATTACAAACCAAACGATTCGTTGGAACAATTTTCCTGCCGATCAAAATCCACGCTGACGCGACCACCACAACGTTGCGCAACATCAAATGGCAAACGTAATGAAAGTGGAACGAAACTGCGATACTCATTATTTTGTGCTTCACAGACCGTTTACCAGTTTGGACCAATACGATCAAGCGACTGTTACTACAGTGCTCAGAGATCCAGTAGGCTAAACAAAGCATCTGAATTCTCCACTGAAGTAATAACATCGCTGCGAGATCTAGTGAGAATCATTAAAATATCTCCTTTATTAACGGATCAAACAGCGCTGACGTGGAAACCAGGAGAAGTTATAGCTATAGGTTTTAAGTCCACAGATCGGATTTAATGTAGGAACACTAACTTGTAGCCATGGAAGTTTGGCAGAAATAGTAAAGTGCTTTCAAGTACATCACACATCTTTTTCCAGTACTTCAAAACTCAAATATTATCATATTTAAATGTTTTTTTTTAATGTGATGAGCAAAACATCCTTTCATCCTTCAAAGATTACCTACACTGAAAGTATCAAGATGTAGGAAAACTCGCACTTTAAAAATAATTTTTCTTTTAATAAATAGGAAATTTCTCTGGCCATGACACTGTGACTACCGAACCGTGACACCGCTGTATCGTATCGAACCCAACCGTGAATTTTGTGAACGTATATAATATAGATAAAGGCTGATATATGTGATTTCAGACAGACAACATCAAATAAGACAGTACAGTCACACAGAACGCTTGTTGAAGACCAGAAAGCTGACGTTGTTGTGATCCGACGTCCTTTTATAGCTTCCCCATCACTGTCACATGTGACTTCGCGAGTATTAGACGTAATGACGCAACACCAATCGAGATTAGATCCATACAGGCTTCAGACACATCATGCGATTCTCGACTCTGTGCGAGTTCCCTCGAAAGGGAACTGTCATTAGAGTATCAGACTGTGTGCTTAATATCTGCAAACACTTTATTTTGTTGAGTTGAGGCTGCTCTGAGAACAGTTGAAGCTAGAAGTCACTTGAGGGTGAGTAAATGACAACTAATCATTCACCCAAAGATTAATATCATTTCAGACTATTTAACACAATGCAAGAAGTATAAACAAACAAAATGATAAAAAGTAAACTTTATACAATGATTTGCACAATATGCGCAGTTCACAAAAGTGTCTTATCTCCTCTTTGTTTTGCAGATTTGATCAAAAGAGAAACAAAGCATGACGGCAAGAGAGAAATCTCTCCGTAAAATGCATTACCCGGAACTATCTACACTAACAATGACACAGCATCTATTGACTTTTTTTATCTCAAGGCCAGAGAGTTCTGACATATGTCTGCAATTTTGTTTCCGTAAGTAATTTTCCAACCAGCGTTGCCCAGAGGTCTGCAAGGTGACCTCGTTTTCTGAAGAGAAATATTCTCCACATCTGAGGACACACACTTTGCCTTTCCTCCACTCGATGTGGTGTGTAGTCCTAGAACATGGCTGTTGTAAGTAACAATATTTTCTTATGATGTATCCTTCGTGGCTATTTGTTGACTGGCCTTCCGCAGATTTCCACAAAAAAAAGCCCTTGACCAAAGCTTTCCCTTTATGCAAAACCACGCAATCAAGGTCTGTCTCTATTGATACCGCAATAAACACATCTCGATGAAGTGCATCCGGCGAACATGAAATGAACGGTTCACATGCGCTGCGAATAAATGAATAAAATGCTGTGATTTTCCGGTGTCAGTGGGTCAGATTACTCAAATTGTTGAAATGAATGTGAATGAAGATCTGGGGTCGTTCATTCCCAATGCATAAAACAAGAGAAATATAAAAATCAATTAAATAAATTAAATCCCAAAAGCATGTTGCGATGGAATTGGCAGCAGTTTGGTCCTGTGGGAGATCATTATGGGCTTGAACAAAGGAACCAGGGCGAAGGTTCCCTGCAGACTACAAAAGCTCTAGGGGAGGAGAGGGAATATAACTTATAATAATAGCTAATAATAATAAAAAACAGTGGGGGTTCTGAATATCACAGCATCTACCAATCTCTAATACAGACAGTGAGATGAAGCAAACTGTGTCCAAGGATTAGGATAATGTTTTTTTTTTCTTCTTCCAAGAAATGTAAAATGTAAAATGTAAATGTTTTTTTTTTTTTCTTCAGAATGTAGAATGAAAAATGTTAATGGAATAGTAAATGTTTTATGTAAATTTACTTCATCAAGAAATGGATTTCTGGTATACCGGGAAATGCATTATCTTCTTTTGTTAATTTTTTTAAAGCCCTGGGATGAGCTCTCTCAGCACTTTTGAACATGGAACTTCAAATGGTGAAGCTTGTTTCATTCAGAAGTGATCGGGAAGTGATCCTCTGCCACTGAAAGGTCTAGGATAGTATAGCTGGGTCAAAAATGGGGTATAAAGTTGGCTGGTTAGCATGGGTTGTTATCCTGTTGATAAAGCCTGTGCCGCAGCCAAATGAAACAACACTCTGAGGTGTATTTCCTGTTCAATGACATAACTCACTGCTTAACCGCCATAGTATCATGCATTGTTGTAAATCTTAACATCATCTGCAGAAGAGTGACAAAAGCAGCAATTTATTTCAATATCTGATTTATATCATAAGAAACTCATTAGTTGGGTAAAACAACGAACCAGCTTATAACAGTCATTTGTTCGTGGTTCAGACCACACTCTTCCCGCTGTGTATAATGTTTGTTTGTTTCAAGCAGTGTGTCAACAATAAAAGAAGTTAAAACATAAAAGAAGTTGCTGTTATTTTGTGGTACATGGCCATTTGTACTGAATCACATTCAATACAGACTGCAAACTTACATTTGCGCGTTCACGAGAGCATCACAACGCTTGCATTACAATATGTTGACGAGAGATGATGTTATATGATCTCGAACTGGAGATGAAAATCTTTGTAAATAAACTTGTAATTATGTTGATTTGCACAAACAAAGCACTTGCGCCACTTCATAAAATTGGGTTAAACCACTGGAGTCACATGGATTAATTTAATGATGTCTTTACTTCCTTTCTGAGGCTTGAAAGTAATAGTTGCATAGCTGTCAATGGAGGGTCAGAAAGCTCTCAGATTTTATTCAAAAGATCTTCATTTGTGTTCTGAAGATAAACGAACGCTTACGGGTTTGGAACGACATGATCAAGACAGAATTGTCATATTTGGGTGTAATAAATAAAAATAAATAAATAAATAAAGTATAATAATGTTTCAATACATATTTTCATTTTAAAAGAAGCGTCACTGTGCTTGCTTTTTAAATATATATTTATCCCCTTTAAACTTCATTACTAATAGCAGGTCAAACAAATAGATGATATAGTAATGACAGAAATAACCAAACCCTATAAACTATTATGCAATAGATCTGTAAGAAAAACATTCTGACAGCTTCTTTTAGATGACATTTTTTCCCCCTTGAAATTGGCAACGTGTAAATATATTCTATTCTTTTGGCTTTGGGGTATTTTGTTAATTGAGAAAACGAGTCTGTTGCTCCGTGCTTCATTAAGAGAACTTCTTATTCTAATTCGTCTTATCTCAGTGCCTAGATCCAGCTCCTAATCAGTGCTATAAGACTCGTATACTGGTTTAATCCCCTCCAGACGATCAAGTTAATTAGAGAGGCCAGTTCTAATCACCAACTCATTACAGATATTAATTTCCACTGTATAGACCAGGACAAGTAAATTATGGCGCTTAATTATCGATGGCCTGAAACTTGAAACTGAGACAAGAACTGTACAGCATTAGCTGATTTGGTAGAAACATATCTTTTAAGGGTCATGAAACCCTAAACTATATTTTCTGAGATTTTAGTTATGTGTTGAACATCATAGAAGATAATAGCTGTTTAAAATCACCCCTTATTGGCCTTATTCAGAGCAGTGCCATGACATGTATGAAAGCGAGGCTATGAGGGATAGACTTACCATGTTTTCAATGGCATCTGCTGTTAATTGCTGTATTAATTTCCTAGATCACTTATAATTTTCCACAGCTTATATTGTCAGGAGTTTTTCATCCACTGAAATTTTTTGAAAATATATTTTTGCAGGGTTTCATCAGCAGAACAATCCAAAAACACATTAAACCATTAAAGAGATGTCTCTTCCTCACAGCTTCGCTTTCATTCCCGTTAAAAATCAAAGATGGCACTGCTGTGAAATAGGTCCATACCCTCATTCACTAGTCCCTACATCACTCCACTATTGAAAACGCGCTGGAAGGACTGCCGCTTTTGCATAGTTTGTGCTTGTTGTTTAATAATCATTTGAAACTTTGCGCACTGACATCTCCAGTAGTAATGAAAATATTTATCTTGAACTCTATCATGGAAACTAGCATGTGTATGCTATTACGCTGCAGCCACATTGGACTAGCAGTTTGGAAAATGGATGAATGATTCGGCTGCAGGCGCCATCTTCTGGCAAGTTGCGGGAATTCATCTGGCACGATCCTCACAGTTCATTATGGGTATTCTCTACCCGTTGAGTTTACATCAGTTGTACACTCATTATTGCAGTACATTGTGTCCAGTTCGAATCCCGCTCGGAGCGGGTAGAGTGTCGAATCCCTCTCGGAGCTCAGTCGCTAGCCCCCTAAACCTCACTCCTATCCGGGTCACGGCACCAAATGTAACTGGTCCTACTTGACCTGCACAGAGCAGGATTTGAACTGGGGTCTCCGGCTTGTCATCCAAGACCAAGTCCTATCTATTTGAATGGGGGAATCCTGAAATCTCAAAATCTGCTTGCAGAACACACGTAAATAACATATTTCATACCAGCAAAAAATCTGACATCTTAACTGTCCCATAAATGTTGTTCCTTATGCTCAAATAGCTTTAAAAACTGAATTTTTCAGGCTAGAGTGCAGTCCTAGTGTACATCTCAGAACTGTTTCTATAGCATCCGGAGCTTCTAATGGCAGCTGCAGTGACACAATGACTTTACAAACTGGCGATCATCATCTCAGTCATGGTCTGATATGTCACTCCGTATCTGGGTTTTGGTAACAAATTGGTTTTCCATGCAGACGTGTTTCATCACATATTGGCAGGAGTGCTCATTGTTGCAGTTGTTTTGTTCACAGCCACCTGTTGCTTTCATTAGTCAGGAGCTGGACCAGAAATATAAGGGCCTAATTAGAAATAAGCATGATGCACTTTCTTCGATGTTCGAGCTAATTGTTCAAAAATTAAATAAAATGTAGTTGCGCTACAGTTGTTCCAAATCTGCTTTGCCTTTATTTGTATCTTGTGACTCATGTTTCTTTTAGCATCACTGTACTTTAACTCTCATCTCTTCATAATACACATGCATAATGCAGCCAGAGTCTGGGCAGCCTATTTGTGTTTTCATTTGCTCCGTCGCTGTTTGCCCATTCTTTTCAGTATTATTTTCTCATGCCTTGTTTGTTGTTATTGCATTTTTATTTGTATGTAAATTGGGGCTGTATGTTTCTTTCACAGTTCCCTGCCGGTCACCCTGATGTAAAAATAAATAAGGGAAACTGCAAAATTGATGATGATGCTGTCTAACTGTTGAGATGATCATATCTGCTTTCTAATGTGACTTGATCACTAGAATGCGTATTTCAGAATGAGCTTTTCAAATAGAAGTAACTTGTTTATGTCAACTGTATCTTTATATTAATTGGAACAATTTTAGAAAAATGAGACAAACACAATCTATTACATGAATTTGTAGCCTAAGGGTTAGTTCACCCAAAAATGAAAGTCCTGTCATTTTGTTCCAAAATGATAAGACTTTCGTTCATCTTCGGAACACAAATGAAGAACTTTTTAATGAAATTTGAGGGTTTTCCCTCCATAGACAGCTATGCAACTGAGGAAGCTCAAATGTGCTTCGTAACAAGAGAATTAACCTAATTGTTTCAAGAATGAAGCTCATTGGTTCTTGCAGAAGCTCAAACGTGCTGCGAAACACGAGAATGAACCTCATTGTTTCGAGAATGAACCTCATGTGTTCTTGAGGAAGCTCAAACCTGCTGCGAAACACGAGAATGAACCTCATTGTTTCGAGAATGAACCTCATGTGTTCTTGAGGAAGCTCAAACCTGCTGCGAAACACGAGAATGAACCTCATTGTTTCGAGAATGAACCTCATTGGTTCTTGAGGAAGCTCAAACCTGCACTGTAAAAAGTCTAACTATTATTTACTCAATTTTTTTGGTGAAACATTTTTACACTCAAAAAAATTGAGTAAATTTTAAAGCTGTGAAATCAATGAAATATACTGTGTGAATTGAGTAAATGCAAGTAAAAAAATTAAGTAAATTGGAGTAACTGCATCTGGTACATTAAGAAATAAAATTGAGTATGATTTAACATTTAAAAAACAATATTTATGAGTAATATTAACTGTTTTTATTTATAAGTAATATTAACCTCTTTTATTTCCTCTAAACCTTTGTAAAATAGTAGCCTATTTCACACAACAACCAGTATACGTTAAATGGCATTGGCCTTTATTGTCATTGAGTACAGCAATACAGCACATTTTACACTGTTTTTAACATGTATACAATATTGCCTACATTTAAACTCAATTAACAAACATTTTTGAAGTAAAATGAAACATTTAAACATTCAGGTAGCCTAATTCAAGTGTAATCAACCAGTCTGTTATCCAATGTCCACCGGATCAGCGCTGGTTTTCGTCCCGGAGACGGACTCGCGCTCTGCGGGTGAACTTCGAACTTTATGGCGCTTTTCCACTGCATGGTACGGTACGGTTCGGTTCGGTACGGCTCACTTGTGGTGCTTTTCCACTGCATAGTACGGTACGGTACGGTGCGCTTCGGCGCGCTTAAATGGTACCTGATCTGTTGAGGTTCCAAGCGTACCGTACCGGTACTAAAATGTGACGTGAAACACTGCAGATCACTGATTGGTCAGACAGACAGAATCGTCACTACCAGCGTCATTGGATTTGCGACACGAGACACTAAACACGCTATACAGAGTCATATAACCAGTAGACAACAGCCAACACGGTAGCACCTGTGTTTTACTTACTTGAAAAAAAGAAGAAGAGATCAACACTTTAAAAAGGAAATGGCTGAATCGTGGTCGAGGTGCAGACGTTCCTCTCGTTGGTTGCCTAGGAGCGGGTCCAGCGGATGGGGCAAAACAGAATGAAAAAGTGTTCCAAGAAGTAGCAGCTAGCTCAGCTAGCCGCACACGGCTATCACCGGACCTACAAACAGTGTAACGATCAGTCCCACCCACTTTGAATGGGTACTAACTGCAGTGGAAAAGCAACCGAGCGCGAACCGTTCCGCGCCGAATCGAACCGTACCGAACCGAACCGAGCGTACCATGCAGTGGAAAAGCGCCATTAGACCGCTGTCCTGAATACCGTCCCACTCATAGCCGAAAGATACTGCGAGCGACTGACTCCATAACCTGCCAATAAACAAACAGTGACAGTGCTGAGGACATTTTATCATCCAAATGAATTATATTCATTATCATTAGAAAGGAATAAAGTCGTGTGTTTATGCAAGGCGTTTCAATTACGCGAAAAGACCATAACAAGACAGGCGCGACTCTGTTTAGGTGTCGAATTACGCACATGTATATGTTGTTTTGCATTAAATAAAATGATTTAAAGCACAGTAATGATTGTATAGATAAGATAATATATGCACAAACCTGAATTTCACAGAGGAAATGCACCAAATCTGCAACGCTGAGAAGAGAGATGATGTACTGGAGACCGGAGAGTTCAAACAGCCCGCGCTCACTCAACCAAGAACCAACCGTCGAGTTGTCGTCGCGTCAGAGGGTGGGGGAGGGGTGCATTGTTTTAATTGAGTAAACTTACTAAATTTCTTAAGAGTGTGAAATATAATAATATTGATTTGAATTAAGTAATATATTTTTGTTTCTTGAAACAGATCAGTTTAATTAAACATTCTCATATTTTTTGATAGATATTTCACAAATATATTAAGTGTATTATAAAGAAATAATTGGTTAGTCAAATACTAAATAATTTTATTGAAAAAAACTTAAATATATCTGTAAATTCTAGATAAAATTAACTGTTGGATTTTTACTAAATTATTTTGGTATGTTTAACTCAAACAATCAAGTTAAAGATATTCAGAGATTTTATTAAGTTAATAAAGTTAAATATTTCTGTAATATTTACTAAGCCACAGAATTATTTTTTACAGTGTGCTGCGAAACACAAGAATGAACCTCATTGTTTCAAGAATGAACCTCATGTGTTCTTGTAGAAGCTCAAACATGCTGCGTAATTTGTTAATCTTTGTTAAAGGTCCCCTGACATGAAATTTTCACTTTCTGAGGTTTTTTAACATTAATATTAGTTCCCCTAGCCTGTATTTGGTCCCCAAAATTCTAGAATTTTCAATCGGTGTAAACCGAGCTTTGGCTATCTTTCTCTGCCTGTGAGAAAATGAGAGTTCAAACGCGCTGATCTTGAATCTCCTCCTTATGACGTCATAAGGAGTAAAGGTTACCTCCCCTTTCTCTGCTTTGCCCTCCCAGAGAATTTGGCTCGCCCATGAGAAAATGAGCTAGGAAGTACGAATGGGCGAGAAATATAATGGCTTGCAAACGAGCGAAGCATGGCAGTTGATCAGTGTTCGGATGTTCAAATGAACACAAAAGTATTTTTTAGTTCCTTCATCCGAGCCTCTGAAGAAACAATGGGTTAATTTTATTTTCTCTGGAAATGCACACAACTTCCCAAAGTTTTGTATGGTCCAAACATTTCACCGACGACTGTTTCCTCAACTTGGGCCAATAGGCTACAGAGCTGGCCTTGACGACCATCTGAAAATAAATCGATCGAGCTACCAAGCAACAATTCAATTTCAAGTTCAGACAGGTAATCTTTCTCTCAAAATCGTTCAATACTGTTTATGCATCAGTAAGTCAAGCCAGTGACTAAAATATCAACTTCACATCGTTTCTTTTAGTAGGATGAAAATAATCTTATTTAAATTGTGAACAAATTATATACAGAAAGTGATCAAAGAACAATCTTTCCACAATGCGCAAGTTTATCTGGACAACTCGTTATGAAATCAATGATACACAGTACTGCACAACGAAGCTCTTACTGTATGTACATCATCGTGTTTGCATTGGTGAAAGCATTAGAGAGAGGGCAGAAACTGCATTGCAATGATACGATCTTCAGTCTCGCGATCAACAGACTGTCATCTGCTCAATGCTCATCACGGCAACATTTTATGTGATGGGAATAGATCTAAATACTTTAAAAACTTCTCACGATTCATTAATCTCGATAGCTGTATTAGTAACGTATAATAGCTGTAGTGAAAGTATTCGAGAGAGTTTCACATGTAATACGCTACAGTCTATGGTAATACGTAGCTATTTCATATGCAAGCATGTCAGCCAATCACAGCAGTGGCCGGTTACACTGAATCCCACAGCAGACACGCCCCTTCAAACAGAGTGTTCAAATCAGAGGCTAAAATCAGGCTAGGAAAAATGCCTTTTATTTCTAAATTATGACTATTTTTGATATGGAAGCTTTAGCGTTAAGCTCTGCCAGGAAGACTCAATTGCCACATCACTTACCTTCTCATCTATCCAATCGCGTCTAATACGCCCCTGCCTTCATCTTCAGGCAGGAAATGCAGAGTCCGGACCCTCGGATTGCGAGCTGGACGGGGCCTACGCCAAAGAACTTTATTGCTTGCTGGGCTATCAATAAATGTAACAGTACTTATTCTCCCGAGTCTTTCTGGTAGAACTAAAAAACATACGAACATTATAAGGGCAACCCAGGAAACATTATAAAATAAAAAAAATAACCCCATGTCAGGGGACCTTTAATGTTAGTAAAATATAATTGTTTATGTCTTGTTCATGTTCACAATGCACTAAATAATGTTTGATTTTAATGACATATTTACTTGCTTTTGTAGACTGAACAATTCCTGTACTGTCAGTAATATCCGATGTAAAATCTGTTTTTATATTGGGTTTGTCACAGTGCATTCTGGGATTAATTGGAGTGCATCTATGATGCATTGGTATGATGTCTGCATAGGCTGCACGCTGTTTGGAACCGAGCCATCATCTCACTGCCTTTCTCACTCTTTTTCATTAACCTAATATATTCAAAGTGAATGGCAAAACAGAGAGTTGCCTGAGACAGACTGTGGCCTTGATGTACCTAAATTCAGTCGGTGTGACCTGGATCTCCATTCAGCCCAGATTCTCATCATTTATATTCCTGTGTGAGCACCGCTGCGCTGCTTTAAGCATCAGGGGTCTAACACTGACTACTGGAGTTTTAATACAGAACGGAACACAGGGCGCTGGAACCATTAATGAAGGGCCCTTTATCAAAGACGTGGTACCACTGGTTATCTTGTAATTGGGAGACGAACAGTGACCTAATTCATGAAGCATGTCACTTGAATATAAATGTACTGTGCCATGTTAGCTTAAACTGTGGACTTTTAATTATTTTGGTAGCCTTATTTCATTTTATTAAAGAAAAACTTTATCTAAGAAGTCGGGGAAATTTCCTATCCTGACCTCACATCACCTTTGCCCTTGTTTTGTTTTTATCCAGTCTGTGCATTACCAATTATTCTCAACCTTTAAACTATGCCACTAAATGGATGTATTTGTTCCTTTTTTCCACCTTTTAGCCTGTTTGAAAGCAAGGCAGACTGCAGACGTCGAGAAGGAATGCAGAGGAACACGAGCCTGCAAAGAAAACACAAGAGTAATGTCACCAAACAATTGCATTACTGCACATCAGGGGTTTTTACTTATGCAACACTGCTCTTTTGTAGGACACTGAAGAAATGCATTATGCAAGCTGATGTTCTTCAAATCAGACTTTTTGTTTGTCTGGTAAGTGGTCAAATTGGAGAGAAGATTTTTAAGGACCAGACTGACTATGTTTTATCAAAGCATGTCCAAAATGTGCATGGACATTGTGTTAAAGGTAAGATGGGCAATATTCATTAAGTATAAATGGGAAACTTCAAGTCATTTGTGAATAAAATCATCTCTGTCCAATGGTATAGCAATCAAGCAGACCTCTTGGAAATATGGAAACATTCTCCACTGCCCACATTGAATTCATAATAGTAAAATGTAGAAGATGAAACCATTCAAAAGATATGTATAGGAAGACTCAGTGCCGCTGCTAGCCATTTTGGTGCCCTAAGCATAATTCCTTTGTGATGCCCCCCCCTAAAAAAAACACATTTTCATTTAGGTTTTTTCATTTAGAGGTATCAAAAAATGAGGTATCAAAAAATATATAATTTTTTTTTTTTTAAAAGTAACACTTTAGTTTAGGGTTTTATAATCACTGTGGTCCCGAATTTGAGGCAGGTTAGTTAGGGGGGGTCGGGGTTTCCCTGAGAAAATTTTGGATTTCTCTGAACTACAGATGTGCATTTTACAGTTTTTCTCGATTGTTTACACACAATTTCTGGTACTAGAGACACAATGACCACAACATGTAACTCATTCACCAACCCCCTGAACCAATTCTGCTAAACTACAAGCACAATTCCTGCTTTACACTCAAATTGCAGTTCTAAAACACACGTTTTTCAAAACACTACACACAATTCTTTGCATTTGGCACAATTTTCATGCACAAAATCTCTGGTTTTCACAAGGAACACACTGCCATTCAGATCTGCACACTGACTCGTCACATGGGCAAACACATGTCACACAGTTTTACAATTAGCGATCAGAGCTTTAGCATAAAAGACCGAAGCAGAAGAGAAGATGCAGCATAGTTATTTATTTTAATTTTTTTTTACTGTAAACTGCATACCGTACATTTTTTGTTGTTTTGTATGTAGACCATGTGTATGTGCTAACTTTGTGTTGGTTGGGATGTACGAAATGTGCGATCTATCTCCATTGTTTTTGTGGGAAAAATAAAATATATTTGTTGCCGTGTATTTTGTGTTCTGGGTATAAAAAACAATATTCTCAAATGTTTTACAACACACTTATGTATGTACTGTCTGTAGTAAGTGTAACACTGAACAAAAAGGCCTGAGTCATTATGATGAATGGAGAAGAAGTGTTTTCCATTCATCACAGTGTTTTACATTGAGCACATCAGTGTTCAACTGCTTATAAATGTCTATTCATATGATGGTTTGTGTGTGTCATTTGAAAACAAATTACCATTTTGAGAAGAAATAACATTGTTTTGAATGTAAAGTTTCATTTTGCAGGAGAATTGAGGGGTTTTGCCAATTGTGTGTGTGTTTTTTGATTTGTGTGTAGAGTTCTGAGAATATGAGGCATTCTTTCAGAAATGTGTGTAAACAATTGAGAAAAACTGTAAGATGTTGTGAAGGCAAAAAAAAAAAAAATCGATAACAACAGCTTTAAAACCATTTCTCTCCTCATCACCATCACACATTTTCTCTTTCTTTTTATCTTCCCCTGTCTCTTCCCCTCCTAAAGTTGGCTTTTTTTAATTTACTAAAGGCAACAATTTGTATTTTATTTTCAATATGTACACATTCATTATTAATCCTGTGCCTAACATGATGAAATGAAAACGGCTTTGTTCATGTTTCTTATCCCCTCACAATGACAGTAGCCTAAACTATTAGCCTACACTAGGCTACATGTTACATAGGCCTATTTTCAGTTAAAAATGGCGAAATTAGACAAAACTATATTAGTTTGCCTTATTATTTTTTGTCCTTCTTTCAACATTTATGACCTAAAAAACTGTCAAATATATAAAGTTAAGTTTAGCTACTTACATCTTATCTTGCACTTGACCGACTGAAGCGTCGAGTTGCACTGTTAAAATTCGCGCTCAGCGTCTGTGAACATAAAGCCCGCCTACTTTGATTTGATTGGTCATCACAAATAATCTGACATTGACGAGCACTGACAGACCAATGAGGCTCAGATCATAGGCTCATGAACACACACACACACACACACACACACACCTGTCCTCTGTTTCTGACGTGCTCTCTGCTCAGCTGCGGATTGAAGATGAAGAACGCGCTGAATCTGATTATAAAAAGAAGTTTGATGATTGATTTTTCATTAGGCTATTTTTGGTGCCCTCTCCGCACTTGGTGCCCTACGCAGAGCGCGTGATGCGCGTGGTGGGAGCGGCGGCACTGGGAAGACTGCATATACAGCAGCACAGCAGTCTTCACTTTCTGACATGACTTGTATAACCTGTACTTGTGTTTATGGTTGTGTATTCATATGAAATATCCTGGTGGTCTGTTGGTTAGGCTTTAGTTCTCTCACTGGCATGGTCTGGATTTGATTTCTGGTGAGGGAATTTATACTATTATACAATAACATCAAACAATAACCTACTGGATTTCCTCATATCACTTTTGAAAATTAAGCTTCACTGATCTAATGTACACTGAGGCTACAAGTGGTTAATTATCTTTCATCATCAAGTTTCACATAGGCTTATTAAATAAGTGAGGATGATTAATGCCATGACGAATCAATATAATGATATCTCAGGGGTACCATTAGGTGCATTTTATCAAAACCTGTCAAGAATATGTCCAGATCGCATTTCACCGCAAAAACATAAATAAAAATAAAACGCATAATATATGCCATATAATAAAACTAAATAAATAAATTATAAAACCAAAATAAATACAATTTATTTGCCATTTCAGGGGTGTCTTTAGGTGAATTTCATTAAAACCTGTTGAGAATGTCCAGATACCTGGGGCGGCAGTGGCTCAGTGGTTCATGTAGGTTGTCTACAAACCGGAAGGTTGGTGGTTCAATCCCCGGTTCCACCTGACCAAGTGTCGAGGTGTCCATGAGCAAGACACCTAACCCCAGATGCTCCCGACGAGCTTGATGGCGCCTTGCATGGCTGCAGTCGCCCGTCGGTGTATGAATGAGAGAGTGAATGGGTGAATGTGAGGCAAATTGTAAAGCGCTTTGGTGGCCATTGGGTCTGTGAAAGCGCTATATAAATGCAGTCCATTTACCATACCTGTCACGTTTCAGTGTGTTTAGTTCTGTTTTGTGATCTTGTTTTCCCCTGTCTTGTGTGATTTTGGTTTAGTCCTGTTAGTTTTTCCCGCTCCTCGTTTGTTCAGATTCTCTTCACCTGTTTTCAGTTAATTATCTCGTTTGGTTCAGTTCATTTAAGCCCTGTGTTTTCCCTCAGTGTTTGTTGGTCGTCGTCTATGTATGGTTGTGTTTCCCCTGAAGTCCTGGAGTCTGTTATTTTGTTCCTGTTTGGTTTTGGAAGTTTCATTTTGTACAATAAATCAACTATATCACAGATCTCTCGTCCTCGTCTTCGGCTACCTGCACCAACAACCCTGACAATACCATTTCATTCCAAAAGAGTAAGTAAATTAATAAAATCTAATATAAACTATACAATAAATATTTAACAAATATAAAAATAAAACAATTATAACGAATATATTTGAATAATAATACATATATTTATGTATGCAAATAAAACAATAATAAAAAATCAATGCACACATCTAAATTTAGGTAAATGTGCAAAAAAAAGTATTTTTATTGTAATTACAGCAAAAAAGAGACACTTACAGTAACGAGAAACACTGTTGAATGACAAAATGCCTCAAAAGGAAAGGAATGTTCAGGTGTAGTAATGAGAATCCTAAAAATTTAAATGAAATAATGCTCTTAATTGTGAAATAAAGAATGTCAGAAACGTGACCTGCACATGTTCTTGCCAGGCTTTGTGAGATTCAGCACTTTTGTGGAATCAGGTATAGCTGCTGATTTTCTATAATCTCCTAGGAAATAATCTTTTTATTTTTATCCTTTAGGATGAGGAGAGAGAATCTGCCATATGGCAATGATTTAAGATGTATGAAGAGTTAATTGGCTAGTGGTTTGCTCCCCATGGAAGTGTGGCAATTCGAAGCAGTCCTGGGGTAGATTACACATCACATGTTCAGCGTCTTATGATATTAGAAGCATGTAATTAAGTGGACGGAAAATATGTCATGCCAACACATGACACTTTTTGATTTGGAACATTGATTTGATGCGGAAAACGCAGCTTTGCTATGAAGACGTAATTGCTTCTCAATAGACCCTAATTCTAAATCCTGACTTGATCTTTGAATGTCTTTCAGCTTCTGCAGCACTTCAAAGTGATCATAAATTGGGTCATATTTGTCAGGGAGAGAATCCTTCCACTCCCAGGAAATGTATTCAAAGTAGGAACACACACAAAATCATTACAAAAATTGAACCGTATGCCCTTCAGGAAATAGCAAGTAATTTTGTTTACAAAATCCTCGCCTGAATCTCAGGTCGCCAGCACAACTAAATCTTTGCCTGCTTTATTGTTCATTTTAAACTTGCAGGCAGACGGCTGATACCGAGCATAGATCAAACCAAGGGAGAGATTATAAACAAAAATCTGCCAGCTGTTGGTTGCAATGTCCTTTGGGACTACTTTCAGTCAGATGATATTATATCGGGAGGAAGGCTTTGCATAGGTTGCGTGTGTAGCTTGTCAACCCATGCAGTACATTGTGAAGTCATAAACTGGTTATTTTCCCCTTAAATTTTTAGCACATGATCCAACCCCTGCAATGCTACCTCCCATTGGAAAGAAAAATCCAGAATGAGATTTCAACTAGACAGCATTGAGATTAAATGGACAGCCAATGGAGACTTCCTTTTGCTTCACAGATTTTCCCCTGAAAATAAATGACATTAATCCTGTAGTTTCAAATGAGATCTCAACAATTTCCTAATCTGTGCTCAAAAATCTGTAATCAAGTCAGAGGATCTTAGAATATAGAATATAGATAGAATATTTCACATCACATTTATTCAAGATCAAATGATTTGAACCAATTTCCTCATTAATTTTATAGCTTGCTGTTTGCATCATTGAATAATTATTCTCCTGTTTATCACTTTAAAGTGCCTTTGAAACGTTCTGTATTGTTTAAAGAGCTTTATAAATACAGGTGACTAAAATGAACTTGACTTTTACTGTATGTCAGCAATCAAAAAAACATTCAGTCAGTGTTTATATTAACTACAATGATACATAAAACCTTACTTAGACCTATTTTATTAATTGAAGTAGTTTATGGAAATAAAGCTGAAATGAATTAAAATATAAATATGACTTTAGAATTCAGAAACGTCTCGGTTACCAATGTAACCCTTGTTCCCTGAAGGAGGGAATGGTAGACGTGACGGTGTAAGCACTGCAGTTCACGTAACAGCCACCAGTGTCGCTAATAACATCCCAATTATTAGCGACACTGGTGGCTGTTACGTGAACTGCAGCCAGCAACTTGTTCTCACTTTATATTAAGTGGCATTACCTACTATGTACTATCATTGAAATATTGTGTACATACATGTTTTTACATTGTACTTATATTTTAAAAATACCTGCATGTAATTACAGCTGTAATTAATTTATGTAATTACATTTGTAATCACACAGTTGACCCTCCCCTTACACCTTAACCCACCTTTAAACCTACCCATACCACACACACACCTGTCCTCAACCTTACCCTATTAATCCTCAATAGCAGCAAAAGTGTTTTACAATACAACATGAAGACAATAAGTACATTGTACGTATTTTTCGATGTAAGCACATAGTACTTAAAGCCACTTACACTCTTAAAAATGCTGGGTTGTTTTAACCCAATTTTGGGTCAAATATGGACAAACCTAAATGTTGGATTAAAAAATGCAATAGATAAATTTAACCCAACAGCTGGGTTTGTCCATATTTGACACAAAATTGGGTTAAAACAACCCAGCATTTTTGAGAGTGTAATATAAAGTGGGACCACCAATAATTTCATGTGTCAGAATGGATGAGAGGCTCTCGGGAGCGCACATAAACATCACATCTTTTTGATTTTTCCATCAAAAACAGGGGGAAAAATCCATCACATAAAAATCAGTCTACAGGCGTTCATTGGTAACCTAGGAAGTCGTTACAAGCTTTTCACACATTGGCACATATTATAAAATAATATAAAATGAATTTAAACTCCATTAAGTCTAAGAGCAAGAGCAACCTTAGAAAAAGAAAAAAAAAAGATTGAAAAATAACCAAGCAAAAATGCATTTATTTCCGTACATAACATCCAGAATAGATTACTGATTGTCTTAGATTTCTTATTCGACGGTTCATTTAACTTTTGCCAAAAAACTTTTAGGAAATCCATAACAAACAAACAAGCGGATGAAAAGTGTTCTTCGAATAGAAGCACTGCATGAGGCCTTTCTCTTGTGGTTCAATATTTATATTGTATTCAAAGCCCAGGAACATTACAGAAACAGCTGCTCAGAACTTTCTTTAACCTCCCAGGAGTGAGCAGCACAATGCGATCTGCAAATGTATATAAGCAGAGCTCAGATGTAAAGGGTACCTGTGTTCAGATGGCTGTGAATGTAGTGTTGCTGGAGTCGGTTCAGGCAGGAGGTTTTTGTGCCCCTGTCTTTCAGCGACTGTAGTCTCTTTCCCTAGGCGCTGCACAAGTCAGCAAAGTAAATAATTCATCTTTCACGGCCCCTGTTCCTATTGCAAAAGATGAGACATCTTGTATTCTGCTCCACAGGAAGTGTTTGAGGTGGAGACAAATAGATGCTTGTGCAGTGGCATGCTAAAAGTTTTCTCAGGCTAAGTGACAGTTGCATAGGACAGCGCTCCCTAATAGACTGCAGAGCTGACAATAACAGAACTGGCCAGAATACTAAACGGGTATGCATTGTCACAAACGAAGAAGAAAGCAGTGGGAATGTCTTTCGTGATGCACTGGTGCACATTGCTAATTGATGCAATTGAGTCAATAAAAGTTGCATGACAGTTGCTTGAACAACAGAGTTTGCAATTCATTCCATTTAACCTCAAGCTATAGCCTGTTCCCCATTCGACACATGTCTGAAATAGAGGAGCTTTCTAGACTTTCCAGGCTGGACGTGACAGACCTTCACAGCAGAGCCAAAACCAGGTTACCCGGCATCCTTTGAGGAACGTCAGTGACATGATTAAGAAGTCCAGTGTGTCTCTGTAGAGTCCTGACCAGACCAAAAGAATAACCTGTAGTGTCAAAAGTAGAGGCGAAAAGAAAGTCAGAATAATGAGAAAATGTATTGTAATGTCAAGCGGCTTCTCTAGGGTGGGTGTTTTTGACGCAAGGTATTACAATGTCCCTGACAGAGATTTTCCATTGGGGACGTTTTTTTTTTTTTTTTCTTTTTTCTAGAAGTGTTCCATTAACAAAAAGACAGGGTGCAAACACATCCGCACGCACCTACGGTTTGGCGGGCCGCTTTCTATTTTAAGACTTTATGCAACTGTGGGGTAACCTTTTGGTGATTACCATGCAATTATGAGTCATGTACTTGTGAACGAACGGCCTCGGTCCACAGTGACCCCTCACAAATGATGAAAAATGCACACGAGGGAATCGGCTGTTCAGATTATGTTGTAATAATAGCTTGAAAGATGTATATTTGTAACATAACACATAGCTGTTAATATGGATTTTCAGGTGACTAGGCTGGGCAATTTGTAATATCCTCTGTCATTTCAGATTCTCATAGCTTTCAGAAACCCTCCACCTTCCCCAGCTCCACCTGTATAAATATGCTACAGGAAATTCATGTACTCTATATTGTACAGCAGCAGCATGTCTTACATGCTCACAGCAGTGTGTCATGAATGTATTGTCTCTACTAATCCTGTACTTGCTCTTCAGCAATAGGAGAGCTATTCTGCCAAGATCAAGCATATCAACATTGTCAAATCAATCATCATGCTAAACACTCAGAGAGTTGTCGTGACATTAATAATGCAAAGAGATGTTCTTGGAGCATTTTGAAGATTTAAGGGGGCATTTGACAATTTTTTTTAAAAAAATGTATGTTAGTAAAGTTGTTAGTAAAGCATGATTTAGCAATTAAATATATTTTCTATTTCACAAACCTAAAACTTTAATATTTTTGTGGAAACCGTGATACATTTTTTTTATCCAGAAGAACAGTATTTATTTGAAGTAGATTATTTGAACACCACACACACACACACACACACACACACACACACACACACACACACACACACACACACACACACACACACACACACACACACACACACACACACACACCACCACACCACACACACACCACACACACACACACACACACACACACACACACACACACACACACACACACACACACACACACACACACACACACACACACACACACACACACACACACACACACACACACACACACACACACACACACACACACACACACACACACACACACACACACACACACACACACACACACACACACACACACACACACACACACCCGCAAAGTTTCTCTTTACATTTCAATTAACATTTTTTTTAAAAGTCAATTTTAAAGGCATTTTCAATTCAATTCCCTGTAACATTCTTCATTGCTCTGTGACAGATTCTCAAACAATCAATGCTGGAACGTGTCACTCAAAACATTAAAATAAAAGTTGAAATTTTCCCAGACACTGCTAAAAAATAAAGTCAGCTCCTTGTTTCTTTTTAAGTGCCATGTGCTACACACAGCCAGAAACAGCACACAGTTTGGCACATTTTCCCCACACATTTTACTCTTATCATTAATTCTTAAAATATATACCCTGCTTTATCAGTATTACCTCTCTGTGACTGGCTGGACCAATTTTCTGAATACACAATAAGCATCATTGACATGTAAACATGTTTTAGAAGTTCAGAACAGAGTTGTTTTTGGAAATTTCAACCAACTATTTTGACTGCATGAGAACAATTTGTTGATTTTCAAGAAAAAATGCAATCTTCACTTGACCCATTGAATACTTTATTTAGGTCCTTCAACAAACATCTTTCCATCTCCTATTTCACAGTCTATCATCCTGCAAACTGGCTCTGAAGCTCATGCCTTTACACATAGCTGTTATTTTTAGTGTGGTGTTTTTGTGAACATACCCTGGAACCGCTCCAAGGATGAATAGCCATCTGGATCACTGAATAATAGACACATCCCGTCTGCACTGGCTTTAAACACCCCGTCTTGCTGTTTGGAAATGAACTTTCAGGGTTATGACTAAAATAAGAGCTGTTACCTTTTATTCTTCAGTTCGGTTTTGCAGTGACTGAGAAATATGATAGATCATTGTGTTCAGAGAAGCTGTTTTGGTTTGTTGTAATGAGAAAGAAACTACTTTGTCCTAGACAATTTGGAACACAATGTTTTAACAGATAACGGTCCGTAGCAATTTGTTATAGGTTGTTGGGAATGAAACATATCTCAGGAAAATATGTTGTTAAGCAAACTGCAGTTCACACCATTTCCTTTTACCTAATATTAATTATTGATCAGACAAAAAGAAGCACAAAGGGAATTGCAAGTCAATATTTAATCAAGAGCGCCTGCTGGATCTAGATGGGTGTGAGGAGAAGGGCATCATTATAACACACAGCCAGTCCACCATCTATGATGAGATTTCATCATACTGTTTCTTTGGTCAAACAACTCAGGGGGGGTTTCAATGTTGTACACAGGCAGCATTACAAATGGATGCCCCCAACAACATGTCCTCATTCCTCACGCTGCCTTTTCATAATGAAGAAGGGTGAAAATGGAAAAACATGAAATGAGAGGACAAGGTCTTCCAGGATGAAAGCTGTTGACCTTGTGTTGGATATGATTGGCTTCAGATGGCATAATTTGGTCCAATGTAGTCTCAATATTTTCTGCAACAAGCTAGAAAACAGACAAGTATATGGCCAGTGTTGGGGTGTAACTAGTTACATGTAACAGCATTACATAATTTAATTATGGGTAACACTTTGTCATAAAACATGCAGTTAGTAATAATGACAAATTATGCATAATTACAACTAACCCTAATCCTAACCCTATATTAAGTAGCCTACATGTAGTTACTTAATATTACTCAGTACTTAAATGTATAATTACAGTGTAACAATGACACCTTAAAATAAAGTGTAACCACATGTAATCCGTTACAGCCCATGAGAAAGAAACGTGTAATTAAATTACAGTTATGAAAATGTTAATGATTACAAAGGGAGTTACATCTGAATATTTTGTGAAAAAAGCTAGGATATGTTGAATAACATTAGTTTTTGGTTTTGTCTGTTTTTGATATGCACGATGCCCCCTGCCATTTAAAGGCTGTTTGGTAAAGTGGTGCTATTCTAATGCTTTTGATTGGTTCTAATGCTTTTGATTGGTTCTAATGCTTTTGATTGGTTCTCTTGCTGAATTTGCAGTACACCACGTCTGACAATTACATCAATCCACATTGCTGCTGAAAGCTTTAGGCTACAACCTGTCTGAGAACTGCCACCATGATGAGTGTTATACCTATTAAACTATTTCTTGTTATGATTTTAAATCTGTATTTAACCTCAGAATGATCTCAAAGTAAAAAGAGGTGCTGACGTCTGATTTTGTGGCGGCCTGTGTTTTAACATAAAATTATTATAATCTTGTGATGAAGGATTTTGAAAGTTTGACAGTAATCAGTGTTGAGTACTACAGTAAGGTACCTCTGCCTGGTTTAAATGATTGAAAATGAATAACAGTTGAAAATATTTAGTAGAAATTTAGAAATGTAATCAAAAAGTAATCCGTTACATTACTTGAGAAAAATAATTGAAACAGTTACACTACTTATTATATAATAAATTATTTTATTCAGCAAGGATACATTAAATTGACCAAAAGATTTTAACATTGTTATTTCTATTTGAAATAAATGCTGTTCTTGTGAACTATATTCATCAAAGAATCCAGAGAAAATATATGACAGTTTCCTCAAAAGATGACGCAGCAAAACCGTTTCAAACATTGATGATAATAAGAATTGTATCCCCAGTCATTTCACCATCGCACTACATTTCCCATAATCCCTCTATGTTCTCAGCTGCACTCTTTCAGCTATCACCTGTTCCTCATCACCCTCGCCAGCAGCACCCCATAAAAACACACCTCTCTCCTTTCATTTTCCAGACTTGTCCATATGAAGTAAACTAGGCCTACATATAATCCAGCGTGTCGCCTCTTCCTACCTGTCTCAAGTGTCCTCTGTCCTGTTTACCTGTGGAAAAGGATTACCCTTATACTCACCAAAACTGGTGAGGTGTGTGTGCGCTCATCCCCTCATCTGTTCCTCAATCCATGATCTCCTACATCTACAATCAAAGGAAAGACAAGTTTCAAGTCTTTACTCTCTTCAAAGTAAGAGTTTGCCTGACTGCTTTGACCTGTAAACTGTCCATTAACCCCATTTATCTGTCTTAGTGTCAGGGTTTGTGCAGGTGCTGAAGACGAGGACACGGAATTTCCATATAATAGTTTTTAATTTCCAAAATGAAAACTTTCCAAACTTAAACAGGAACAAAACTCCAGGAAATCAGAAAACACACAACCATACATAGACGACGATCGACAAACACTGGGAGAAAACACAGGGCTTAAATACACTAGGAATGATTGGATAATGAACTGAACACAGGTGATAAAACTGAACACAAACGAGGAGCGGGAAAACTTAACAGGACTAAACCAAAAACCACAAAGACAGGGGAAAACAAGATCTCAAAACAGAACTTAAACATACAGAAACGTGACACTACCTCCCCCCTTCCCGAAGGCGCGACCTTGCGCCGTATAACATCCAAAGGGGTGGGAGGGTGGGCGCCCTGGAGGCTGACGAGGGCATGGAGCAGGTCCAGGAAGCCTCCAGGGCGGAGCAGGCTGCGGGCGTGGCAATGGCGGAGTTGTGGGACCCTCGGGCGTCCAAGGCGGAGCTGTGGGACCCTCGGGCGTCCAAGGCGGAGCTGTGGGACCCTCGGGCGTCCAGGGCGGAGCTGTGGGACCCTCGGGCGTCTAGGGCGGAGCTGTGGGACCCTCGGGCGTCCAGGGCGGAGCTGTGGGACCCTCGGGCGTCCAGGGCGGAGCTGTGGGACCCTCGGGCGTCCACGGCGGTGAAGACCCTTCAGGTGGCCACGGCGGTGAAGACCCTTCAGGTGGCCAGGGCGGTGAAGACCCTTCAGGTGGCCACGGCGGTGAAGACCCTTCAGGTGGCCAGGGCGGTGAAGACCCTTCAGGTGGCCAGGGCGGTGAAGACCCTTCAGGTGGCCAGGGCGGTGAAGACCCTTCAGGTGGCCATGGCGGTGCAGACCCTTCGGGTGGCCATGGCGGTGAAGACCCTTCAGGTGGCCATGGCGGTGTTATCTTTTCGGGCCTCCGTGGATCTTTGGCCGGCCACGGCGAAGGCGTATGGCGCCCCCCCAAAATTTTCTTGGGGAGGACAGGCTCATGATCGGGAACTGACTTGACATCAACGGGCGCTGGGTCAACGGGTTCTGGGTCAACGGGCTCTGGGTCTGGGTCAACGGGCTCTGGGTCTGGCGCTGGGTCAACGGGCTCTGGCTCTGGCGCTGGGTCAATGGGCTCTGGCTCTGGGTCAACGGGCTCTGGCTCTGGCTCTGGGTCAACGGGCTCTGGCTCTGGGTCAACGGGCTCTGGCTCTGGCTCTGGGTCAACGGGCTCTGGCTCTGGCTCAACATGGGACTCGGAACTGGACGGGACCAGCACATCAGGGGATTCGGAACTGGACGGGCTCAGCAAATCAAGGGACTCGGAACTGGACGGGGCCAGCACATCAGGGGACTCGGAACTGGACGGGGCCAGCACATCAGGAAGCTTGGGGCTAGATTCATGCTCTAGCGGGCAGGCAACTGTCTCTGGCTGGACGGTCTCTGGCTGGACGGTCTCTGGCTGGACGGTCTCTGGCTGGACGGTCTCTGGCTGGACGGTCTCTGGCTGGACGGTCTCTGGCTGGACAGGGCTGGATGAGATCAGCGGCGAAGGCTCTGTGTTTGGAGTGGGCTCAGGCGTTGGCGTGCAGGTGATGGGCTCAGGCGTTGGCGTGCAGGTGATGGGCTCCTGCTCTGGCTGGCCGTGGAGATCGGGCTGGATGTCTCCCACGGTGAGTGAGGAACCACACACCCACAGCGTACGGTCAATAAACTTAACTAAAGGGAGGTGGAGATCTCCCAATAACAGTATCTGGGCGAGGGTATCGTCCATCCCACTCCAGAATTCATGGGTAAGAGTCTCCTCATTCCAATAATAGTCCTGGAAAAGATGGAGATATATCTCTGCGTAGTCTTTCAGAGACCGGCCATCTTGTGGGACACAGAGTTCGTAATTCATCCCTTCGTTTGTTAGGTCGATCGTTCTGTCAGGGTTTGTGCAGGTGCTGAAGACGAGGACACGGAATTTCCATATAATAGTTTTTAATTTCCAAAATGAAAACTTTCCAAACTTAAACAGGAACAAAACTCCAGGAAATCAGAAAACACACAACCATACATAGACGACGATCGACAAACACTGGGAGAAAACACAGGGCTTAAATACACTAGGAATGATTGGATAATGAACTGAACACAGGTGATAAAACTGAACACAAACGAGGAGCGGGAAAACTTAACAGGACTAAACCAAAAACCACAAAGACAGGGGAAAACAAGATCTCAAAACAGAACTTAAACATACAGAAACGTGACACTTAGTCTATAATCCATAACAAAATCAGTATATTATAATTATTTCTGAAGGCTCACAGTGGCTACATTTACATGCAACCAAATAATCTGTTAGTAATCAGATTGACGGCTCAACCAGACGAAGTTCTTGAGGAAGCTCAAACGTGCTGTGTTACACAAGGATGAACCAATTGGTTCTTGCATGTCAAGTAAACATGCTTGAGCTTCCGTTTACCATATCTAGTGTGTGTTTTGATGAATATGTATATGAATAAAAGCCTAAATTTAAATGTTCATCATAAAAGTGGTCGAGTCTCTTAAGAAAATTTGGACTAAACCGCTCCATTACAATCACTTTTTTGAAGCGTCAATGTGGTAGTTGTGTAGCTGTCAATGGAGAGACAGAAAGCTCTTAGATTTCATCAAAAAGATCATTTGTGTTCTAAATATGAACGAAGGTCTTAAAGGTTTGGACTGACACGAGGATGAGTGAATTTTCAATTTTGCATGAACTAAGCCTTCAAGTTTATTTTGAGCTGTGGCAATCGTGCTGCATTCATGAATCAACTATATAATTGCTTAACATTTTAGTGGACACTTATATCTTGCTTTCATGAATTGAATAGCTTTGATAGAGAAAGCAGATTTCCACTTAATGATTTTGTTTTCTACTTAAATAATGCCATTTATAATGTTCAACATATTGATTCTGGTAGTGAGTGTCAGCATAACAATTTCAGTGCTGGGCAAATGAAATGTGCCCATCATCATGCCGGCTTTATGGAAAATAGCAATTGGATTATCAGCTTCAATCTTCAGATCATTACACAAGTAATCAGGTGGTCAGGCACTTCAGAGAGCTTCCCAAATCATATTCTTGCAGATGACTGGAGTGAATGCTGTCCAGGTGTTGAGCTAGAAAAGAAATCGATACCTTTTTGTGCTTCATTAAATCTTTTCAAAGCTGTAGCGTAATTTATTATTGATAAATTATGTTTGCAGCACACAATGGTCAATAAATGTTGAATGCTCAATTCTTATTTTGTGAATGAACAATACGTGGTGGCCCTAAAAAAAAATGATTACACTTGAAAATGACTATCATTGCATTAAATAAAATATAACACTTTTTTTAATCTTTTTTTTAAGTGTACTACTACTCGTGACATTGACATTTGTTGTGACATCCACTTCAAACATTACAATGCAGCACTGTCATTATTCACCTGGGTATTAGAAGATGCTCTGTCTGAGAAATGCATAAATTCATCTATTCAATGGAGTAATGGAGTAACAATAGGAAATTAATTCTCTACCCTCATGGAAAGGCCAAAGCCGTTAGAAGTCAAGCTTGCAACTTTTAGCCCAAAGGGTGTAACGGCTAATGCTAACGCTCCGGCTGTGTCAGTACGTAAGGAGGGAGACCAGAGGCCTTTTTTTATTTTTATTTTTTTAAATGGATGTCAGTGGAGTAGAGGCTTGACTACACTGAATAAGAGACAGACCCTCTCATCTCCCTATAATCTCTGGAGAGGCTTTCCTCATGGTGTTTTAGGCCTGTTGACCCTGTTTGAGGAACTCGTTTGTTTTAAAGCTCATTCGTAAGTAATTATAAGTGATACTTTTGCTTTGTTAATAATGAGTGTTTGTAGCACATGGTTATGGTTTGCATAGTCGAATGTTTTCATTGTCTACAGAGGGTTTGGGTTCTGTGTATATGTGGACTACTTGGTGGCTTAAACTATTGAGAAGACTGGAACAATGAGAGAGTTGATTTCCATATAGACTGTTTAGCTGTTACAGCTGGATATACAATGCTGTATACATCAGACACTGATGCCAAATTACTCATGTTGGATTTTGCTGTAGAATCGTGCACTCAAGTTTTTTTTTTTTTTTTTTTTTTTTTTAATTGCGCTATTCAACAAACACTGTGAGCAAAGGGAACGGTTATAAATGACTTTTAACCAAATATTGCGCAGTGTGATGGTGGACCATTTTTGAAGCCTCTTTTGAATCCAGTTGTTCGACAATTGATTATTGGTGCCATATTGAATGTATATGTTCGTATTGGTCCCTAATTTTGTGTGACATTAACTAATGGATGAGTGTTGCATACACATAATTATCGTTAACTCTACAATAAGTAAATCTACTTTACCAGCGAATTTAACAGCAATGCCATAGAAATATACAGATCTGCCGCTAAAACAGAAGTTTATACACAGAATTCTAAAGATGTCTGCACGCTTTATTCTTTGGCGCATCTATAGAAAATCTAAAACGTGATTAAAATGGCTCGGTCTGGTCCCCCCAAACTCAGATGTCAAGCTATGCCCATGAAACACAGCTATTTTACTTTTTCTTTTTAACGGAGTGTACTCTTTTTAAATGCCCAATGACCCTTTTTGGGGCTACTGTATTACATCAATGAACAAAACAGTGTCTCTACAAACTCTACTAGACTGAAAAAAGCACATCAACGGCATACAGGCACCGCCAACAACATCATAGAGCTACAACAAAAGAAAATGTGGCCTTTAACCGGAGTCCTACAGAGAAAAACAACTGCAATTTTTGGAGGCAGCCTCTCACTGGGGTGGGATCACAAAGGACAGATAAAAGCAGAGGGGACGTCAGGATGAAAGAGTGCCGCAGGTGATGGGCCAAAAGGTTGAGCAGAGCTGAGGAATAGGGAAGTATGGATAAGAGGTGTGGAGGCAAACAGGAAGTGCTGCAGGTGCAACAGCAGTCAACACTTCTGGCACAGGGATGAAGATGACAACAGGAAGTAGAGAGAGAGAGAGCGGTAGAGAGAGAGAGAGAGAGAGAGAGAGAGAGAGAGAGAGAGAGAGAGAGAGAGAGAAGAGAGAGAGAGAGAGGTAGCTAGATAGATAGATAGATAGATAGATATCTATCTATCTATCTATCTATCTATCTATCTATCTATCTATCTATCTATCATCTATCTATCTATCTATCTATCTATCTATCTATCTATCTATCTATCTATCTATCTATCTATCTATCTATCTATCTATCGACAACAAAAGCAGGACTGGGAAAGGTAGGGTTATTTTTTCCTCTTGTGAAGAAATATAATGCTGAACAAAATCTATTACACATATGTGATCTCACATACCACACCTGTACAACTATGATGCCAAATGCCAGACACTACGAGAAAAGAGCAGATTCTTTTTGGCCCATCAGCTTTGGTGGAAATGAACAATATGACACCTCGGAAATATGAAATGAAATGTCAGGAAAGGACGAGGTTATGCTATGAACTGGAAATATATTTACCTTAGCGAGATATGTCTACCTTGTTGTAAATGCCAGATTTGCATTGGCAGATGATTAATATTACATTTTGATTCAGACCGAATCATTGACATTAATTTTTTTTTATAATGTTCTCCTAGATCCTGAAAAAAAAACCATACCAGTTTAAGCAAGTTTTTAAGTACAAGGTGCTGTAAGCATTTTTTTCTATGAAATGTTGAAATTAGTCAACAGAACACTCTTGTTAGCCAATCAGCAGTAGGAGGCGTGTCCACTCATGATGGGGGAGGAGAGAGAGTGAGCAAGAAGGAGATTTGAAGAACGACTGTAGATAGAGAGATGGCTGAGAGACATCACAAAGGAGAAAAGATCAGTGATCACCAAAGATCACTGGAAAATTAAAAGTTATGATCAGACAAGAGCTTTAGGACCGGCGTTAATAAGAGAGAGACCCAGAGAGACCGAAGTGGGAAGGCCTGAAAACAGACTCATAGGTTGCATTTGATTCTGTGCCGTATGTGAGTAACATTGGTTTTCCTATGTTTCAGTGTGGATGAGAAACTTTTGGAAAACGTCTGAAAACGTCTCAGGTTACTATTGTAACCATAGTTCCCTGAGAAACAGGGAACGAGACGATGCGTCGAACGACACGGTGGGAACGCCTCTTGCGTGATTGCGTCTGAAGCATCTATGCCAACTAGTCCAATGGAATGAGAGAATGAGCGTCACGGGCGGGTGACGTCATGAACCAGGAAAGGATAAGAGCACTTCCGCTGCTCGCCGGCATTTAGCTTCGACAGTTGCCGAAGCAAGCCGATCGCAGGGACGCAGGAAGTATGGCAGGGGGACGCATCGTCTCGTTCCCTGTTTCTCAGGGAACTATGGTTACAATAGTAACCTGAGACGTTCCCTTTATCGAAAAAGGGAACTTCGAGATGCGTCGAAACGACACGGTGGGAACGAGAATACCCAACCCGCCATAATTACAAGTACCTGAGTGTCAGTCTGTTGATCTAAGCACTCAGCACCTGAGAACCTGGGGCAGCATCCAGGTCCAAACTGTAAAATCTCACGAATGTGAGCGGAGAGGACCAGCCCGCCGCATCACAAACATCTTGAAGAGATACCCCCTGCAATATGGCTTTAGAAGCCGCCATACTCCTGGTCGAGTGAGCTTGGACCACCAAAGGACAAGGCTGGCCCGAGTACTCGTATGCCAGTGAAATAGCCTCGACTATCCACTTACTGACTGTCTGTTTGGAAGCAGGAAGACCTTTCTTAGGTGATCCAAAGCAAATCAGTAATTGGTCGGACTTCCTGATTGAGGATGTCCGACGTACATACGTGTCCAATGCTCGCACTGGACACAAGAGGTGCAGTCTTTCCTGGTCCGCAGTTGCAAAAGGAGGACAGAAAGCCTGCAGCACAATAGGCCTCGGAGTCAAGGTTGGAACCTTAGGGACGTATCCCTGTTTTGGATATAGGAACGCCTTGACCATCCCCAGTGCAAATTCAAGGCAGGTGGGGGAGACCGAAAGAGCCTGAAGGTCACCAACTCTCTTTAGGGACGAAATAGCTAGCAGAAAGAAGTCTTGAAAGTAAGGAACTTTTCTGAGACCGAATCTAAGGGCTCGAATGGAGCCCTAGACAGGCCTACTAGAACTACAGTCAAATCCCAAGCTGGCACCTTAGTGCGAATTGCAGGCCTCAGCCTCAAAGTGCCACGAAGGAAACGTGTAATCAGGGGGTCTCGACCCAAAGATATACCTCCCACCATGGTATGGTAAGCCGCAATGGCTGCCACGTAAACTTTTAGTGTGGAAGGACATAGACCTGACACAAAGCGCTCCTGCAGGAACTCGATTACTGTGTTGACAGAACAATTAACCGGATCCCACTGATGTCGGTGACACCATAAGGAGAAAACTCTCCATTTAAGCGCATACAGTTTCCTCGTAGCTGGAGCTCTGGAGCTTAGGATGGTCTCAACAGCCTCAGCTGAAAGACCACTATCTATAAGTTGGGCCCCCTCAGAGGCCAAACCCAAAGATTCCACATGTCTGGTCGAGGGTAAAATATTGTGCCCCCGGCCTGAGACAGAAGGTCCCTCCTCAAAGGGATCTCCAATGGAGGCCCGTCTAGCAGAAGGATTAGGTCCGCAAACCAGACCCGACTTGGCCAGCGTGGTGCTACTAGCAGTAGGCTTATTCCATACCGACGGACCCTCTCCAGAACTCCTGGGAGCAGAGCAACAGGGGGAAAGGCGTACAGACGTAGCCTCGGCCACGTCTGCACCATGGCGTCCAGCCCCAGGGGGGCTGGGTGCGACAGAGAATACCAGAGAGGACAGTGCGTCGTGTTCTGAGACGCGAACAGATCCACCTCTGCCTGACCATATGCCTCCCAGATTTTCTCCACCGCCTCGGGGTGGAGACTCCAATCCCCTGGCCTCAGCTCCTGCCTCGACAGGATGTCTGCTCCTATATTCTGGTCCCCAGGAATATACACTGCCCTCAGAGAGAGTACCTTCCCCAGAGACCACAGGAGGATCTGGTGCGCCAGTTTGCAAAGCGGACGCGAGCGCAGACCCCCCTGGCGGTTCAGATAAGAGACCACTGATGTGTTGTCTGTTCGAACGAGCACATGATGGCCTCTTAGGTCCGGAAGGAAATGTCTCAACGCATTGAAGACGGCCATCATCTCCAGGCAATTTATGTGCCAAGAAAGATGATGGCTTTTCCACAGACCCTGAACCGAGCGGCCTTCCATTACCGCTCCCCAGCCGGTGAGAGAAGCATCTGTCGAGATCACTACTCGATGGCAAAGAGCTCCCAACACCGGACCCTGGGTTAAGAACCAGAATTTACATATAACTAAGGCACGAAAGCATCGCCGCGTGCCTTGATATGCAAAGTGGGTTTCCCCTCGGGGAGAACCTTCTGGTCCTGAGCCAGCACTGTAAAGGTCTCATGTACAGCATGCCAAAAGGAATTCCGTTGGACGCTGCTGCCAGTAGACCCAACAGTCTCTCGAACTGTTTTACAGTGCGTGACTGGCCTAGCCTCAGCTCTTCTGTGGCTGTTAGGATAATAAATCCCATACCACACCAAGGAAAGTGGTTCTCTGTACTGGAGAAAGTACACTCTTCTTGGCATTGAGCCTCAACCCCAACATCTCTATATGAGCGAGAACGACACCTCAGTGCCGAACCGCCAACTGCTCTGATTCCGCTAGAATCAGCCAGTCGATATAATTCAGAATGCATATGCCCTGAAGCCTGTTTTTAGAGGGGCTAAAGCTGCATCCATGCATTTCGTGAATGTGCGGGGTGACAAAGCTAGGCCGAAAGGAAGAACCCGATATTGGTATTCTTTGCCCCTGAAAGAAAACCTCAGGAACTTCCTGTGCTGAGGGAGGATGGAGATATGGAAGTATGCATCCTTTAGATCTATCGTGACGAACCAGTCCTCGGATCTGATTTGGGTCACGATCTGTTTGAGGGTCAGCTAACTTGAACTTTAGTTTCTGAACTGACCGAATAAACAGGCGAAGATCTAAAAGGGACGCAACCCTCCATCCTTTTTTGGAACAATGAAATAATGGCTGTAAAAACCCGACTCTCTGACGGGTGAGTACACCTGTTCTATAGCTTCTTTGCTAACAGGGCCTTTACTTCTTGTCCCATTACCAGAGCCTGCTCGGGATGCACCACTGTGGGCAGCACCCCGCTGTAATGAGGAGGACGAGAGCCAAACTGGATTCTGTAACCCTTCTCTACAAACTGCAGGACCCAATGAGAAATATTCGGCAGAAGCATCCACGCTGCCAGAAAATTTACTAAGGGAACCAGCCCCTCGAGGCTGGTCTCTGGTGTTACTGAGGGAGCCAAATCTGGAGCCTGAAACATAATGGCAGGAACTACCTGACCTGACTACTCAAAAGCCCCCCTCAGAGGGCGCGAAACCAATGCTGTACCGCAGCATAGCATCAGCGACTCGCTGGAGACCGCTGCGCCCTGAAACACCGGAGGTGGCAGGGTTGGCAGGAGGGTCTCGTGAGGACCCCGAAATGGAACGGGCACCGTGAATGAGGTGTACACCACTCTACTTCGGTCGGGGCTGTCCTCACAGGCCTGACGCCTAAACGTCAAGACCCTTGAACCGAAATTTTCTTCGCCTGAAGAACGGTCCTCAGATCCGGCTTAGGCTTAGACGACTTCGGTTGAGAGGGTTGCGTCTGTCTCCAGTATCTACATGGAGGAACACGAGACGCAGCACTCTCTTTCTGTGCACATAATATGATGAACTCGACGGCTGGGGCTGCTCACGCCCAGCAGCCCCAGGGGGGCTGGACACAGCGAGGGAGAAACCTAATTATATATATATTTTTAGGTAAAATATATATAAATATTTTCATATATATATATATACATATATATACACATACACATACATATACATATACATATATATATATATATATATATATATACATACACATATATATATATATATATCTTGTATCACCTAACAACGACCGCATGGAATGCGTCGCCGAAGAGACCCGAAGGCTCAAATTTCGCTATATCCAGAACCCCAGCAGATCGGCCTGATAAGCCTGGAGCATTTATAATATAGATTTCTATAAACATTCTCCAGCTGACCTGCTGCCGTATAAGCTTTACCCATAAAACCAAAGTAGTTCTGCTTAAACCTACGCGCTGCCTCGGCAAACGCGAGATCCCAGCCACAGAATCTTATTTTTGCAAAATACACTCGAAATCTAAGCGGTGCCTCGGCAAACGCGAGATCCGAGCTAGATTCTGATTACAACATTAAACCTACACGCTGCCTCGGCAAACGCGAGATTCTTTAGTATAGGCTTATGAGCAAAGCAGAGGCTTAAATGATGATACTGGACCAGGTGAAAAAATAGCATTTTCCTATTTTTATTTCTGTTCAGCCTGGGGCATCATATCATAACCGTAATCTTTCAACCCTCTAATCTTGAATAAACATTTAACACGAGGGCTGAAAGTAGTGATAAATACGGTTTATTCCATAATTTAAATATTCAGTGTGTAAATCAGGGAAAAAATGGAAGCCTCGTGGTGGAGATAATGTGATAGAAATAAGAAAACGCTCGTCAAGTTTCTTAGGACGAGCGTTCCTTTTTCTCAGCTGGCCATTAAATATTTAATTTACTAACAGCACGGGACAAAACCTCCACCAGTTCATCATATACTGGAAAAATAGATGGCGAATCTAATTCAACAGTGTGTGTGCTTGCTTTCACTTTCAACATTCTCAAACACAAACCTCCTCGGAGGAAGAATATGAAGGAAAAAGGGCCTCTCTCTCCCCGAGCGGAAGAAACCGCAGAGCGTGCTTCCAACACCGGGGAGATAGAGCTGGATCTTCCGGGCAAGGAAGAAGAAAAGGCCCTCGGACCGTTCTCCCACCCCTCCAAAAGATCCTTTTGCGATCCCCAGGAATGCATTCTCCGCGCCGCCTCGGCAAACGCGGGTCCTGCATCCCGTGAGAATCGCGAGCCTGCCACTATCATAGTGACAGGCGAGAGCAGAGCATGCAAATCTGGTAGTTTCACTTTCACAATGTTAGCACTCAGCATGCTCTTACTCTCAAACAAAATGACACAAAGCTGTGTGTGTCCCCACCCGTTTAAATAAACGCGGGCAGGGAGGAACACACTGTTTGTACATTTGTTTCGCCATAACGTTTCCGACAATATTGTAACAGACAACAATAAATAGACAGAGACAGTTTGACACAGATCGCTTGCTGAGGCAACAGAAGCTAAATGCCGGCGAGCAGCGGAAGTGCTCTTATCCTTTCCTGGTTCATGACGTCACCCGCCCATGACGCTCATTCTCTCATTCCATTGGACTAGTTGGCATAGATGCTTCAGACGCAATCACGCAAGAGGCGTTCCCACCGTGTCGTTCGACGCATCTCGAAGTTCCCTTTTTCGATAAAGGGAACACAAAATTCACCTTACTGCGCTTGCGTAAAACCTCAAAAATCACTGAGATGATACAGATGGAAAAAATAAATAGTTATTGCGCAATTTTTCTGACAGAATAATTTCATTCAGCAATATATCTCTGATGCATGCAGGTCGCACTCACTCACCATTATATGTTTGGTCTAAAGCGCCACTGCTCTTGTTGCCGCAGGACATCAAATGTGAGTAAATGTTCTGTCATCTTTGCAGGACAGTGATATGAAGAGTGTGCAAAGTAACATATTTTAGCAACAGTGTGAAAGTGAATATCACATAACAGGCACAATACCTAAATACCTAAATATTTATTGGTACAATGTGCATCACATGACTAAACTTATGTCATCGGTTTTAAATACATCCGTTTTTACAGTCCACACTACAGCGTGAAAAAGGCGGGGGGGGGGGGGGGGGGGGGGTGGGTTATCCACTTTGGAAAGCGTTTTCAATAATAAAATCGACGCCTCAGTGTGGACGGAAGGCCAAAACGGAGAGAAAAAGATGCGTTTTCATACGAAAACGTATTAGTGTGGACATGGCCTAACAACCAATGTTTTTTTTTTTGTTCTTCCTTTACATTCGTTCGCTGTCTTAACTTTCATTTTCGCAAAACATTATTGTGCTCTCTTCAGCTATGATAAACAGACATCCACTTTTGCATTATATGTTTGTGCATTTTGTTTTGTGTTTATTCTATGATCTTGAAATATACTGTATGCACCTTATTGTAGATGCAAATGCAGGTCACTAAGCTATACATTTTAAAAACAATAATTTGTCATTAAATACACCAGGAAAGATTTTATAATTTCTTCATTGAACATTATGCAAACGCTACATTTGCCCCAAATCTAATCATGTAGAAATTTAAACAGGAAACAGTTTTTTGCTGTTTTTGCAGTTAGTTCCCAAGTATCAGTCCTAAAGTAGAAACAGCTCTTAATATTTATTGGCAGATTTCAGTCAACCAGATTACTTATTTACCATGTTAAATTGGACTCACTTTCTCTAAATCAATATGCAGTTGGTAGAAATTACTAAAAAGAAAAGGTGTGTGCAAAAAACTTCAGATAAGATTGGCTTTATTGTCCCGAAGGAAATTTGTCTTGGACACATACAATACAACACAACGTACATAGGCCTACAACATCCTATCAACATATCGTAATATACAATACAAAAAAATAAGTTCTATACCATCTGAATTACACACTGCCCATCGTGCAACCCACATACGATCCCTATAATAAAGTGTTGTTGTTTTTACCTAAATGGGTGCCATTTAATGCCTCAATGGACAGAGGGACACAGGATTTCTTAAAGCGGTTGAGCCTGCACTGAGAGACTGAAGCGTCTGCTGAGGGAAGAAGCTGGTACTCAGGGTGAAGGACATGAGTAGGGTCTGAAATAATTTTCTGAGCCTGTCTAATAATTATTTTGTCAAAAAGAGCCTGAAGTGTGGGATGCTGCTTGACTCCCATGAGCTGTGTATCTGAGCTTTCAATTGTGAAAAAAAAAAAAAAAAAAAATGACTTGCTGGACATTATGGAAATAATGGGGAACAATGTCCAGGAAACATACTTTTTTTTTTTAATAACACATTATATAATTGTATCTAAAACAGAAAAAGTATTAAAACAGAGTTGACCAAACAACACAAATGTCACCAGGGGGCTGTTCCATAAACCAAGATTAGAGTATAAGCCAGGCTTATTTCGGTTAGTCAGGCTTATTTTTGGTAGATTCGGTTTCATAAATCAAACTTAAAAAAGTTCAAACTCAGTTACCATGGCAACTTATGCTGGAAAGCCTGGTCCAGGGCAGGCTAACTGTCAGGCTAAGCCTCAGTTGTTACACAGATCCTCAACACTGACCGACAAGAACACAATGATATTACCACTGACACTCTCTAATACAATTATTGGACTTTATAAATACACAGTATACAGAAAATCAACTTAAATAAGGCTACAATATAGACAATATAGACACATATATAAGGCGTTTTAAAGTTGTCCGTTTAGGACATGTCATTTTTGTAATAAAGACATTTTAATTAAGGAGTGCCTCGGATATATATATATATATATATATATATATATATATATATATATATATATATATATATATATATATATATATATATACATAATTCCTAATAGTTATTCAAGTAATATTATTTAAATATCAAATATTCAATATTAAATAAGTAAATAAATAAAATAACAAATAACTAGAAATAAAAGGGAAGGTTACATAAAAATGTAGTTAATGTAGGCCAATATATATATTCCTTTATTTTATGGAATATTCTTTAATTTTAGAGTTGCACATATCTTTTCAAAATGTATACATTTGTTCTTAATTTAATGTTATCCTCTCCATAATGTACTTTAGAAACTAAATCTAACCACTCATTTAAAACAGGGGATTCTTGCTTTCTCAAAAAAATTATTGCATTAAAAGCTTTAATTCTCAGCATTCTAAATAAGTATACATCATCTTTATAAAGTAGCATAGGTCCTATACCCAAAACTATATTTTGTATCTTTATATATTTAGTTTCTTAAAAAAAAAATCTTCCCTAAATTAGGCTACTTCTGTTCAATTTCTTTTTTTAATTAGAAGTATAAAATATATGAGTGTAATGAGCTAGAAGTTCACTGCAACTTATCCAACATCCTAAAGAGAAATTATTATAATTAGAAGATATATCTAGTGTTATAAAATATCGCATATTAATTTTCCAAGCAAAATGTATATTTTAGTCAGAATTATTGGGCTCCTATTTGGCGCGCATGCGCGCAGCAGCGCTCGTTCAATATGAAGATTAGCAGCAAAATGGATACATTTGCACGACTTTCTAACATTTACAGATGGAGAATATAACTGTAAAATGTAATTTTTGCACTGAGGGGAAAAACATGTCACAAACGCATAAAACTGTCACGGGTTGGTTCAAGCAACGAGGAAGCAGGAGATGGTTGAAGCAGTATTTAATAACAAAACTCAAAGATCTCCAAAAGGAACAAAGAAACATGGATAGAGATAACCACCATAAATGCAACGTTCACGACAGACAAGGGATAGACTAAAACCCAGGGCTTAAATACACACAGAGAACAGATCAGTGAAACCAACAAGACACGGCTGGGACAAATTAACTCATAATGACTAATTAACAGGACAGCAGGTGACAGGGATAACATAGAAACACACATGGGCAAACACTAAACGTGACATAACTCCCCCCTCCCAGTAGGCGCGTCCTTGCGCCGTATAACATCAATAGGGGTGGGAGGGTGGGCGCCCTGGAGGCTGACGAGGGCGTGGCTTAGCAGGACAGGAAGCCTCCAGGGCGGAACCGGCAGTTCAGGGAGGAGCCATGGTGGTGCTGGCAACTCAGGAAGCCATGATGGTGCTGGGAGCCAGGGCGGGGCCATCACTTCAGGTGGCCAGGGCGGAGCTGTCCCTTCGGGTGGCCAGGGCGGAGCCGTCCCTTCGGGTGGCCAGGGCGGAGCCGTCCCTTCGGGTGGCCAGGGCGGAGCCGTCCCTTCGGGTGGCCAGGGCGGAGCTATCCCTTCGGGTGGCCAGGGCGGAGTTGTTCTTTCAGGTGGCCATGGAGGAGACCTCCCTTCGGGCGGCCACGGCGGAGATATATAGCCCCCCCCCCCAAAATTTTCTTGGGGGGAGTTATGGGTTTAGGCTCAGGGACAGGCTCAAACAATTCGATGGATGGCTCCGGCTGTTCAGAGGAAGGCTTTACTGCAGGTTTCACCGGAGGCTTCGGGGGTTCTGCTGCAGGCCTCACTGGAGACTTGGGCGGTTCAGACGCTTGAGCAGCGGCCATCTTGGCTGGAGTCGAGGGCTCAGGCATGGCGGTCTCGACGTGGAGCTCAGGCTCGGCGGGACGAGACTCTGGGGGGCTGGTCTCGGCGGGACGAGACTCTGGAGGGCTGGTCTCGGCGGGACGAGACTCTGGGGGGCTGGTCTCGGCGGGACGAGACTCTGGAGGGCTGGTCTCGGCGGGACGAGACTCTGGAGGGCTGGTCTCGGCGGGACGAGACTCTGGAGGGCTGGTCTCGGCGGGACGAGACTCTGGAGGGCTGGTCTCCAGCGGTGAGGAGGACTCGGCTGGACTTAGGGTGGAAACATGTGGCTCAGGAGAGAATGGAGCTGAGGTAGCCGACAGGGAGGCATGTGTGGCCCAGACACACATAATAGCAGCAACATACAGGGAAAGGGTAGCCTCTTCAACCTCAACAGAACAGACATGAAGAGCAGACTGCTCAGGGGTGGCCTCCCAAATTCGGGGAACGCAGGAAGTCCTCTTCCTCCTCCGTTTACGAGAGCGAGGGGGTGCTGCAGCGAATGAAGACTCTGGGTCGACTGTGCATGCGACTGGCCCTGGATCAGCTGGGCAGGCGACTGGCTCGACTGGGTAGGCACAATGCGCGGGTTTGGCAAAAGCAGCACACTTGCGGGCCCCACGGACAGACATAATGGCTGGATCAAACATTTTTAACGCCAGATCAGCGCTATTCGAAACCAGCTTACGTGCTCTTGACCAGGAGATTCCCGCGACCAGTCCGGAGCGGATACGGGGCTCCTGTTCGGTGGATCTGGCTGAGCTGACATGAAGAGCTGGCTCGGCAGGGCAGATGACAGGAGCTGGCTCAGCTATTTTTGGATCAGCTGGAGTTACTGTGAGGGAAGAACCACAAACCCAAAGATCTCTGTCCATAAACTCAGCAAAAGGTCGATTTAAGTCTTCGAGCAGCAGTATCTGGGCTAGTGGATCATCCAGTCCTCTCCGGAACCGCTGCTTTAAGAACTCTTCCTCCCAGTAAACGTCCTGATGCAGATGCAGGTAAACTTCAACAAATTCCTCCAGAGAACTCCCATTCTGATCAAACAGAAAAGCATCCATCGCATCGTCCTCCATTACTTCTTAGGTCTGTCGTTCTGTCACGGGTAGGTTCAAGCAACGAGGAAGCAGGAGATGGTTGAAGCAGTATTTAATAACAAAACTCAAAGATCAGACAAGGGATAGACTAAAACCCAGGGCTTAAATACACACAGAGAACAGATCAGTGAAACCAACAAGACACGGCTGGGACAAATTAACTCATAATGACTAATTAACAGGACAGCAGGTGACAGGGATAACATAGAAACACACATGGCAAACACTAAACGTGACAAAAACAGCACAAAATATACGCTGTTTGATGGTGGATCGATTTGATCCACGATCGACCTCTAGGGCTGCTTCAGAAACGCGTGCACACGCAATTATCTAGACTAGATAAACCTGGTTCAAGTTAGTGAGATTGCGTGAACTTCAATTACCTTTTATGGAACCACTTTAGCCCCAACTTATTTGTTAGGCTCATTCAAGTCCGGTTTTGGAGTTTAATCCCCGCTTTTCTAAGCTTCATTTATGGAACAGCCCCCAGCTCCACAATCTGAGTGGAAACCAGCTGTGGGTTCTTTCAAATAAAATAACACACTTTGCAGTTTTGAAAATTAAAAAAATGATATATTGCTGTAGGCTACTTTCCAATTTATTTAATTTAAAATGATTCATTTGTTATGTAAAGCGGTTTTGTTTGGCACATAACCGGCTCATTTAACCAACGAGAAAAGGTTTGTTTATAGTTTATTGTACCATAAATCATATACTTGCATCCGTTATATTTGCAGTCAGACATTTGCTGTGACGTCAAAGGCAAGAGTAAAAGTACTTCACACTGTTTTTCAAGCAAACATTTGTGACATTAAATTCATTAAATACATAAATGAAATAAATGTATACCTGACCCCTTGGTTGGAAAAAAGAAACACTTTTAGAAAAGTCCATACAAATAAGGCTCAATGTACTGTGTTAATATGAAGGAGTTTTCCATAATGATTTTCACAAGTGTTTTACCCATATTTTGCATTATGAATTGCATTGTCTTGTATTTTAGGGTTAAAGCAAATGTCTGTAAACTTAACATGATGTCCAGTGGCAGAAAATGACCAGTGCCATTAACATTTTTCTTCAGATTTGTTTTCTAAGAAACTTTCCTGCCTTGTTTGGCATAGAGCCGGCTCAACTTTTCTGATTGACATGCAGGCCGCAGTCGGTTTCATATATGCCAGGACTGTCACACAGACAGGTGTGATTCTCAGGGCATCTATTTCAGGAATATCTGTCAGATAGCAGAGACATTTTATACATGATATAAAATCATCTCTTACAACAGCTTTAAATAAGAATTCTCTCCGTTTAATGCTGCTATATCACTAATATAGTAAAGTGCTGCTGCTGTGTATCACACAAGAGCAGAACAATTTCATCGGCTACAGACATTGACTGACATGACGAGTCAAACCACGAGGGCTCAGTTTGCACAGGCTGTATCTATTCTCCGTGGTCACATTGGCTCTAACATGGCTCAGCATGAATCTGTTAATATCACCTACAGGCCCTAGAGAAAATCAAACATCTGTGCCATACTATATTTAAACATGCCACTGCTTCTCTTTACCACCACCAGACAAGGAAGAAAAAAAAATCTGAACAAGTGAGAATGAAAGTAGGACATTCACAACCCTACAGCATTCCTATTACAAAAAGACAGACAGAGTGAGAAGAGATTGTTATGGTGTTCGTGTAAGATGCTGTCTCAACAGAACGTGCTGCTGATATCACCGGCGCGCAGTGACCTTTTTATGCTCACGACAGTCGCAAGCCACGTTCAGATGATGTAAAAGGAAATTATCCTAAGGCTAATGATGCCGAATGCACATATGTAAAGTAAGCAAGGAACCGTTCATACATAATTAATTGTGTGTTCAAAGGCAGCTATAAAGAGGAGCAACACAACCAGTTTCAAGACGCATTGGTTCAGTTGTAAACTACTTAGTTTGTTTATATAGACCAACAGTTAAAAATATTGCTCATTATTTTGTTCAATGATTATGGAAATATAATGACATCTAAAGCCACTTTTGGCCTGATTTGCTCATTCGAGGCAATGCCTTTAAATGATCTTCATGAGGGCTTTTCTCAACAAATGCTAAACAATGTGAATCATTATCTTCATTTAATGTAATTAATTGATTGACAGATATTTCAAATTTAAACGTGTGTCAGTGTTGTTAACTAAAAATAAAACCATTAGCAGAAATAAAATTAAACCGATGAAAAACGTAAAAGTTCAATAAGAAATGTTGTCTTGGCAACTGACTAACGATTTAGCCTAAAGTCAATTACATTTTATTTTCAATGACTTAATTTCTTCTGTGGAACACAACAAAACAACATTTCATTTAAGTATTAAATCTGATCTTGTCCATTTAATGAAAGCAGTTTTTGGTTTATTGTTGTCCTCTTCCAAATATAAAGCTATGGTATGCCTTCAGAATATTGTGCAAGCGTAATGTTGACTACTATATTTTTAATGAAATGCAGCCGACATAAAATAAATATAAATGTTGTATATAAAAAAGCTAAATTCAAACTTATTTCAGCTACCAAGACCTGAATCTAAAACTGAAATAAAAATAAATAAATAAATAAATGATTTTATTGTATGCCAGGGTAGCTTTGTTTTGTTTTTTCATGAGGGTTTTTCATTCTGTCACTCAACAAAAACACAATGTTAATTTGTGGGTAAGCTAACCCTTTAAAGGTCACATTTTTGGAATAATGTACCATGAAAATGCTGTAATAATGATCTATTATAGTGTGGCTTTACTACACTGCCCTCTCTCTCCTCATACAATTATTAAGGACTTTACTTAAGTGAGCCGAAAGTGCTTATATTTAGCTTTATTACTCTTGGGCCGCTGGGCTGTTTTATGCTATATAACCTGCTTGTCAAAGCGATCCACTGTCTCAATGGTATCCTTCACAGTTGCCATGACTTTGGCTGTGATTGATTTCTCAGTGTCTTTTCTGACAGCTTCACTCCTGCACACTGAAACGGCAGGAATGCTTGGACCTTCACCCTCTTTATGAGACGGCCTATTCTTCAGAGTTAAAGATGCTCTTTCGCTTGTTTATGCAGTGAGGCTAAAACTACCTTTGGTTTGTGCTAAATAAAAGCCTGAAAGCCTTTTGAGAAAGCAACATCCGAGCTGGCAATCTCACTTTCACAGTTCTCTGAAATTGCATTTCTTTATTAAATGTAGTGTCTTTAATGAAATTGTTACCCAAAAATTACAATTTGGTCATCATTTAAATACTTGGACTCTTTATTCTCAATAAGAAACACATTTTGGCCTTTTTGCATGGGTTTGTACATCATACATTTTGTTTCACAGAAGAAAGTCATACAGGTTTTGGAATGACGTGAAGTTCATTCTTGGGTGAATCTTTTTAATAAGATGAGTCATTCTACCAATTAACATGTTTCAGCATGTTGTCACTCTTAAAAATTTACGTTATTTAATGGTATCTTTGGTTCCATGAAGGACATTTGACATCCATGGAATATTTCCAACCCCAAAAACATTCTTTATAATGGAAAAAAAGTTCTTTAGATTCTTAAAATGTTCTTCACACATTCTTCAAAGTAAAGGTTCTTTATTGGCATTGACTGTTCCATGAAGAAGCTTTTAACATCCATGGACACTTTAAGGTTTTTTTATAGTGGAAAATAATTTTTTTGATTATTAAAATGTTCTCTACACCAATAAAATAAATATTTTAAGAACATGTTCACTGGAAGGTTCTTTGAGGAACCAAAGACGGTTCTTTTATGGCATCGCTGTGAAAACCCAGTTTTGGAACCTTTATTTTAAAGAGTGCACTAGAAATCATGTTGTTTTTTTTAAGATCTGTTCACTGAAAGGATGTTTTGGGAAGCAAAAATGGTTATTCTACCACTCTGAAAACCCCCTTTTGGAACCTTTACTTTAGAGTGTGGTGCGCTTCCACTCCCGAGCAGTAGGGGGCAGTGTAGGCAAGGCTCTCCTGTGTTATCCCTTCCAGCACATTGATTCTGTGGAGACTCTTGGGATTGGAGCTCAGACATGGCTGAGAGTGGCTCAGCGCCCGCATTGTTTCTACTTTTATCCCAGTCCTTCCTTTCTCCCATCGCTTTACATTTCTACCTTGATTAAACAAGGAACAGGGGAAGTTTTTGGGGAAGCTCTGGAGAGGAAGAGCTCAGTTTAATTGTTCAGAGCTGTTCACATGCATAAATACATGCCTAAAATGGGATGGGAGGACAAGTCTCAGATGCCAGTTTCCTTCGTATTACCCCTTCATAAGCCCCCTGCGCAACAATATTCCGTGATTCACTGTACATCCCATATGAATAATGTTCTTGATGAGAGGTTGTAAATCTGCCCAGCTCGGCATCCCACATCAAGGCTCTTTTTGCGACTATGGGCAGCTTACTGATTCAATGGGACGTGTTTATGCAATGATGCGTTCTCATTTTCTCATTTGTGTGACGGTTGGTCAGATCTCATCAACCATCATAAGCCTGACCACTGATGATCTAATATCTTCCAAAATTTACTGTAAAGCCTGGAGATGAGTGGATATGATAGTCTCTAATCCAGGGTTAATGCCAATGGTTTTGAAATATATGGTGTCCACATACTGATATGCAAATATACACTTATAATCCGAGAAGATTATGACATAGCTTTGTGTTTTTATTAACATACATTTACAAAACCGCAGATCATATTGTTGATCTGACCTCAGCCCATTCACCCAAAATTTATTACAATAATTAATACATTATTTCACCCTCAAGGGATTTCAATCTTTCTTTTATATGCAGCATGTGACCCAAAACTGTCAAGCTTCAAAAAGAACAGAATTTTATACCTTAATTATTATTATGTATTATTATAGTTAATGTAATTATACAATAATTATTTCCATTTATTGTAATTTAATAATTATGATTGCAGGAAAGAAATGACAAAAGCAAAACAAACCAGTGAAAACAAGCGCAAAAAAAAAAAGCCGATTGCACCTTTGAAAATAGTATGCTTTGGCTAATAACACCAGCATTTAAATCAGGCCTGCGAAGACAAAATAAGCAAAATAGTTCAAAATACATATAAAAAAAAAAAAAAAAAACAAGCAGCATTAGCAAACCAGTAGCATGAAATTAGTCTATGCATGTTGTAAGTCTTCTAAAGTGACACAATCTCTTTGTATGATTAACCAAATCAAAATGTAAACCTTTATTCACTCAAAATCCAATCAAAACACTGAAAGTGAACAGAGTTTTCATTTTTTTTGTAAACTATACTTTTAAGATATTGTGTTTTATCACTAAAGACAAGACAGAGCAGAGTAATCCCTACTGAGACCATACCTCCAGTGTTTGTCCAGAGTTTTAAATCGTTTGGCTCGCATTGTGATGTTGTAATGTCTGTTGTATCCAATGCCGGGGTCAATTTAAACAGGTTATACTCTCTCAGGAAACTGACTAATCACGAGCCCAAGATTGTGTTTCTATTCTCTCCAATTATAAAGCTCTTTCTCGTACTTTTAGAATTCTGGCTAGCAAGAGCTGCTTGTTCGTGGCGGCACTGTGCCCACCTTCAGCCTTGGCAAAGGACGTGGCGGTAACCTGAGGGCACTTGGCACGTCCACACAGTGGCTGCTATCTACCCCAACGCCCTCCTGCCGTTCCCCGCTTCTTCGCTCTGCTTCCCAGCATTAATTAAACTTGGATGCAGCTGAAGTGCTGCGGTTAATACCCGCTGAAACCTCGGCAACTGCTAGCCTCCAGAGACATCCCCACTGTGAAGTCATGAATACAAGTCATGTTGGTGTTTAGGATTAGTCAACTTCTCATTTTTCCTGACCCTTAAAACGTCCCGGACTTTAATAGACATTTGTTGACATGACAAACATAGTGAGATTTCTACCAGTTTTAATGATTTAACTGTCCTTGGATCTCAAAGGATAGATTAGTCTTTTTGTTTATGTTTTTATAGTTTTACAATATCAAAACCTTGGTGCAATGTCTCGTGGCAGCACATACAATCATCCATCAACTGGTAGTTAAAGGATCGGATGAAGGGTAATAGCAAAAAAAAAAAAAAAACATGAGTCAGAAATAAAGACGTTCAACAAACATTCTCAAGAAAGTTCCAAAGAGGGGACCTATATGGCAGAAATCATTAGACCTCCTGCATAAGTCACAAGTTAGTTCTCACTGCGTCGGATTGATGCTAAGGGAATGTTTTGTGTGATGACGTCTTGAACCACATGTAAAATCAGTCCAATGTGGTGGAACTTCAGAGACGGATGATGTCACGAACCAGGAAACTATAAAAGCCTGCTTGAAAACAAGTGCTTCTGTGTCTTCAGTAGCGCTCTCTGTGAAACTATCCACAGAGAAACTGTCCTTTTTATATATAAAAAGTCATGGCGAGACCAGTAAAAGAATAATCTGCTGTGCCCAGTTTCTCGTTCCGGCGCTAGATGTCTATGTCCACAGTGTGTCCAACTATGGTCGCAAGTTCCGTCGTTATCAACATAGTTCAACGGTGTTTCCCCGAAACCATCGATAGCTCTCGACCTGTGGTTAGAAGCATAGTTCTCTTACAAGAGGTTCTCTCGTATTGCGTAAGCTAGCTTACGCTACGGGAAAGATTCCATCTTTCTGAGAAATTGAAGCCAAAAATTATCCTATAATTTTGTATCCATTGTCAACGCAGTTCAGCTGCAGCAGACCATGAGAAGGCTAGCTAGCCGCTCATTGGTTCGCTCACGGAGAACTGCTTAAGCCTATGAGGGAGCGCGGATGAACCCGCGACCAATGAGAGTCTGACTCGCTCTCATTACGTCACCGCCCCCGAAGCGGGCGTGGACGAGGCTATAAATACCCCGAATAGGCTGAATAAATCTGATTTTTCATCCTTCAGCGACGCACCTGCATCTGCTGATCCTGAGAGAGAAGCCGCCGTCGTTGAAAAGGCACTTTCTAGCGAGCGTTTGGGAGACTGAGGAAGCCGGCCGTCTTCGCCACCTTCAGCCGTCCTGTGAGCTAGCGCCATCCGACGGAGTGTATCCTTTTACTCAGAGCTTAAAAAAATCCTATTGTATCTAAAAGAGCGAGCGTCTTTTTAAAGATGTCTCGAAATTCCTGCGGCTCCTGCCGCGCTCCTCTCGAGGCTGGAGACCGCCATGTCATCTGCGCCGTTTGCCTCGGACCGGAGCACGCTGAAGTCGCCCTCGCTGACGGCGGCTGCGACTTCTGTGATACTATGCCTATATTGACCCTGCGGGCTCGACTGTTGGCTGCTAAAAGCGCTCCCAAGCCACCTCTGTCTGCGCCGCGGAAGAAGAAACGCCGCGCTCAGAGGCCGCCGGAGCCCCAGCAAGAAGCGTTCATCCCGCCGGAGCCTGTAGCCTCCCGCTCCCCTTCTCCGCCGCTTCCGGACGAACAGTTGCCGCCGAGTGGCCGCTCTGTTGCCTCCGATGACGCCGCGGACATCAAGGACTCATGTTCGCTTCTCGCTTCCGACAGTGAGGATTGGTCCGGTTCTCAGGTCTCTTCGAACCGCGAATCCTCCAGGACTCGCGCGGGCATTGAAGAGGAACTAATGCGCCTCCTCACGCAGGCCGTCGAGCGCCTCGGTCTCGAGTGGTCCCCTCCCCCCGAGCAGACCATCAACCGCATGGACGGCAGCTATTTCCGCCAGCGCTCGACTCCCGCTGCCAAACGGGCTGCGCCCTTCCTGCCCGAGCTGCACGCTGAGCTCTCAAAGTCTTGGAATGCCCCGCTCTCTGCCAGGTCTAGCTCTGATTCTTCCACCCCGCTCCGCGTTGTGGACGGAGCCGCAGAGAAGGGCTACCTCACCATCCCGCCGGTTGAACACTTGGTCGCCGCACACTTATGCCCGCCCTCTGCTAGATGGCGCTCATCACCTGTGCTTCCCTCGAAAGCCTGCAGAGCGACTTCAAGTTTTCACGGCCGCGCATACTCAGCCGCCGGCCAGGCGGCGTCTGCACTCCACTCGATGTCTGTGCTGCAAATCCTGCAGGGCGATTTGCTGCGTGAGTGGGATGAGGGCGGTAAGAACCCCCCGTCAGTCGCTGATTTGAGAAGCGCCACGGACCTTGCCCTTCGCGCTACAAAGTCTGCTGCTCTAGCCTTGGGGAAATGCATGGCCGCCATCTGCGTGTCTGAGAGACACCTATGGCTCACTCTCGCCGACATGGGAGATTCCGAGCGCGCCGCCTTTCTCAACGCCCCGCTCTCTCCAGCCGGCCTCTTCGGATCCGCTGTCACGGGTATCGTCGACCGCTTCTCCGAAGTACAGAAAGCTTCGCAGGCCATGGACCTCTTCCTGCCTCGTCGCGCTAGCTCCTCTGCAGGCCGCCCACGTGATCGGCCTCCTGCACGAGCCCCACCCCAGCGCACAGCTCAGCACAACCAGACTGCTCAACGACGCCAGGGCGGCCGCCCGCGTTCCCGCTCTGACAGCCGCCACAGGCCGCCGCCTCCTCGGGGGCCTCGGCCTAGAATCACGCTGAAACCTGAGCAACCAAAGTCTGCCTAGCACAGCTGAGAAGAAAAAGACGGCGCTCTCCCGCTGCGGCCGGACCGCCGTCAAAGATCTGCCCTCTGTTAGTCCCCGCCCAGGCGGTTACTACAGCAGTGTTTTCTGCCATAACCAAGCCGGTCTCCCTTCCCGCTTGCATGAGCACAAACGCCGTTTTCACGGCGACCCAGAGAAATCTCAAAAAGAGCATAAAAGCCTCTTGTGTACGAAATGTGCCCGCAACACTGTGTTCACTCATACACAAAAGCACTCCAGTTCCCCTGTCTCACACAGAGTCCACTCTCATAAAACGGGCCAAGCCCGCTCGAGTCCCAGAGTACATAAGCGCGCCCACAAGCCCGTGTGCGCGTCCCACCTCTGCTCACTCTGTTACAGGGCCCTTAAGCTCCTCTCCAAGTGTAAGTCCCGCTGTTATAAGCACTATCAGCGCGCTCACGCAGCCCGTGAAGTGCGACAATGGGGACCATGTAGCCATTCACCCCCTAGCGTCACGCTTCAAAGCGTGGGAAGCTATTCCGGGAATTTCCCAGTGGGTGTTAAACACAATAAAGCTAGGCTATCGCTTACAGTTTCGTCGCCGCCCCCCTCGCTTCCGAGCGCGGCTAGAAACTACGGTGAACCCAGAAGCAGTGTCACTGCTCCGTTCAGAGATAGCAAATCTGTTGTGCAAGAAGGCTATAGAGAGGGTGCCTCTGGCTATGAGCGAGTCGGGGTTCTACGGCCGTTATTTTCTTGTTCCCAAGAAAGACGGCGGTCTCAGACCAATATTAGACCTCAGATTTTTGAACAAAGCTCTCATAAAGAGACCGTTCAAAATGCTCACTATCAGAAAACTCCTCGCGCATGTGCGCCAGGGGGACTGGCTCATATCACTAGATCTGAAGGATGCATACTTCCAGATCCAGATAAATCCCCTTCACAGGCCATTCTTACGTTTCGCCTTCGAAGGCCAGGTTTATCAATACACCGTCCTCCCGTTCGGCCTATCCTTGGCACCCCGTACGTTCACGAAGTGCATGGATACGGCGCTCGCCCCCCTGCGGAGTCAGGGGCTGCGAATTCTGAACTACTTGGACGATTGGCTGATTCTGGCACAGTCTCAGGAGGAGTTACTGTCTCATCGTACAGTTCTCCTCGACCATCTGAAAGCTTTGGGCCTCTCTGTCAACTGGACAAAGAGCGTACTACAACCCAGTCAGACTATCTCCTTCTTGGGTATAGAGCTGGACTCGGTCACGATGACGGCGCGTCTATCGACGCAGCGCGCGCACCGTGTGCAGCGCCTCGCCGCATCTTTTCAGACGAACAGACTCACGCCTTTGAAAACTTTTCAGAGAGCGTTGGGTTGTATGGCCTCAGCCTCTGCGGTGCTCCAGCTGGGGTTACTGCGCATGCGCCCGCTTCAGCTCTGGTTGAAGAGCCGTGTGTCTCACCGAGCGTGGACCTCGGGCCACCAGCTGATAAGGGTAACGCAGACCTGTATTACAGCTCTGCAGCCATGGTTAGTGGCAGAATGGTTTCAGCGCGGCGTCTCCATGGGGACTGTTTCATGCCGAAAAGTCATCTCGACAGACGCCTCCAACACGGGGTGGGGGGCGGTCTGCGAGGGCTCACCGGCCTTCGGCCCTTGGTCAGCTCAAGAGAGCCTCCTACACATAAACTGTTTGGAGATGTTGGCGGTCGAGAACGCGCTCAGGCGGTTTCTCCCGCGCATTCAGGGCCATCATGTGCTGATCCGTTCGGACAATATGTCCGTGGTCTCCTATCTAAACCGTCAGGGCGGAGTCAGATCCAGGAATCTTTTCCGGCTGACAGAGCGCATTCTAGTTTGGTCTCAGTGTCACCTGCTCTCGCTCAGAGCGACGCACGTGCCGGGACAGCTGAACGACGGTCCAGACAGCCTGTCCAGGAACCCCATTCCCCCCGGGGAATGGTCCCTGCATCCTCTTACAGTCCAGAAACTGTGGCGTCTATTCGGCAGAGCAGAGGTGGACCTCTTTGCCTCGGCGGAGAACACCCACTGCCCAATATATTTCTCAAGGAGCGAGGACGCGCTAGCCCAAACCTGGCCCAGCCGCCCGCTTTATGCCTTCCCTCCGGTCTCTCTGTTACCACAGGTGCTTCAGAGAATCAGAGAAGCGCAGCACTCGGTGCTCCTCATAGCCCCGCACTGGGAGGGTCAGACTTGGTTTCCGGAGCTCACGCAGCTGTCTCAGACAGCGCCGTGGCCCATTCCAGTCAGAGCAGATCTCCTCTCCCAAGCTCGCGGCTCGATCTGGCATCCCCACCCAGAGCGCTGGGCGCTTCACGCGTGGGTGATCAACAACTACCCGTTGCTTTGCCAGAGGGAGTGATTAACACGATCATACAGGCTAGAGCGGCTTCTACCAGAAGGCTCTATGCGTCAAAATGGTCTGTGTTCTCGAAGTGGTGCACAGATAGGGGTCTGGACCCGCGGTTATGCGAGGTTCCCTCCTTACTAAATTTTCTCCAAGAGATGCTGGACAAGGGCAGATCCCCGTCCACTCTTAAGGTATATGTGGCAGCCGTCGCGGCGTTTGCTGAACCCCGACGCGGCCAGTCACTGGGCAAAGACGGGCTGGTAGTCCGCTTCCTCAGGGGAGCTAGAAGGATGAATCCCCCGCGCCCCCCTTCGGTGCCGATTTGGGACCTTTCCATAGTTCTTGATGCTATGAAAGCTCCCCCTTTCGAACCGCTAAGCACCGTGGACCTAAAGTACCTGTCGCTAAAGACCGTTCCCTTATCGAAAAGGGAACTTCGAGATGCGTCGAAACGCTGCGGGAACGCCTTCTGCGTGATTGCGTCTGAAGCATCTATGCCAACTAGTCCAATGGAAAAAGGGAATGAGCGTCACGGGCGGGTGACGTCATGACCAGGAAAGGATAAGAGCACTTCCGCTGCTCGCCGGCATTCATGCTTCTGTGCCTCAGCAAGCGATCTGTGTCTAAACTGTCCTCGTCTATTTATTGTTGTCTGTCAATATTGTTGGTATCGATGGCGAAACAAGTCTACAAACAGTGTGTTCCTCCCTGCCCGCGTTATTTAACGGGTGGGGACACACACGAGCTTTGTGTGATTTGTTTGGGATTTGAGCATGCAGCCTCAGCCTTCGAGGGGGCTGAGTGCCAGCACTGTGAGAAGCTACCGCTTCGCATGCTCAGATCCTGCCTGTCACTCTTCGACAAACAGAGTGGGCAGGCTCGCGATCCTCAGGGATCAGGACCCGCGTCTGCCGAGGCAACGCGGAGAATGCATTCCTGGGGATCGCAATTGGATCTTTCGGAGGGGATCGAGACGGGTCCGAGGGCCCTTTCTCCTTCCTTACCCGGGAGATCCAGCTCTCCTCCCCCGGTGTCGGAAGCACGCTTTGCGGTTTCTTCCGCCCGGGGAGAGAGCCCTTTATTACTGTGCTCTTCTTCTGAGGAAGTTGATGTTGTCAGTATGGACAGTGATAATGCACACACGGGGAAAGGGAATTACAATTTATTTCCCCAGCGTATGATGAGCTGGTGGATGTCATGTCACGAGCTGTAGAAAGATTAAATATTGACTGGCCATCTGAAACTAAAAACACTCGTCCCAAAAGCAGATTAGACGAGCGTTATCTTTCTTCAGCCACACTATCTCCACCGCGAGGGCTTCCTTTTTTTCCTGATTTACACGATGAATTATCTAAATCATGGAAAAAGCCGTTCTCATCTCGTGTCTTTATCCCTCAATCTAATATATATTCTAAAATAAGAGGGTCTAAAGATTACGGCTATAGTTCGATGCCCCAGGTTGAACAAAATCTAGCGAGTTATCTCGCGCCTGGTCCCGCATCTTCTATTAAAGCCCCAGTTTTGCCCACTAGACCACTAAGAAATACATCTAGTTTAGTGGGCAAAGCTTATTCGGCAGCAGGTCAAGCCGGAGCGTGCCTGCACACTATGGCACTGCTTCACTGCTCAGTACACGGTGCCCGTTCCACTTCGGGGTCCTCACGAGACCCTCCTGCCAACCCTGCCACCTCTGGTGCTTCAGGGCGCAGTGGTCTCCAGCGAGTCGCTGGTGCTGTGCTGCGGCACAGCATCGGTTTCGCGCCCTCTGAGGGGGGTTTTAGAGCAGTCAGGTCAGGTAGTTCCTGCCGGTATGTTTCAGGCTCCAGATTTGGCTCTCTCAGTAACACCAGAGACCAGCCTCGAGAGGCTGGTTCCCTTAGTAAATTTTCTGGCAGCGTGGAAGCTTCTGCCGAATATTTCTCATTGGGTCCTGCAGATTGTAGAGGAAGGATACAGAATCCAGTTTGGCTCTCGTCCTCCTCGTTACAGCGGGGTGTTACCCACAGTGGTACGTCCCGAGCAGGCTCTGGTAATGGAGCAAGAAGTAAGGGCCCTGTTAGCAAAAGAGGCTATAGAACAGGTGTACTCACCCGACAGAGAGTCGGGTTTTTACAGCCGTTACTTCATTGTTCCAAAAAAGGATGGAGGGTTGCGTCCCATTTTAGATCTTCGCCTGTTGAATCGGTCAGTTCAGAAACTCAAGTTCAAGATGCTGACCCTCAAGCAGATCGTGACTCAAATCAGATCCGAGGACTGGTTCGTCACGATAGATCTGAAGGATGCATACTTCCATATCTCCATCCTCCCTCAGCACAGGAAGTTCCTAAGGTTTTCTTTCAGGGGCAAAGAATACCAGTATCGGGTTCTTCCTTTCGGCCTAGCTTTGTCACCCCGCACATTCACGAAATGCATGGATGCAGCTTTAGCCCCTCTCAGGCTTCAGGGCATTCGCATTCTCAATTATATCGACGACTGGCTGATTCTAGCGGAATCAGAGCAGTTGGCGGTTCGGCACCGAGGTGTCGTTCTCGCCCATATGCAGATGTTGGGGTTGAGGCTCAATGCCAAGAAGAGTGTTCTTTCTCCAATACAGAGAACCACTTTCCTTGGTGTGGTATGGGATTCAGTGACGATGAGGGCCAGCCTATCGCCCGTTCGTGTAGCTGTTATCCTGGCAGCCACCAAAGAGCTAAAGCTAGGTCAGTCACGCACTGTAAAACAGTTCGAGAAACTGTTGGGTCTACTGGCAGCAGCGTCCAACGTGATACCTTTTGGCCTGCTGTACATGAGGCCTTTACAGTGGTGGCTCAGGACCAGAGGGTTCTCCCCGAGGGGAAGCCCTTTCCGTATGATCAAGGTTACGCGGCGATGCCTTCGTGCCTTAGAGATATGGAAGAAACACTGGTTCTTAACCCAGGGCCCGGTGTTGGGAGCTCTTTGCCATCGAGCTACTATCTCGACAGATGCTTCCCTCACCGGCTGGGGAGCGGTAATGGAAGGCCGCTCGGTTCAGGGTCTGTGGAAAAGCCATCATCTTTCGTGGCACATCAATTGCCTGGAGATGATGGCTGTCTTCAATGCGTTGAGACATTTCCTTCCGGACCTAAGAGGCCATCATGTGCTCGTTCGAACAGACAACACATCTGTGGTCTCTTATCTGAACCGCCAGGGGGGTCTGAGGTCGCGTCCGCTTTGCAAACTGGCGCACCGGATCCTCCTGTGGTCCCTGGGGAAGGTACTCTCCCTGAGGGCAGTGTATATTCCTGGGGACCAGAATATAGGAGCAGACATCCTGTCGAGGCAGGAGCTGAGGCCAGGGGACTGGAGACTCCACCCCGAGGCGGTGGAGAAAATCTGGGAGGCATATGGCAGAGCAGAGGTGGACCTGTTCGCGTCTCACAACACGACGCACTGTCCCCTCTGGTATTCACTTACTCACCCGGCCCCCCTGGGGCTGGATGCCATGGTGCAGACGTGGCCGAGGCTACGTCTGTACGCCTTTCCCCCTGTTGCTCTGCTCCCAGGAGTTCTGGAGCGGGTCCGTCAGTGTGGGATAAGCCTACTGCTAGTAGCACCACGCTGGCCAAGTCGGATCTGGTTTGCGGACCTGATCCTTCTGTTAGACGGGCCTCCATTGGAGATCCCTTTGAGGAGGGACCTTCTGTCTCAGGCCGGGGGCACAATATTTCACCCTCGGCCAGAGATATGGAATCTTTGGGTTTGGCCTCTGAGGGGGCCCAACTTGTAGATAGTGGTCTTTCAGCTGAGGCTGTTGAGACCATCTTAAGCTCCAGAGCTCCAGCTACGAGGAAACTCTATGCGCTTAAATGGAGAGTTTTCTCCTTATGGTGTCACCGACATCAGTGGGATCCGGTTAATTGTTCTGTCAACACAGTAATCGAGTTCCTGCAGGAGCGCTTTGTGTCAGGTCTATGTCCTTCCACACTAAAAGTTTACGTGGCAGCCATTGCGGCTTATCATACCATGGTGGGAGGTTTATCTTTGGGTCGAGACCCCCTGATTACACGTTTCCTTCGTGGCACTTTGAGGCTGAGGCCTGCAACTCGCACTAAGGTGCCAGCTTGGGATTTGACTGTAGTTCTAGAAGGCCTGTCTAGGGCTCCATTCGAGCCCTTAGAATCAGTCTCAGAGAAGTTCCTTACTCTTAAGACCGTCTTTCTCCTAGCTATTTCGTCCCTCAAGAGAGTTGGTGACCTTCAGGCTCTTTCGGTCTCCCCCACCTGCCTTGAATTTGCTCCGGGGATGGTCAAGGCGTTCCTTTATCCAAAACAGGGATACGTCCCTAAGGTGCCGACCTTGACTCCGAGGCCTATTGTGCTGCAGGCTTTCTGTCCTCCTCCGTTTGCAACTGCGGACCAGGAAAGACTGCACTTGTCGTGTCCAGTGCGAGCATTGGACACATATGTACATCGGACATCCTCAATCAGGAAGTCCGATCAACTATTTATTTGCTTTGGATCACCTAAAAAAGGTCTTCCTGCTTCAAAACAGACAGTCAGTAAGTGGATAGTCGAGGCTATTTCACTTGCTTATGAGTACTCGGGCCAGCCTTGTCCTTTGGCGGTCCGAGCTCATTCCACCAGGAGTATGGCGGCTTCTAAAGCCTTGTTGCATGGGGTTTCTCTCCAAGATGTTTGTGATGCGGCGGGCTGGTCCTCTCCGCTCACATTCGTGAGATTTTACAGTTTGGACCTGGATGCTGCCCCAGGTTCTCAGGTGCTTAGTGCTTAGCTGAACAGTCTGACACTCAGGTACTTGAATTATGGCGCATTGGGTATTCTCGTTCCCGCAGCGTTTCGACGCATCTCGAAGTTCCCTTTTCGATAAGGGAACGTCTCAGGTTACTATTGTAACCATAGTTCCCTGAGAACAGGGAACGAGACGATGCGTCCCCCTGCCATACTTCTGGCGTCCCTGCGATCGGCTTGCTTCGGCACTGTCGAAGCATGAATGCCGGCGAGCAGCGGAAGTGCTCTTATCCTTTCCTGGTCATGACGTCACCCGCCCGTGACGCTCATTCCCTTTTTCCATTGGACTAGTTGGCATAGATGCTTCAGACGCAATCACGCAGAAGGCGTTCCCGCAGCGTTTCGACGCATCGTCTCGTTCCCTGTTCTCAGGGAACTATGGTTACAATAGTAACCTGAGACGTTTTTTTACTCGCGCTCGCGTCAGTAAAACGGGTGGGAGACCTGCACGCGCTGTCGACCAGCGCGTCCTGTCTTGAGTTTGGACCTAATGACTCATTAGTCGTTCTCAAACCTAGGCATGGCTATGTTCCCAAGGCGATTGGCACCCCGTTCAGGGCACAAGTTATATCCCTATCGGCGCTGCCTGCTTCCGATAGCGAATCAGATTCTAATCTCCTATGCCCGGTCAGGGCTCTGAGATTATATGTCACTCGCACAGCTCCGATCAGACGATCCGAGCAGCTTTTTGTTTCGTTCGGCGGGCGCACCAGGGGGTTGGCCGCCTCGAAACAGTCCCTATCCAGATGGATTGTTGATGCCATTGCAGCAGCATACGCATCGAAAGACCTGCCATGCCCTTTGGGCATCAGGGCTCATTCCACTAGAGGCATGGCCTCATCGTGGGCATGGTCCAGTGGGATTTCCATTCACGACATTTGCGTGGCAGCGGGATGGGCTTCCCCCTCCACCTTTGTCAGATTTTACAATCTGGAAGTACCCGCTTTGCAGGCTAAACTACTAGCAGTCTAGTATGTTTCAGCTCTTCTGGTTGAGCTGCACTATAGGGGGTTAATTCACACAGACCGAGTTCGCTCTGTCCCTCTCTTTTATGTGCTTATGTACTACACAATCACCGGCCCGCTCCGCTGGCCGTTTGTCACTGATACATATATTCATTCCCACTTTCGGTGTTCCCCGGGATGCCCCGCGGGACTAATAGTGGATGCTTAGCACGCACGGCGTTGACCATGGGTTCCCGTAGCGTAAGCTAGCTTACGCAATACGAGAGAACCTCTCATAAGAGAACGAATCGGTTACCTAACGTAACCTCGGTTCTCTCTAGATGAGGGAACGAGTATTGCGTTCCTGGCCGTGCTTGTGCTACTGGCGATGTTCGCTTCAGAATTGAAAAAACCAGATTTATTCAGCCTATTCGGGGTATTTATAGCCTCGTCCACGCCCGCTTCGGGGGCGGTGACGTAATGAGAGCGAGTCAGACTCTCATTGGTCGCGGGTTCATCCGCGCTCCCTCATAGGCTTAAGCAGTTCTCCGTGAGCGAACCAATGAGCGGCTAGCTAGCCTTCTCATGGTCTGCTGCAGCTGAACTGCGTTGACAATGGATACAAAATTATAGGATAATTTTTGGCTTCAATTTCTCAGAAAGATGGAATCTTTCCCGTAGCGTAAGCTAGCTTACGCAATACTCGTTCCCTCATCTAGAGAGAACCGAGGTTACGTTAGGTAACCGATTCGTTTCTAGAATGCATGACATGTTAACTTAATAAATCCTTATCTTGAGCAAAATAAGCAAGCTGACATTCAGTACAATCTGTGTCTTTTATTTCGAATGCATACAAATGTCATTTACGTCTTTGAGTTTGTCAAGAGTTTTAAGGACCGTTTTTGAAGACTGCGCATGTGCGAACGTGCTCGTAAGAACGAGCCTATGATTGAATCTGGAAATTAAACAAAAAAAAATATATTCCTCAAATGCCATGTCCGTAATTTATATCAAAACATCTAGCATTAATTCGACCTCAAACCGTTTCATTAAAATAAGTTATTACTCCTCCACTTGCGTGACATCATAAACCAACGTGGTTGAATGACCACTTTGCGACAATATGGTTTCGGGAAACAGTCGTGACTAGTTGATTTCTTCAACGATGCATCGTACTATGGTAGTGAAGCATCGAGTTACGTCATTGTATGGGAAACGCACCCCTGAACAGCTGTTCATATGTTTCGGGCCCCCTAACAAAGGGTCCCCTGCATCGAAGCAAAGAATGAGCAAGTGATTGTGACTAGGCTATCTCACTTGCTTATGAGTCGGCCAGACAGCCTTCACCTATGGCTGTCCGTTCCCACTCTACTAGGAGTATGGCGGCCCACAAGGCTCTTATATCAGGAGTTGCTCTCCAAGATGTTAGTGATGTGGCCGGGTGGTCCTGTTCTATTCTTTGAACTTGACTCTACACCAGGGTCCCAGATGCTCTCGTCCTAGTGCTGCTCCTCGCAATTTCGCACTGGACAGACATTTGTCGCTATGGTGGTGTTTGTATAGACGTTCCCTTAGCATCAATCCGACGCAGCACGAGTTCCCCTGAAAGGGAACGCCTCGGTTACGACTGTGATCTCGGTTCCCTGAAGAGGAACGAGACGCTGCTTCACCTTGCCATATCTCCTACATGCCTGTCAGCGACTACTTCAGACTTTTACGAAGATGGTGCTCTCTGTTTTCAAGCAGGCTTTATAGTTTCCTGGTTCGTGACGTCACCCGCCTCTAACGTTCCACCACAGTTTAGTCTAGTTTTTCTAAAGGAAGGAAAATAGCAATTTGATTAATCCACATATTAACAGAAAGGACATAAGGAGTGGACCACAACAGAAGTATACATGTTCTCGTTAAGTAGGTACAAAGATGTTAAACGCATTCTAGATCATGGTTGAGTTCCTATAGTTAGAGAATTAACTATAGGAATATAGTTATGCTCAATAATTGATTCATTATGATTAATATGATAATATGTTTGTGAAACATCTCTTATGCTTGCCCAGATTGCAATTATTTGATTAAAAATACAGTGAGAACAGTAATTCTGTTAACTATTACAATTTAAAATAACGTTTCTATGTTTTAAATTACAATATTCCTGTGATGCGAAGCAACATTTTCTGCCTTCAGTGTGCCATGATCCTTCAGAAATCATTCATGCTGATTTGCTGCTCGAGAAATATTTCTCATTATTATAAATGTTGAAAACAGTTGTGTCGCTTAATATTTTTGTGGGTGTGATGCATAGAAAGATTTTTATGAAGCACACTTTTGTAACCATGTAAGAGTAACTTACAATGTCATGCGGATCAATGTCTTACTGAATAAAAGTAGTGTGAATGATAAATATTATAAATAATATTATTATGATAAAGAGAGAGGCACACACCAGCACCAAAAATAAATGAAAGAGAGTGGGGTTCAAATCTGACCTGCAAAGCAAAAGAGTTCAAAATACATATTAAAATAAGCTATTTCAAATTTTCAATCACTTACTGTAAATCTTATCAAAATGTATGTATACACACACACACACACACACACACACACACACACCACACACACACACACACACACACACACACACACACACACACACACACACACACCACACACACACACACACACACACACACACACACACAAATTCATTTCTGGCTTTCCTAAACTGATCAAATCAGAGCAATAACTGTGAAGTTACCGTGTTCTCATCTGGTGTAAAGGAACTGGGCCAAGTGATGTACCAGAAGCCAAATGCCTGGAGTATTCTTCCTCCTGTAAGGGTTTACACCCTTCCTAATTTAGCACCACTGATCCACACCCCATCCCTCCTATTTGGCGGATCTCAACAAAAATGAGTTTACTTCAGCTGCAGAAGATGGAGATAGAAAGTCAGAAATCCATGTATTCTTGCACAGATGAATTCATGTACTTATTATCTCCTTTTCTGTATTATAGAGCGCAGTTCGGAATGTAATACTAGAATCCTGCATGTGTTTACTGTATAATATTTACTGCTTACTATAAAAAAAGTATGTAAAAGTCAAACGTATTATGCAATGAGAAATATTTTAAACAGTAGTATGTAACATTGTTTGGCAACAACAATTGGGCAGTGGTGATACACCTATTATAATATGCTTTAAATAAATGAATAAATAAATAAATGATATTTTGTCAGAATATACAGCTAGTGTTTGAATGATAATAAAACAAAAATAAAAAATAAATATTTAATGAAATATTTACCATATTTTGAAAATTCATTTTTAAATTATGAAAACATGATTGCTGCCCTCATATGTTGTAAGCTTGTTTCTGCCACAATATAAAAAAATGTATTTTTTTTTCTTGTAATTGGTAGTTTATATCTTGCAATTGTAAGGGGGGGGGGAGTCCTCAAAAGTCAGTCCTCAATAAAAAAAGTGACAGTCACAATTATTTTTAAAATAGTTTTATTCCATAAATTACATCATCTACCAGCAGGGGTTGATATTAATTCCAGTTCACACAAGGGATGTATGGTAAAGTCTAGCTCTGTCACAACCCTGCAAATTATGGAAAATATAGCCAGTCATCCAGGTATTCAATGCTTACAGAAAAGCTGCCTACTCAGTATGAACAGTATAAGTACATGTACTATTACAGAAAAGTATAGTTGTATGATATACTGTAGTCACTAGTCAAAAGTGTAAAGTTTCTGGCTCATAATGATGATGTGTTTGATTAGAGTGAAACTAAAGCCCTGGGAATAATGAATTAATGCAGCTATAGATTCACAGCAAAGACACTGGAATTAAACACACTGGTACGTCTCAGAATGAGCAATTACACATTAACCAAACCTAAGCTTATTCTACTTCATTCACCAGATGTTCACATTATAACAATCTGATTTGAGCTTGTTAGCAAACTAATTCATCCATTACAATGTACTAGAGCCGACAGACTGCATTCACAGCTTTGAATAGTCTATTAATTACAAGTTGTGCAGCACTGTTGAACTGCATTGTGTACCTGCTGCAGTCTGTGCAAACACACACAAACTTTCAAATGGAGCGGTCAAGAATTGAAGTACAAACTCATCATACAAGACCAAAATCCTGTGTCTGTAAGAAGATGAGCTTTCAGCGACTCACCTTTGACCCATAAACAGGAAAAGCATAGTCGCCTGATGCTTTTAGCATATGCACTTAACAAATCCTCGGATACCACTCAGTTTAAAAGGTTCTTGTTATTTTCAAAGCCTTCCTCTTGTGCATGTTTGACAGGTCAGATGATATCCTACTATCTTATCCTATGGTACTTTTTCTATTTATTATTTGTATTGAGCAAAGGTATTGACACTGCAAACATCAGGGCTGCTTTCAGATATTTAATTCCTAAGATAAATTGTTATATAAATTGCTGAAATGTATTTCTATTTGATCTATTAGCTAAGATACTGGACAAAATCCTCAGCCACATTAAAATCAACATGAAATTGCAATTGTAAGATAACTCGCTTCACTTCTATAACATCAATCAAAGTTTCCACAAAAATTACTTAACAACTGTTTTTTCACATTGGTAATAAGACATGTTTCTTGAGCAGCAAATTGGCATATTAGAATGATTTCTGAAGGATCATGTGACTGAAGAATAATGATGCTGAAAATAAGTTAGCGGAGCACTAATGTGAATTACTGATGTAACATTAACGTTTGTAAGACAAATCTGGCTCCATCCTTTCTCATTACTCAAAGTAGGAAGAACAACAGACAATGGAGCGAGGCCGGTGGCGCGAGTGTAAATGACTGTCACCTGCGCGCCTCACCGGTCTCGAGTCCCACCGAGGAGCTCCAGAAGGAAAAAAGGTGGAGTGATGATAGTGGAAGAGGAGAGAGGACCAAGGGTCTCATGTACAAAGACTTGCATTGAATTCATACTAAAACATTGCGTATGGACAAAGCTGTAAATGTGCGTACGCACAAAAAAAGCAGATGTATGAATCTCTACGTACGAAGGATCCCACGCATATTCTCTTTGTACATCCCAACGAAAAATTGAGCGCACAAGCACAACACCCCACCCAGTCTCCTCTCCCAATTAAATTAATTTAAATATGGTAATTAGTCCAATTTGGCAAAAGAAACCTGCAAGAACATGGCTAAAGCAAGCAAGAAACAAAATTTCACTGAAAAGGTCTTCTATGTGAATATATGTTAAAGTGTAATTTATTCCTGTGATCAAAGCTGAATTTTCAGCATCATTACTCCAGTCTTCAGTGTCACATGATCCTTCAGAAATCATTCTAATAAGCTGATTTGATGATGAAAAACATGTATGATTATTATCAGTGTTGAAAACAGCTGTGCTTCTGCTTAATTTTCGTGGAAAGCGTGATATAGTTTTCAGGATCCTTTAATGAACAAAAACTTAAATCAAACACATCTTATAATCTTTTGTAACATTATAAATGCATTTACTGTCACTTTTAAACAAATTCAATCAGTCCTTGCTGAATAAAAATATTACTTTATTTTTTTTATCTTTACTGACCGAATTAATGAAGTTTATTTTTTATTCCTAGTTAAGCCAACTTTGCTAGACAGGTTGTATCAATTTGCACATGCTTTATATATGTTCTTTCTTAATTGCATAATATAATATTTTAATAAGACTCGTGTGACAATAATATGTCAAATAATTTAGCAATTACATAAGCAATTTCTGACAGCTGGTAGCCTGACTTCGTCATACTCATATTCTAGAAAGAATGTCTGAAACTGCTCCATTGGGCTGTGATTATGGGGCGTGTGTCAACCGAATCAGGAAAAAAAAACCCTCTGCACTCAATTGGATAGATCTACAACCAATCAGAGCAACGGAGTAAGTGACGTATGTTGAGAGATAGATAAAAGTTGATAGATTACGTTTTCCGAATCTCGTAGGAAGGACGGCATAAACATCTTTTCCATTCACAAATGCCTTGATCGCGGTTCTCTGTTCCTCTTCTAAAATGAATGCGCTGTCTATATCTTCTATAACACACGCGATAGCGGAATATACACAACTCAATTCTCCAGCGGCAGCCATGAATTCAACCCAAGCGCTCTGATGACGTGGATGGTTACGTTACCGTTGCTCATATGATGTCTATGGTTGCTCATCTGTCCATCATCGTATAAAGCCCGCCCTGACAATTTGATTGGTCCGAACAATTTTTGATCGGGCATAATAGCTCCTCAACGGATCGAGTCCAGACCGAACTTCCCGACCAAAAATTGTTGTGGCCGGGGTTCGGGCTGGCAGCCAGGCTAGACAGCTGGTGGTGCGATAGAACAATTCGTAGTGTAATGTTTGCCACTTCACTTTATTGCCTCTATGAGTCGCCAACGGACAAAAATCACGACAAATGTACGTACGCCAGACATGAAGTTTATTTGGAGGAAAGCACATTCTTACGTTAATTTCACTGTTAGTACATCTGGCCGTGAATGTGAAAGCTGGCGTACGCCGTGTTTTTGTACGTACGCAGTGTTGATACATGAGGCCCCAGGCCTGTACTTTGTTTGATTATGTTTATATGTGGTAGTCGTCCGTGAGGGGCTGCCACTTTACTTTCGTTTTGTTGTTTGTTTATTTTGGGGATTAAATGGGGTCCTATTATGCTTTTTCAACTTTAATTAGTGTGTAATATTGCTGGATGAGCATAAAAATGATCTGCGAGGTTACAAAGCTCAAAGTCCACTCCAAAGGGAGATATTTTATTTAACAGAACACACTTTTTCAAGAACAACAACGAACGGCTCGTTTGGATTAAAACACATTTTTTCCTGATCTTATGAAGTCATGATGTTCCTCATTTAAATAATCTGCGCCCATGGAATACGCAAAGAAAGTTGGAGAGGCCTGTTTTGCAACTAAAAAGTTGTCCTAAGGCTGATGATTTTGGAGAGGTTAGAATTTATTTTTAACACTGTTCCTGAACCTTATAACCTCAACGTTGTCTGTGCTGCACATTTTTATGGAGAACAGCAAACTACTGTATAGGCTTTATGCAGGCTATACCCACAAAAGCTTCTCCTGGAAGATGTAGCCATTGCCATTTTGTAAGGACAATCTGCTGAACACAAATCTTGCCACAGGGTATTTGCACCTGTTTTATGAATACTGAGAATTTAGACATTATTACTCTTTTCACATACTGTTTTTGCCCACTATATTGTAGGGAAGTTTGCAATTTCAGATGCAACCAAAGTTTTTGGCACCAAATAATCGTTAACACAAATAGTAGAACGCTCCCTCATTCCAAAACAAAATATATATGATCTGGTCCCAAACTCATGCCAATGATTTAGCCTATGTTGCTAGAACCATATTCACTGAGTTATGTTAATACAGTTATGTTAAGCTAGGACTGGAGAGCAAATGTTAACATGTATAAAAAAAAACCTTCAGTTTTAAGAAGCAATCTTTTTTGTTAACAGCATAAATCTGAAAATAATTTCAAAAGCAAGGGTAATGTCCTTCACTTTCAGAGCTACTGCCATCCGCCACCACATGCTGCGAAACCCTCAACGGACCATGAGAAATGTTTTGAACAATAGTGTCAAAAAGAATTCTGTTTCCCTCTACCATTGGAACGAACATGAATTATGTGGGAAAAATAAATAACGTCTGCACAATGCCAACCCAGGGCAACATGAGAGAGCGATTGTGCTTCAAAGCCATTGGAATATACAGTATTAACAACACTTCCATTACAGGTCATGTTACATGAAGCATTACCGCCGTTGACTTTTGAGATTCGATAACATCCATCATGGAAGATTCAGAGAATAAAAACGCATTGCATGAACATTCATAGAAGCGCATAGTCAGGGGGCCGGCGCTTTACCCCTGAGTGCGCCTGCCGCTCCTTTAATCAAAGCTGACTTTTTTTACACCACCTAGGGGATCCAGAGGAATCAAAATGTCATTATTCTGCAGGGATATGCTCAACGAACCTTCCTGACCTGTTGTGCTGTTAAAGTAGACAGTATACAGACAAGGCTTTAAAAGAGAAAAGTTCTCAGACAGTAGATTATTTGAGTTTGCGAATGCACTCAATAGGTATTTTGAGACATATCTGTTTCCGAGAAGAGGCAACAGAATTTAAGCCATTGACTCTATACCTTATTCACTCCTTGTGAGTATCAGTCTGGATTCCTTCGCATCAGACCATTTCATATAATAGCACAAATGCGTCCTCAATACAAAAGGCTGAGTGAGAAATTAAGCTTATAACTCAATAAAGGAGTATGAAACAGAAGAATCCGAGGTCAGATCTCTACCTTCAGACGTCTGCTAAGGTTCTGCTGAATGGATTCAAAGGTCTTTGAAGTGACTTCTGGGTTGTTCAGACCTCATGTCTCCGCTAAGGGCTTCTGAACACAGGCTGTCTGCGGCAGAAAAGGCTGTCTGGAAAAGTGAAAGAATGACACTGGCCTCGGCTTTGCATCTCAGAGTCTGTCTGTGCTGTTTAGAAACATCTGATAACAAGCATTAAGTCTGCTGAAATGTGTGTCTGGAAAGGAAAAGATTGAGGGAATGTGAGCAGAAGGAAACATGTGAGATTTTATAATATCATTCTTAATATTAAAAGTTTGAGGGCCAAAGCTCTGTCAGCGAGTCCCTTTTCAGGGTAATTAAATGTCATAAACATTTTACACGCTTTATTGCAACCAGTATATCTAAAGAGAACAGCAATGTGATAAAGTTCCTATGAGGTCTACGATGGTGAAGAATTATATAATTTTCAGTCTATTTTTTTTTTTTACTTTAAAATGAACAATCGGTAAGCATGGATTTGATTTAATGCATACAGATCTTACGTTTTTCACCTGCACCTGGATCCATTTACAGATTTGTTTTTGAACATAGTAGATAGTTTCTACATTGTCTGGTCTAACTAAAAACACCCATAATCTAGTATGACCATCTGGTAGCTGGTTTGTTGAGGGATTGAGATGCTTGAAAGCAGCTAGAATGTTCCAAAACAGTTTCAAACCAAACTCAACTTATAGTAGGTCTATTTTTCTAGCAATTATAAAGCATGTTGTTGCATTTTTTTGTGCACTACATTACAAGTAAGCATTAAACTATCTGCTTATGGGGGTAGTAAAGGTATTGACCTGATAGTACATTTGAATATACATATATAACTATAACTAGCAGCTAAACCTCAGCCTAAAAAGATAACACTGCACCTCTGGGAAGTCAAAAAATCTTTTGGATAAAATTTTCATATTCTGTTGAAATCTTTTCTTGCATTTTTTTGGCCTTATTGGCATTTTTATTGACAGGACAGTGGAGAAAGGGTGAACAAGATCAGGAAATGACAAGCCATACTTGCGTGAACTTGCGTCACCCACATACAGTAAGCACCACAGCTCATGTCAGACCACTATTGCTGGCCACAAGAGTATTCTTATTCCAAGTCGATGAATAACCTGCTATGAAAAAAATACCTCATGAAATCAAAATTATGCTTGTTTTGTGTATTTTAAGTTTGTATGTTAGCTGTTCTCAGCCATTATTATTTATTTAAATTACTTATGGGAATAATATACTGTAAAATAATATTAAAAGCAAACTGAATGTAATGTTTATCGATGCTTAATTGTATGTTATTTGCGTTTAAATTTATATTTATACAATAGGTTGAGCTTAGGAATGGTTATGAAGCAAGACTTAAGTGCATGATTATATGTAATCCATAAGTAAAACTTCTATTGGAGTGTACTGCCGAATACTGACAAGCATATTGACAAGAATTTAAGGTTAAGTAAAATATACTTTGATACAACATTCACTTTAACATTCAAAATAGTTAACATGTGCTTTAGTATGTTAGTCAACACATCAACATAAGTGTTTGTCTTTAACACAATTGTATTAAAACACAATGATTTAAAATGTATTTTAAAACTTTTCATTTGACATTATTACAAAGAGTGTTAAAAACATTAGGTGCGTCTCAATTCGCGTACTTGTGTACTATTCTATGGCGTTTTTTTGTATAAATGGTGTGAGTACACTGAAAATTTCACATCGAAAAAGTGGACTTTAAATACCCGAATGAAGCACTTCATTAATGAAAAAAAAAACTATATGTTGATTGTTGGACACTTCATGCACTCAACTGTCTCAGTTTTAATTACATGTATAGCGGAGAGGGAGGGGCATCAGACTCCAACAGTGAATAACAAAATAACCTCATACAATTCCCACACTAGTTTATAAGTGCATAGTGTGTAATTTGGGACACAACTATACTCATGAAAGTGTACTTTTTATGTACACTTACTGTAAATTTGTATGTGGCCCATTATTTCATTAACATTATATATTATCTGCAAATTCAGTTTAAAATACACACACAGACACAGACACACACTGCACACTACAAGTACACAAGTTAAGCACACTTCTTTTCACAAGTTATGCTAGTGCACTCTAGCCTGGCAATCCAGACCTACATCAAGATGTTAGGTCTGGCAAATCACCATTGGCAAACCTCAATCCGAGGGGCGGGATAAACGGTTGTCTTTCAGAATCCCTCTGCACGCAATAGGATAGAACGCTACAACCAACAGAGTAACGAACGGTTGTGGATGAGTGAGTCCCATGCGTTTTCCCACTAGGGTATTCGTTCAAAACTCTGAACACATCTTCCTTTTTTAAGAATGACTTAAGTGACATTTTCTTAACTACAAGTCCTTCAGAGTCGCGGCAAAAGCCGATTTGAAAGACCAATGTTCGCCAGCAGCAGCAGAGATTGTTTTTCAAGTACCACGCGCCACGCAGAACCGTCACAACTCTGCCGTCATTATGTTAAGCCCGCCCACCAACTCTATACACGATGTGATTGGCCTGAATAGAGTTTGGTTTATCCAGCTCGAAAGCCAACAGAGAGTTTCTAGACTACACTGGCTGCAAAATCATTTTTGCTGCCGCTAGGGTGTGTCTAGATTTCTCTAGAAGTGCACTCCCCACAGAATGACAAATCAAACAAATATATACATTTAAAATGGACAGAAAATTGACTTAAATATTGCTAATATGCAGTACAACAGTACCGTGCACAGTGCTGCACACAATATGCACTAGCATGATAAGTGTTACGATTCCGCTTTTACGTTTCCCTGTTTTGTCTTAGGATTCTTATTTTGAAATGTAAGTCCTGTTTTTACTTCCAGTGTTTGCCTTATTTCCTTAGCCCAGCCCTTGCTATCTTGTGTATTTAAACCCCTGTGTTTGTCTGGTGTTATCCTTTTTGGATGTTACGTGTTTGTTTCAGTTCTGTTTCTGCCCGTGTCTGGAATATTCTGTTACTGCCTGGATCTACTCCAGTCATGTTTGTTTAAATAAATGTTTCTGCTGCACTTGGATAGGAATGTTCTTCCTTGTTTCAAACAGACGTTACAGTCAGTAAATAATCATGCATTCGATTAACGAATCAATATGCTGCCTAGGAGCAGAAGTGGTCGCTAAATCTTTTGGGTCAAGTTCTGATGCTGTTTAACCTTCAGCAAGATTGCAGTGAATGGATTCCTGAATGATTGGCACAAGGCTATATTGTAGCAGTTGCCTTCAATAGAAAATATCTGACCCGGTTATCTTTCCTGGAGTCACGACAACTGGCTTTTCAATGGTGTGGCCGCATTGTCAAACCGTTCCCAGTCAGGACACAGCACAACGGTGGCATGTAAAGGCACTTATGCAACATTATCCCTCATTTAGCCTCCTGCTTTTCTAGGAATATGAACCGCAAGCTAAAATTGCTGTCCGAAACTTAAAAGAGGTGTAGGTCAGCACGGCTATGATTTTGTGTGTACAGCAGTCTAAATCTAACAGTGTTTATTTTATATCATACAACTCCCAGAGGAGATTAAAAGTCGACTCCGCAAGACGAATGTCCTGACATTTCTTTATGGTTCTTGATAAAGTAAGAATCTCACAGTATTTGGAGGCTAAATTTCCACTCAAGGGGAACTGGACTGTAGTTCAATACAAATGTTTGTGAAAGCAAACAAGGCCGTTGAATTCCTGCGGGTCAAATGGAATTTAAAAGTGACATAAACAGGCAATTCAAAGCAGTGTACAGTGTCACATGAACCTAATTGAACCAAACAGAAAAAGTTTTTGTGTTTGCTCTGGAAAGAGCTTATTCAGCAGCTGTCTACAAACATATAGAGACTGTAAATTACTATTTTTCATCATTTGGACATGAATTTACCGAGCCTTTCCTCCCAAAAGTGAGGTGAAACGTACACTAAATTATTAATCATAATTGGACATTCTGTTCTGCAGTGGGTATTAAACTAAATATTTTAGGAAATTAGCAATTTATGGTGACGGATTCTGGTGGGCCTGACCAAATCTAGAAAACTGTCTGATATTTAATATTCTGATAAAATGTGTGATATTTAAAGGCTCAATGATACAGAGATACTGTATGTGCGTAGAATTTATATACCACTGACCTAATAAGACACGCCGCGACGCTGCAACATGCGATAAAAGTCTCTTTTTTTTGTCCTAAAAAAATATGTAGGAACAACAGAGTATGACAATGATAATCTCATGTTATTCATTGTGTGCTTTATTTGTTAAATGTATTGTTTATTTATTGTTAATAGTATCTAGTGTAAGTGTGAATTTCTGAAAGCAGCAAAGGACAAATGACCTCAGATCTTGAAAATACATTAAAAGAAACAAGAATGTTCAAACTGTCAACTCAATATGAACCAATAAGTATTCAATGAGACCGATGGTTTCAGTTATGTGTGTTTTTAATCATTTTAAAATGCTGTAATATTTATTAATTTGATTTATTTTGTTGCGAGAGTCGTGCCCAAACGCTCTTCTGTTTGGCTGTGATTTATGATTGATTTTGTTGCGTCTGGTGTGGACTGAAAACTTGCTTAATGAAGATAGTTGACGTAGGCTATAGTTGCATGGTTTGTTAAACAAAGTGAACTCAGGTTATCAAGTTAGACAAAACACAACTGAAACGGCATGCTATGCACAAACAATACCGGACCCTGAACTGAAGAAACCTAGGGTCTTAAATACACAAGGTGACAAACTCAAATACAAACAGGTATGCTCTAATTAGTAACATAATGAGAAAATGCTAACTATAACTCTTGTTCAAGAGTGGCCAAAAGTATGAGCAATAGAAAGTGTTGCTTATATTATTAATTATCAACACTTTAGTTTAGGGTCCAATTCTCACTGTGAACTAGTTGGTTATGAGCATGCATAATAATAGGATATTGGCTGTTTTATAGTACTTATAAAGCACATATCAATGGCTTATTCCACATACATGACCATATTCTACATCCATTGATCCTATAATACCAAAACGTTACAACTACCTTACTATTAGGAAGCAATAATTAGGAGTGTATTGATGCAAAAGTCATAGTTAACACTTAGTTAATAGTGAGAATTGGACCCTAATCTAGTTTTTATTTTTCTAAGAAATTAGACTCACTTGCTAAGCTCCAAAAAGCACAATATTAGCATAAAAGCATCATAAAAGTTTCATTTTTTTAGTTGTTATTATTTTACCTTTTGGTAACACTTTTGATGGTAATGATAATTACCATAAAAACATAACATTTTTTGTCATAATTGTTTTACCTTTTGGTAATACTTTCAATGGTCCACGATTTTTGTTGGTCCACTTCAGAGATTCTACTAACTGTGTAAGTAGCATTACAACCTCATGTCACTTTCCAGTCTTTAGAGTATTTGCAGACTGTTAGTTTAGGGTTAGGTTAAGTGGACTATCGAAAGAAAGGGTTTACCAAAAGGGGACGTATTACATTGTACTTACTCAAATGAGTACTGAGTAATATTAATTACCTACATGTTCTTAACATATAGTTAAGGTTAGGGTTTTGTTTAGGGTTAGTTACTTTTAATTATGCATAATTTACTGTTATAAATATATAACACATGTAGTAATGTGTAATTACATCACCTTCAAATAAAGTGTCACTTTTGATTTTGCTATCCCTTTAAGAAAAGTAAAAACAATTATAAAAATGAATTCCCTTGTTTGACTTAATTAGCACTTGTGAATAAAGTTGGGTTATTTAAGCTTTAACAGTTCCTAGAATCAATTAGTGTGTGATTGATTCTAACATTAGAGTGATGTGACAGTTACCTGAGGAGGTCTGCACATTGCAGTCTTATACAGCAGCCCACTTCTACTGTAATTGCACTCAGATACTCCTAAATAATCTTGATTAGACCGTGATGGGGGGTGTAAGGGCCCCCCTATTGAATTCATTACGAGTGGATCGACAGGTAAGAGGAAAATGCTATTTAAGACTAAAGCTAATCAGGCAAATGCACACAATTAAAACCTTATTAAGATTTAGAAAAGAGAGAAAGACAGTTAAAATGAATCATGTGCATGCAAATTGCTCTGTACTCCACTGTGAAAAATGATGTTTAATGACAGATGAATGGAAAGCTTGAAGTTAAAATAGCATGCTGGGAAATGACTCAAAATGTCTAATAGAGAGATAGCAAAAATTAAACTACAGTTTATGTACATAGCAGAGCAATTAATTTTATTTGTTTGCATCCTCAATGTGAAATCCAAGTTCTGTAATGTCTTGATGGTGCGGGCTGATAGGTCCTTAAAGGGATACTCAACCCAAAAAGGAGAATTCTGTCATCATTTACATGTACTTACCCTCAAGTTGTTGCAAACCTGTATGAGTTTCTTTCTTCTGCTGAAAACAAAGCAAGATATTTTGAAGAACGATTGGAGCTTTGGCATCAGTCACTGCGTTTACATGCAGCCAATAACCTGTTCAAAACCGGGATATTAGCAATAACCCGGTCGCGAACGGCCATGTAAACACCAGCAAAAACCCGGATATGCTCATATCCCGGATTTTAAAAACCGGGATATTATACCTGGGGTACCCCTTTTCTAACCCGAATTATTGGTCATGTAAACGCGTATCGGGATATCCCCATAGTGATTTGTGTTCTGCGCATGTTCTATTCGCAAGGAATCTTGGTCTTTTGAGTAGAGAAACTTCTCAGCGCATACAAAAACCCGCGTGCAGTATACCGGAAGTAAACATGGCGAGACGCAGCACAGGATACTTCTGGAGCGAGGTCAGTAACGTTACCAGCATCAAATCGCAAACAAAGGCGATCGCTATCTGCCCCGAACTATTCATTATCCGCGGAAATGACGCATGCGTCTTGGTTGTCCGTACGTCCAGGTGCTAACCGTGCGCCGCCGTTTACATTGGGATATTGCAATTCCATGTATACAGGAGAAACTCTATCTGCTCACGCATGTAAACGGGTTATTCCTAATGTTTCAGAAACCCGAATAGTGCCCTTAACCCGACCATAACCCGAAAATTGGCTGCATGTAAACGTAGTGATTGACTTTCATAGTATTTATTTTCTCTGTACCTCCGGATATCTATCTAATGTTTGTTGTCTTCTGAATTTACCTTCTTGTGTCAAATTATCTGAACTATGAATCTTAAAGGTGCATAACGCAGGTCTCTGAGTTTTTGCAGAACTACACCCCCTCTGGCGACAAGCGAAACTGCAACCAGAGATGTGCACGCTCATGGAGCACACGCACACGCACGCTTGCACGAGCACGAGCTGTTCATAACCAAAGGAGCATCAGCCGCACAAATCTTTTGTTCACAGTCATAATGTCTTCAGAGGTTATAAAGTTATAAATCTGCAAGTCATTTTACATATATGAAAGGAAAGGCATTTGAGTAAATTACACACTTATGTGTGAGGGGAAAACGGGGGTAGAAGAAAACAGTTTTTGTTTCCATTTATCTCCATGTTGAACTGTTTTATGTGTTTACTGTATCCACTTATGATTGTATTATTATGGAAACACTTTCATGAACAATATAAGTTATTAATTTGTAAAAGCTTAAAATAATAATCATACCATACACAGTTGGTCAACAAAGTACACTCAAATGTCTCAAGGTAATAAACAATCAAATGGCACTATATCCGCTTTCATAACAAGTAGTTATAGGAACTTAGTTATAGGAACTGTCCACTTCTAAACAGTTCTAAGAACTACTCTCCCCCAAACTCGGTTTTGCTGTTTGCTGTCGCACTGGCCAGTGGCCAGAACCGAGGAGTAAGGGAGTGTTGCGAGCAACAACAAACCAGCATGGAGGAGGCTATCGCAATGTTCCCGTTCTGCCTACCGGGACCTTAATAACGGAGTACGAACGGCGGCGTTTAAAGACTATGGTGGAAAGTCTAAAGTAATATGATGGAAGAAGATAGAAGAGCAGAGCGCAGGCAAAGGACACAAGGCTACCGGTAGGCCATACACAAAAACATAGTTAGCATCTTTTATGGGACATGTTTTATGTTTCATGTTGTACTATTCTTCCGAAGACAATTCCTAGTTTATGAACCTGTTCACTGACAATGGTAACGTTAGTCAAATCAATTCTGATTGTAAATTGATCTAGCTTACGCTAAAGCATTACACATTTTACGCATCGTCATTTGTTGTCATAGATTTGCCGCATCAGACATTAGAGACTGGGGTATATCTTACCGTTTTATCAAGAAAACAGCCAACTGAGGGTCCCGTTTGAGCCCTAGAGCAGACCGGAGATCTATCCATTTGTTGAAAGCCTTCCCGATGCTGACTCTCGTCTCGTCTTATTCCTACGCCTGACTCCAATTTGGCCATTTTGGTCAATAACTAGACAAAAGTTTTCTTTTCTTTGTCTTACGTGGAGTTTGCGTTGGGGTTTGGAATGAACTACAAGCCGGTCTCTTTGAATCCATCTTCTACTTTTGTCGAAAGTTGACTAAAGTTTTGTCGCTCGAGTTGTCTTCGCTGATACGGAGAATGGCGGCTAACAATAACAAACCTCCGAGACATCGCCTGGTGAGCGTGAACGCGCATGACGTCACGCCCAGTCTCAGATTCGAGCCCGAATCCCTCTTATTTATTTTACTGTACAGGACTATAGAGGCAATCTCAGTGATCAGAGAAGGGCTCATTCAGCCCATCAGGCAATTGTTTACGCATGTATGGGTTAAAAAACGGGTATTTTTAACATGAAATGTTGCGCAATCCACCTTTAACAAAATTCTTTACCAACATTTATGCTTTTTCTTTATTCTCACATGCTACTTCTTCCCCTTTCTTCAACACTGGAAGATCCTTATCTTGTCTAATTCCCCTCATTCTTTTGATCATTCCCCAAACTTTATCTAGTGGAGTTTGCGTTGGGGTTTGGAATGAACCCCACTGATTGGACTGTTGCACTGATTGGACAGTGATCAATGGACAATCAATGAACCCCACTGATTGGACTGTTTTTGAAGCTGCTACCAACGATCTGGATGAGCTCACAGATACTGTTACATCATATATCAGTTTCTGTGAGGATACATGCATTCCTACCAGGACATTCTTATCATTCACCAATGATAAACCATGGTTTACTGGGAAACTCAAACAGCTTCGTCATGCCAAAGAGGATGCTCACAAAAGTGGGGATAAAATCTTGTATAACCATGCCAAGAACAGACTGACAAAGGAGATCAGAGTTGCTAAAAGAGCCTACTCTGAAAAGCTGAAAAACCAGTTTTCATCCAACGACCCATCATCAGTCTGGAATGGCCTGAAGAACATCACCAATTACAAGTCACCATCCTCCCGATCTGTGGACAATCCACACCTGGCTGATGATTTAAACTCATTTTACTGCAGGTTTGAAAAGCCCTCATTCACACCTCTCACCGGCTCTGACCTGCAGTTCACACATCCACCATCACCTCCTACACCCCCTCCTCTCCCCCCTCCTGCCATCCAACCTGAGCTTAAGGTCTGTGTGGAGGACGTGAGCCGAGTCTTCAAAAAACAGAAGACTAGGAAAGCCTCAGGCCCAGACGGCATCTCGTCTGCTTGTCTAAAAGCCTGCGCTGACCAACTGGCCCCGGTCTTCACGCAGATCTTCAACAGATCATTGGAGCAATGTGAAGTTCCCTGCTGCTTCAAACGCTCCACTATCATTCCGGTCCCCAAAAAAACCAAAATCACTGGACTTAATGACTACAGACCTGTCGCTCTCACGTCCGTGGTCATGAAGTCGTTTGAAAGACTGGTGTTGGCCCACCTGAAGGACATCACTGGACCCCTGCTGGATCCTTTTCAGTTTGCTTACAGAGCAAACAGGTCTGTGGATGATGCAGTCAACATGGGACTGCATTATATCCTGCAACATCTCGACAGACCTGGGACTTATGCAAGGATCCTCTTTGTGGACTTCAGTTCGGCCTTCAATACCATCATGCCTGATCTACTCACAGACAAACTGACCCAGTTCTCCATTCCATCCTCGATCTGTCAGTGGATCTCCAGCTTCCTGACGGACCGGCAGCAGCTCGTGAGACTGGGGAAACACACATCCAGGACTCTCACCACCAGCACTGGCGCCCCCCAAGGGTGCGTTCTCTCCCCACTGCTCTTCTCCCTGTACACTAACGACTGCACTTCTAAAGACCCCACTGTCAAGCTCCTGAAATTTGCAGACGACACCACTGTCATCGGTCTCATCCGAAACGGTGACGAGTCTGCTTACAGACTGGAGGTTGAACAGCTGGCTGTCTGGTGCAGTTATAACAACCTTGAGCTGAACACGCTCAAAACAGTGGAGATGACCGTGGACTTCAGGAGGAACAGCCCAGCACTCCCCCCACTCACCATCATGAACAGCACTGTGGAAGCAGTGGAGTCATTCAGGTTCCTGGGCACTATCATCTCTCAGGACCTGAAGTGGGACAATCACATTGACTCCATTGTGAAAAAGGCCCATCAGAGACTGTATTTCCTTCGCCAGCTGAGGAAGTTCAACCTGCCACAGGAGCTGCTGATTCAGTTCTACTCAGCCGTCATCGAGTCTGTCCTATGCACTTCCATCACTGTCTGGTTTGGTTCAGCTACCAAATCAGACATCATGAGACTACAGCGGACAGTCCGGACTGCAGAGAGGATCATTGGTGCCCCCCTGCCAACCCTCCAGGACCTGTACTCTTCCAGAGTGAGGAAGAGAGCAGGTAAAATCATCACAGACTCCACTCACCCTGGACACCACCTGTTTGAACTGTTACCGTCAAGACGGAGACTCAGATCACTGGCCACAAGAACATCTCGACACAGGAACAGTTTCTTCCCACAGGCCATTTCCCTCCTGAACAGTTAACATATCTCCCAAGGCATATGCCTTTAAGTGCAATACCCCCACTGTTTAGTGCAATATCTCCTAAACTCAGGTTATTTATATTATATTTATTCATACTATTCAAAATACTGTATATATGTTCATAATCCGAAAATGTTTATTCTGACTAAACCCAACCGTGGCCTTATATTTTATATTTTATAGTATTTTCATATATATATATATATATATTTTTTTTTTTTTTATAATTTTATTTTTAGATTTTGTATTACTGTTTCTTGTTGTATTTGTATCTGTATATGTGCACTGGAAGCTTCAGTACCAAAGAAAATTCCTTGTGTGTGCAAGCACACTTGGCAATAAAGCTCTTTCTGATTCTGATTCTGATTCTGATAGTGGTGTTGTTCTTCCAACAGTACTACAGAATTGGTTCCAATCGTTCTTCAAAATATCTTCCTTTGTGTTCAGCAGAAGAAAGAAACTCATGTGTTTTAACTCATTACATTTTATATAGTGCTTTTCTCTGCACTCAAAGTGCTTTACATGGAAGGGGGAATCTCCTCAACCACCACCAAATGTGTAGCATCCACCTTGATAATGCGATGGCAGCCATATTGCACCAGAACGGCCACCACACACCGGCTTATTGGTGGAGAGGAGACCGAGTGATGAAGCCAATCAGTATTTATGGGGATTATTAGGAGGCCATGATGATGGACAGAAGTCAATGGGCAAATTTGGCCAGGATGCCGGGATTAAACCCCTCTTTTTTTCCAAGGACATCCTGGGATTTTTAATGACCACAGAGAGTCAGGACCTCAGTTTAACATCTCACCCGAAAGACGGTGCTTTAAAAGAGGTAAAAAAAAAAAAAAAATTCATTTCTTCTTTTAGTCAATACGGGCCCAGAGCATTGACTAGTCAACTATTTAAAAGCAGTTTTAATACTTTTGAAAGATGTTTTGCTCACCAAGGCTGCATTTATTTGATAAATGATAATATATTATAATGATTTAGGAAAACTGAGCAACAAATCAGCATATTAGAAAGATTACTGAAGGATCATGCGACACTGAAGACACTGAAAATTCAGCTCTGCCGTCACAGGAATAAACAACATTTTAAAATATATTTAAATAGAAAACAGGCATTTTAAATTGTTATAATATTTCAAAACATATTACTGTTTTCACACCGTTTTTAAATTTCGGTGCTCTCTCTTTAATTATGTGAGAAATAAAATTGAAAGCCAAATGCAAACATTACACAGCCAACCTTTGTTACTGATCTATGCAGTGCCTTGGGACGAAACACAGAACGGAGAGCATTTGTCTTCTGTTAAAGGGCTGTTACTGAGTAACTGAGAGGGTTCCAACTGTTGTCTTGGCAGGGTGGTATTGCATCCCCTCTCAAAGATGCATCATATTGATGGATGGCAGGTTATTTGCAACAACAAAGGATAGACTGCAAAGGAGAGAGAAACTAGTTTACTCCCACACGACCCTCAGATCATTCTAGAAGATCTGCCAAGAATACATGCCCTCCATCATTAGCTCAGGACGTATGAGAAGCGCAGATGGTAAAGCCGTGCCACCATATGTCCTTCCAGGGTACCCACCTGTCTGAACATACAATGATGCCGGGGCTTTAGATTACACTTAGATTAGCCATTGAGAACATTTTCAGTTTCATACAGCTCTTTTGTACAACAGTAATTGCACTCTGTTGCTTTATAAAGTGAATTGAATTCATAATCCATGCTTTTGAATATGTAATCCAAGCTGTTATGTACTGAACTGTTTGTACAGCAATAAAAACGTGATTACATTTGAATTTTAAATGGAAGGCATTTTGTTGCAAAGATGGAACTACAACATCTTTCACAACAAAAGCTGTCTGATGGAACTTTTCACATTATCACATAGATAGTTTGTACTCTTCCAGCATTAATATTACATTTGCTTTTTCAGCACATAAGAGGAATATAAAGTGAAAGCTATTAGCTCAAACAAAAGAGAAGGGGCTTTTTTCGATGCCTATTGAGCAGTCGGGTTGCCAAAAATTGGTATCATGCACAAGAAATTGATTGTGTCACTGAGGATGTGAAGCAATAGACATCTGTAATGATACTGTCACAAATATATGTTCAATAAGCAGTAATCCTGTGGCAATCGATCACACTGTTGCTTCGATAATGGTAGACTCAAACTGACTGCACATTATTAAGTTCAGTCTTTTCGGCCTCAAACTAACTGCACATGATACAGTATTCAGTATTTTTCTCATGAAATTGCTGTTATCATGCTGAATACTGTAATTATGTTCAATGCAACTATTATGTGTGATATTACAACGGCTTCCTCTAGTGTGGAGACAAAGAGCAAATCTGTCCTCCATCAGATTTTTCTTTTGCAACCTCATACCATGTATGTGCCGTTATGCGCTGTTTGACGTCAGAGTGTGTGCCGTTATGCGCTGTTTGACGTCAGAGTGTGCGCTGTTATCCGCTGTGTTTGACGTCAGAGTGTGTGCCGTTATCCGCTGTGTTTGACGTCAGAGTGTGTGCCGTTATGCGCTGTTTGACGTCAGAGTGTGCGCTGTTATCCGCTGTGTTTGACGTCAGAGTGTGTGCCGTTATCCGCTGTGTTTGACGTCAGAGTGTGTGCCGTTATCCGCTGTGTTTGACGTCAGAGTGTGTGCTGTTATCCGCTGTGTTTGGCGTCAGAGTGTGTGCCGTTATCCGCTGTGTTTGACGTCAGAGTGTGTGCTGTTATCCGCTGTGTTTGACGTCAGAGTGTGTGCTGTTATCCGCTGTGTTTGACGTCAGAGTGTGTGCCGTTATCCGCTGTGTTTGACGTCAGAGTGTGTGCCTTTATCCGCTGTGTTTGACGTCAGAGTGTGTGCCTTTATCCGCTGTGTTTGACGTCAGAGTGTGTGCCGTTATCCGCTGTGTTTGACGTCAGAGTGTGTGCCGTTATCCGCTGTGTTTGACGTCAGAGTGTGTGCCGTTATCCGCTGTGTTTGACGTCAGAGTGTGTGCCGTTATCCGCTGTGTTTGACGTCAGAGTGTGTGCCGTTATCCACTGTGTTTGACGTCAGAGTGTGTGCCGTTATCCGCTGTGTTTGACGTCAGAGTGTGTGCCTTATCCGCTGTGTTTGACGTCAGAGTGTGTGCCGTTATCCGCTGTGTTTTGACGTCAGAGTGTGTGCCGTTATCCGCTGTGTTTGACGTCAGAGTGTGTGCCGTTATCCGCTGTGTTTGACGTCAGAGTGTGTGCCGTTATCCGCTGTGTTTGACGTCAGAGTGTGTGCCGTTATCCGCTGTGTTTGACGTCAGAGTGTGTGCCGTTATCCGCTGTGTTTGACTCAGAGTGTGTGCCGTTATCCGCTGTGTTTGACGTCAGAGTGTGTGCCGTTATCCGCTGTGTTTGACGTCAGAGTGTGTGCCTTTATCCGCTGTGTTTGACGTCAGAGTGTGTGCCGTTATCCGCTGTGTTTGACGTCAGAGTGTGTGCCGTTATCCGCTGTGTTTGACGTCAGAGTGTGTGCCGTTATCCCTGTGTTTGACGTCAGAGTGGTGCCATTATCCGCTGTGTTTGACGTCAGAGTGTGTGCCGTTATCCGCTGTGTTTGACGTCAGAGTGTGTGCCGTTATTCGCTGTGTTTGACGTCAGAGTGTGTGCCGTTATCCGCTGTGTTTGACGTCAGAGTGTGTGCTGTTATCCGCTGTGTTTGACGTCAGAGTGTGTGCCGTTATCCGCTGTGTTTGACGTCAGAGTGTGTGCTGTTATCGCTGTGTTTGACGTCAGAGTGTGTGCCGTTATCCGCTGTGTTTGACGTCAGAGTGTGTGCCGTTATCCGCTGTGTTTGACGTCAGAGTGTGTGCGCTGTTATCCGCTGTGTTTGACGTCAGTGTGTGCCTTATCCGCTGTGTTTGACGTCAGAGTGTGCCGTATGCGCTGTGTTGCGTCAGTGTGCCGTTTCTGCTGGTTTGACGTCAGAGGTGTGCCGTTATCCGCTGTGTTTGACGTCAGAGTGTGTGCCTTATCCGCTGTGTTTGCGTCAGAGTGTGTGCCGTATCGCTGTGTTTGACGTCAGAGTGTGTGCCGTTATCCGCTGTGTTTGACGTCAGAGTGTGTGCCGTTATCCGCTGTGTTTGACGTCAGAGTGTGTGCCTGTTATCCGCTGTGTTTGACGTCAGAGTTGCTGTATCCGCTGTGTTGACGTCGAGTGTGCGCTGTTATCCGCTGTGTTTGACGTCAGAGTGTGCCGTTATCCGCTGTGTTTGCTCAGAGTGTTGCCGTTATCGCTGTGTTTGACGTCAGAGTGTGCGCTGTTATCCGCTGTGTTTGACGTCAGAGTGTGTGCTGTTATCCGCTGTGTTTGACGTCAGAGTGTGCGCTGTTATCCGCTGTGTTTGCGCAGAGTGTCAGAGTGTGTGCCGTTATCCGCTGTGTTTGACGTCAGAGTGTGTGCCGTTATCCGCTGTGTTTGACGTCAGAGTGTGTGCCGTTATCCGCTGTGTTTGACGTCAGAGTGTGTGCGTTATCCGCTGTGTTTGACGTCAGAGTGTGGCGTTATCCGCTGTGTTTGACGTCAGAGTGTGTGCCTGTTATCCGCTGTGTTTGACGTCAGAGTGTGCGCGTTATCGCTGTGTTTGACGTCAAGTGTGTGCGTACCGTGTGTTTGACGTCAGATGTGCGCGTTATCCCGTGTTTGACGTCAGAGTGTGCGCTGTTATCCGCTGGTTTGACGTCAGAGTGCGTGTTTCCGCTGTGTTTGACGTCAGAGTGTGCGCTGTTATCCGCTGGTTTGACGTCAGAGTGTGTGCCGTTATCCGCTGTGTTTGACGTCAGAGTGTGTGCCGTTATCCGCTGTGTTTGACGTCAGAGTGTGTGCCGTTATCCGCTGTGTTTGACGTCAGAGTGTTGCCGTTATCCGCGTGTTGACTCAGAGTGTGTGCTTATCCGCTGTGTTTGACGTCAGAGTGTGTGCCGTTATCCGCTGTGTTTGACGTCAGATGTAAATGCACAACGCGTTGTGACGTCAAATAGCTTTCCTGACTTGGTTTGAAGTCAGTTATGGTGCCGTTATCCGGCTGGCGCATCTTGAACTCTGAGGTGAAAGCCGTTATCCGCATTTTGGTACATCAATAGTGGTTTCGGGCTGGGTTTGACGTCAGCATGTGCTGCGTTTCCGCTGTCTTACACAACTGCCTATCCGCATTTGACTACACAGTGCACGTTATCCCTTACCTCAAGTTGCCACCGCTGTCTCGAACATCAATGTTGCCTAATCACCATTTGAAACCCTACAAGCGCATATCCCGGGCTCAGAGTTGCGTATCCCTAGTGTTACTCGAGTGTGATGCTTATTCTGTTGCAGTGTATGCCAATTGTGTCTTACATCTGCGCTATGTGAACTCAGAGTGTGTGCACTTACCGTGAATTTGGCGCAGAGAGTGTAGCTTATCCTCTGTGTTGGTCAGAGCTGTGTGCAGTCATCGCCTTGTGTTTTCATACAGATGTGTGTACGGTTTACCTGTGTTTGACGTCAGATTGGCCGTACGACGTGTTTACTCGTGGCAGCGTTATCGCTGTAATTGACGTTCAGCTTGTGTGTCTTTATCACTATTACGTCAGAGTAGAGTGTTCACCCCTGTGTTGGCGTCGACTATGAGTCTAAAGTCTGGATCACCTGTGATGAACGCAATGTGCGTGTAATCGACTTTTACTGGGTCCTGATGCTGTTGTCTCAATGGGGCCTGTATAGCGGTTTTCAAGTTTGCCGTTTCGCTTGTTGGCTCAATTTTAGTTGGTGTTCCGCTTGTTTGCGTCAGAGTGTGTGCCTTACGCTTGTTTGGCCAAGGTGTGCCTTGTTTATTCCGCTGTGTTTGGCATCGAGTTTGTGCGTTATTTGTTTTAACTCAGATGTGTGACCGATATCTTTTTAACCAGACGTAAAAAAATATGAAAAATACTCGTGTCGTTACAACCTTAGACTTTTTAATAAAGTGTATCTGAAAGCTTTATGTCGCATAGACTGCCATTATTTGACTAAAACTCGGAAATTGATAACCACATTCTGGTACAATTTTAAATATATAAAATGAGTCGTCTATTGGTTTAGCAATTGCCCTGCGTATTTGCAAGTCTTTTCACAAAACCATCAACTCTCAACTCAGAACACACTGTACGTTCCAACAAGACTAAAAAAGGATCGCACTTCTCTGACATCCCCCACAACTAAGTCCACCACTAGTACTAGAACTGCTCAGACACACTCATCTGATGTTAATCAGTTAACTCATCTTTTTCTAGGCGATTTAATATGCAACAGTCATGCAAGCTCTTTTATTGTTGGTGTTTGTTTCATGTGAATTGGTGCTATATATAATTGTAAAGCACTTGGTCAACATCGAGTTGTTTAATAGTGCTACTAGATAACCTGAACAGACCTGGACATTGAAAAGTAAATCTTTACTGCCACTTTGTCAATTAGATGCAGTTTATATATATATAAAAACATTTATATTACAGATAATTATCAATACAAATATTCAGAAAGGACATCAGATTTGGTTCTTATTGCTTCTGGTCATGTATGGACGAAAGAACGTTCATAATTTACCAACTCGTGTCGTCCAACCTATATGACTTACTTTCTTCTGCGGATCACAAAAGAAGATATTTTGAAAACTCTCAGAGTTGTTGTTGTTTTTAATCAATCAGAGTCAATCACAGAATTCATATCTTTAAAAACTCAAGTTATGAACAAAGTTGTAAAGAAATATTCTGCTTGTTTTGTAGATGTGCACTCAAACTTTAAACTGTATCAGTTTCAAAAGTAAACTTTTGGGCATCCATCCAAACACTTTTTGTTTTTCTGAAATGTTCAACATCACTGCAGCTTCCCGTGTTCCTCCAAACATCATTTCTAAAGTGTTCTGGAGCGGTTTGGAGCCGTTTAGAGATTTGTTTGTCATGTTTATTTCTTTCTACTGTCAAGTGCACTTGAATTACTCCCTTTAAGCTTATGTACTACCCCTGGGTCTTTCTCGCACAGATGCAAGCTTAGCACCAAACTCCACCACTTACTCTGGATCTCCAAAGAAGACTAAAATGTCCCCTTAAAAAGGACGTTGGCCCACACCACAATACACTCATCCCCACCGACAGATTCCGCAGCTGAAACGGAGTGACTTGTTTCCAAATTGACTGTCACTCTGAGGTTCAGTTGAATAGAGGTAATTGTTTCAGTTGCTGTAGTTTCTAAGCTACTAAATCTGCGAAAGCTGTCTTCGCATTTTTCACGACTGCTCTTCTTCCGAGTTTGACAGGTGGAGCTTTGCAGTGCCTTCTATAGCGGCTCACTTGAATCTTTGAAATACATTTTTAAACCATGAAATTGTTGTGCAATTTCCACAAAAGATAGGCTCCGTTCTCAAACAGCTGCCTTACATAGGCACTAGGGAGCATCCTGACTGAAATGAAATCTCTTAAGCGGACGATTTGAACACTCTATACATCGGCTCTGTCTGACTACAAGTTGGTGTAAACAATGTTCAAGTAAAGCACTTTTTGAAATTAGCAGATATTTAGAGACCCATTTTAGTTACTGGCTATATATACAGTACATTTAAAAATATATATTGTTTAAATGGCTGGTTTAGGCTATTGCAGTCACTTAAATTTTCTGGTAAAATTTTTAATTAGATCCTTTTGTGGCATAATGACAGTTATCATGGCAAACATTATCAACCACCGCTCAGTTTTTTTTTAATTTTTTTTTTTTTACTATGGTTAATGTAACATTTCAAAAACTGATTTACTGTTTTGTTTTCCAGTACAAATTTCTAAACATTCATAAATCAAGAAACACTTGTGAAGCAAAGTAACATAAGTCAAGTCTTGTTTCCAGATAAATGTATCAAACTTAAGTGAGTTTATATGCTATAGAAAAAAGCAAAATCAAGTTTATTTTTCTTTCTCCATTGGCAGATTTTGTTTGAGTTAGGTTTAAGTTTTTCTTACGCCCCTGGCAGATATTTTTTTCTTGTTTTAAGCACAAACATGCTGTATAAGAAGTCTAGTCCTTATATTATTTTGCTTTTCAAGTATATGTCTTATTGTAAGTTACTGAAATGGCCACAGGTCTACTTTTTAGGTGCATGTTTCCTGTGTTTGTCAATCCGTTATAATAACTTTATTGCTGGGTGTTTGGCAGCAGAAGAAATTATTGAAAAGTTTATGTGCTTGGGGTTAGAAAGGTACAAGCAATGGCGTATTGTACCAGGCAAACACACGTCTACATATTGGTATACCAGCACTATTCACAAGCATATGTTAAGCTGTATTAATGGTCACAGTGGAGGGGATAGGATTTCTTAAAAACCCTGTAACATCAATATCTCACTACCAGGGATATTTCGTTGCTCTATCCACTTATCCTTCCTTCCATCCACAGATCCATGAAATTTTAATACTATTCCCATGACACGCATAAATCTAAATGATCCAACGGACATAAGGCCCGTGTATTAGCAGCCCATCTCGCTGTAGCAGATGAGTAGGCGCCATTCTCTCTCTTGAGCCCCTCTCCATGAAGCATTTTGCAAACATTTTTGATCACTCATCCATCTTGCAGGTGCAATGAGGACTAGTGATTTCACCGTTGATTACCTCTGGGGTTAGGTTTGATTGCTTAATGTTGAGTAAATAGCATGTGCCGTCTGACAAGATTATAACCAACGGCTTTTCAGGACAATGTAAATAGAAGAATAATTACTACAGGGAGACAATATGAACCACAGCTACTGGAGCCAAAATAAACCTCTTAACTGCAAAAAAGAAAAAGGAAATGGCTCTAGAGATGCTGAAGGTCACACTAAATCTAAAAGAGCAAAGGTGATGGCATACGTCAATGTAGATTTTCACATTTACAAAGTCGTCTGAGAGTATAAAAGCAAATTTATCAACCATAGGTCCTCATCATTATGCGGTTCTCAACTGGTTTTGCTTTTGGAGACAGGTTTTCCATAAAGTGACAACCTAATACAGCAGTTTTAAACGATCACTTTTTTAAAAAAAATTATGGATGTGCATTGATGTCATCATTAGCAAAATAGCATTATTCGTCACAGCACTACATTTAAATTACAATGTTCTTAATGTATCTGGAAAGAAATATAAAAGACTGAAAACAAAAAAAGACTGAGTTTGACAAAGAACTAAAGCTGAAAAAGAAATATATATAGACCGAGTTTGAAAATCATCAATCATCATTTAGATTTCACATAAACCCCATTTATATACCACATGACAACTTGACAATGGTTGATGTAACTTCAAAAAACGAATGGAGGGCACAATTATTAACATTACATAGGCAGAACAGGAAAATGGACTATTATATTTTCAGGTCTTTTGAATTTTCTTGGCAGCCAGTAATTCACTGCATGAAACACAGTGGTCAGTGCAAACCATATATAAAAACACCCAAGCTAGATTTTTAAATATGGGACGCACACACACACACACACGCACACACACGTATACATTTAAAACTATGCACATTTACTTTATATGTTTTGTTGCATTTAGAATAGTTTTTTCCCTATCAGATCTGTAACCCATTTTTAGGTTGCGACCCACCAGTTGAGAACACACTGATCCAACTCATCTTGTACATCCCACAGCAGCAAAATAATCTGTTTCAGCAGTAGTAATTTATTTTTTGATTTTTCCTCCTAACAAAACGCCACATCTCATAATGACTCACCACTGCACATAGACAAACTCTCACAACATCTCATTTCTCCCAGTGGGTATCCAAGGCCCATGCTAAAAGCTGCTCCCCTTTCAAGGTTTCAACTGGCAGGCAAAAGCCCGCTGGGCGCTGAGTCTACCCCAATGCGTATCACATCAGATTCCACACCAACACAATACCAACAAGTTGTCAATGGGAGATATTTACACTTTTGCTCAAACATAATTCATATTCCAGAGTGTCCTTGGAGGCAAGATGTTGTATCTTCAGAGGGGAAAAAGGAGTAGAGAGGGGGAGTAACAAAATTTGCCAGAGAAGAAGATAAAAGAAACTGTCAAGACTTTTAGTATTTCAGGCCACACGGATAGAAGTGCATGAAAAGTCAATGGGGTCAGTCACTATGCATACCACTGTAATATATATATATACAACAAAGACAAAAAAGCCAATTCACAACAAGAAAGATAACTTTAATGATAAATATATAGTTCTAAAAATCGTTCTAAATATAAAAGAATAGCAGTGTCCACAGTACAACTACAAAAATAACAGCACAGACGAAAGATATTGTTGGAATCAATATCAGAATTTTTAGAGCCAAACAGAATCCACCGGACGTTGAGGAGATCAAGCATTGAGGCCACATTTACACAGCCGGGTATTTAGTAGGGGTGTCGAAATTAATCGTTTCTACGATGCATCGCGATGCAGACAAGGACGATTCGGTATCTGTTCAGTAATAGACCATAACCGATTATAATGTACTGACACTTTTCTGACGTCATTTATCACATATGTGCTTTGTCGCTGTAGCATACAATGGCAAGACGCGAGTGTGAGTAATTAAAAATGCTCCAACTACTTTAAAAGCCGACATCAGGGCACATTTCGGCGTTTATGAACAACCTGGTAAGCACGACCTGGAGAAGACATGTCACGCACAAATAGAATATGCAGGAGGTAATACCACTAACTTGATCAACCACGTTAGCCGTTTTCACCCCGAGCTGTTAACGCATGGCAGAGTCTAGAGTAAGCGGATGAGCTCCAACGTCACCCGAATCCGCAGTTAAAAACAAATCATCCACCCAACCCAATAATTTTCACTTGGCATTTTCACACATCACTTTTGAAGTAAAATTGAAAATTGAGGATGCAGTGCATCGTAATGCACCGAGATATCGAATTGAACATTAATCGATGACATAATCCTAATCGAACCGAACCGTTGAGACCAGTGTAGGTTCACACACCTAGTATTTAGTGAAACGAAGACCCCCCCCCCCCCCTTTCAATAATAACATCATGCACACAACATAGTTTTTCAAAAAAGTTGTCATTTACATCAACCCGCATAAATACGCCGTCGAGAGACATAACTATGCCAAACTGGGCGCTCACATGATGTTAAAGGGGGGGTGAAATGCTGTTTCATGCATAGTGAGTTTTTTACACTGTTAAAGAGTTGGATTACCATGGTAAACATGGACAAAGTTTCAAAAATGAAGTTGTAAGTTTGGAGTATTTCTGTTCCAAAAATACTCCTTCCGGTTTGTCACAAGTTTCGGAATTTTGTTTTCGAATACGTAACTACGTGACGTCAGAGTGGGCGGAATTTCCTTATACGTGTGACCTCAGGGGGGGGGGGGCTCTATTACAGCCAAATACTCATGGCTAGATGACCGTCAAACTTTTTAATGTTTACCAGCAGGCTATCCCAATAAAGGGAAATCAAAAGAGAGAGAAAAAGAGAGGGACTGGAGTATTCAAAAAATAGAACATTTATTTTGTTTTACGCAATCGACTCACAAAATAAATAAAAAGTATTTAAAGGACATTAGGCCTCTGGGTAACAGAGTCAGGGACAACAAAATCCAAAATCAAAATGTTTAAATAACTCAAAACAAAATACAAACTCAAACATAATAAGGCACGTCACAAAATCACATGCATAAATACACCCAAAAAAAGAGAAGTAATTAACACTCAACAAACCAGTGGCCACACAACAAAATTGTTATCCCCCCCTACCCAGGATATTGCACCAACCCAATGGCCTAAAATACAAACATTACATATCAACATACATCAACACACAAGGGAGAGACTCAAACAACCCAATAGACCACTCACACACACACACACACACACACACACACACACACACACACACACACACACACGGAACTGAATCCTAAAAACAAGAGCACCGGAAAAACAGTGGCCAGGACAGCATATGCCGCTCCTCCTGCAAAGAGCAATTACAATGTTACGTAATTATACAGGCCGGCATCACAACTGTGTCTAATTTGTAACCTGTGCACCAATGGGCTGGGAGTTACTTGAGCTATAAAAGGAAGCTGAACAATCGGAGCAGGGCAAGAGGCTAAAGTAGCCTAAATTACTAACCTGTATGAACAGACCACAGCGTCAAGCCAAAAGCTTGGCTAATTATAATACTGTAGCAATCACTTTACTCCGTCTGGTTTTTACTTGAACATTCCAAGACCAAACTATAATAAGAAATATGGCAAATCAACAGAACTACATACATAAACGTTCCATGAAGATGTACAAACGTGAGGGAGAAAGGAAGCAAATAAACTTACGTTCTCAGCACAACAAACGCACTCGGCAACCTTGTAGTAGTCACTCTAGACCCGGAACTAATAAACAAAACATTCAATCAATAAAAGCTCACTACAGCAAGCACCTAAAAAAAACAGAGAAACAACCGCTGCGCAATAAAAACAAGAAACTTACGTCCTTGTTGAAACACGGCAATCCAAGTCGCAGCCGATGAGGGCTCGCAAAGACGGAAAGCAGCCGATGAGGGCTCGCAAAGACTGAAAACTAGCCGCAACCACAGCACTGCGTAGTCGCACAAACGCCAGATGAGGCTATGAAACAATGTAATCGTCTGAATCAAAATCACATATGCCAACGAGGTTTGATCTCACAATACATTTAAACATAAACTCACGTCAACTCGTACACCCAGCCAAGAGCCCAATGAAACAACAGTCCGTGACAGCACAAATTCGGAGAACCGCCAGCTTGCTGGATTTAAATATGTAGCGCCAAACAGCCCCCACCTGATACAATCAAGCGCAATTCTTATGGAATACGCCCCACTGGTTACACTTACCCCCCCCTGAATGTCACCGTCCCGGTGACCGGCACAAAAGTCAAACCCAAGGCCTAAAAACAGCACTATGGGAAGAAATGGTTAAAGTGCCTTCTAGCGCAGCCGCAGGTGATCTAACAGTCGTACATGGGAGGTTGTAAGGATTGGGATGGTGGCCTGCATTTGTTCTGGCAGTCCTCCTTGATGTAAGGGTATTGCCCGATGTCACTACTTCCCCTTCCACACCCAAAGAGTCACATATTGAGTGTTGAGGTGTAACTGATCCCTGTTGCTCAAGAGCTGGGGGTTGCAACACCCCAGACTCTGTGGGAGATGTTGGTCCTCTTACAGGAGGTGCATCAATTGCCACCAATACTTCAAAATCATCACACTCGTCCAGACTACCACCAGCATCATCTTCTATGACATTTGGTATGCTTACATTCAGCACCTCACCCCCTACCACAAGATAGGCTGAACCTGGGTCCGTTGGAAGGGGCCGCAGTTCTTTCCGGTTGATATTCTTCTCGGGGCCTAACTGATCCCTTGGCCTAATTTTATAAAGTGTACCAACCTCATCAAGGCACCTCACAATCTCATACACTACATCTCCCCAATGATCACTAATCTTGTGCCGTCCCTGTAGATGACTGCGACGATACACCAGTGTACCAGGGGGTAGAAGTGGCAAGGGAACCGATTGATTCTTTGCTCGTTGTTGAGCAGCTGCCTCCAAATGCGCTCGAGCCTGGCTATAAATTACAGAGAGATGCTCCTGATGTTCTTGGACCCACTCGGAAGTAGTAGTAGTAGGATCTGACGGGGTATCGATGGTACCCAGAAAAGAATCAAGTGGAAGGGTGGGTTTACGCCCAAACATCAGTTCATACGGGGAAAACCCCGTGGACTGATGGACTGTGGTGTTGTAAGCAAACAAAACCTGTGGTAGATGGTAAGGCCACCGTCTCTTCTTATCCGGAGGTAGTGTGCGAAGCAAGTCATGCAATGTGCGATTAAATCGCTCACACTGTCCATTACCCTCTGGATGGTATGGGCTAGTGCGGGATTTACGAATTCCGTACACTCTACACAATTGTTGGAGCAGCTCACCTTCAAAATTGCGCCCTTGGTCAGTATGGATGCGTAGTGGGACACCATAAGTATAGAACCACTGCTCTGTCAAGACTCGAGCTACGGTTGATGACCTCTGGTCTACAGTAGGATATGCCTGCGAGAATTTAGAGAACACATCCGTCACAACCAAAAGATTCTCTTTCCCATCACTTGATTTCTCCAATATGGAAAAGTCAATGGCTACTATTTCTAAGGGCCTGGAGGCCATCAGATTACCCATAAAGGTCCTCAATTTTGGCTGAGTTGCCTTGGCCACCACACACCGCCGACATTCACGACACCACCGGTCAACATCCTTCCGCATAAAAGGCCAATAGCATCGCTGGCGGACGAGACTGACTGTTCTTTCCACCCCTTGGTGGCCATGATCATCATGCAAGGCCCTGAGTACTTCTGTCTGAAGAGCCTGGGGCAGCAGTAGCTGCACAACCCCTTTCGTGCTGCCAGGGACATGCGTCTTCCTATACAAGACCCCCTCATAAACTACTAGATCTGCCCATTGACGAGCAAGCTCCACAACAGCCGGGGACTCAGTAGACCTCTCTGCGGCTGTAGGGGGACTGCCCCTCTTCCAATATACAAGGAAGGCCTTCAAAACAGGGTCTTCAGCCTGCAAAACTTGAAGATTGGCCCTAGTTCTCGTAGGGCATGCATCTATAGCCTGTATTTCAATCGAAGGGGACATGACCACACTCTTAATCTCAACTGGCACAGAGATTCCCGAAGCTATCTCCCTCATAGAGACTAGGGCTGGTGGTGCCGGCAAGCGGGATAGCGCGTCCGCATTCTGGTTACATGTACCAGGGCGATACTCGAAGGTGAAATCAAAAAGAGCTAATTGCGCAGCCCAACGTTGCTCCACAGCTCCTAGTTTAGCTGTCCGTAAGTAACAGAGCGGGTTGTTATCAGTTAGAACAGTAAATTTAGCACCCAGCAGATAATCCCGAAACTTATCTGTTACTGCCCACTTATGTGCCAACAATTCCTGTTTCATGACAGAGTAATTATCCATGTTACGCTCAGTTAGTCGCAAGCCCCTGCTTGCATAAGCGACTGGACGCCGCAGTCCTCCGTCCTGCACTTGGGACAAAACTGCCCCGAGACCCAGCCCACTAGCGTCTACCTCAAGGACAAATGGTTTACTAAAATTGGCATAACCCAGAACTGGCGCACTTATCAATTTGTCCCTCAAAGTATTAAACGCTTGATCACAGCCCCAGTCCCAATGGTCCCGCAAAGTGGCACTACGCCCCGTCCTACTCCTTTTCGGATGTGGCTGCAGCTTTGCCACCAATTTATGCAGAGGAGCTGCATACCTCGCAAACCCCTGCACAAAACGCCGATAATACGACGCAAACCCAAGGAATGATCGCAGTTCGGCAACTGTCGAGGGAGTCCTCCAATCCCTAACTGCACTGATCTTGTCCGGATCCGTAGAGACCCCGGAAGCTGAAACAACATGGCCCAAGAACTTCACTTCAGGTTGAAAAAAATGACACTTCTTTAGTTTGAGCTTAAGACCGTGCTCGCGTAGACGACTAAATACTGACTCCAAACGATCCAGATGCTGTTTAAACGTAGATGAAAAGATGACCACATCATCCAAGTACAGAAGAAGGGAATGGAAACGCTGGTCCCCAAATATTCTCTCCATCAGCCGCTGAAAGGTCCCGGGTGCATTGCACAACCCATATGGCATCCTCTGGAACTCAAATAAGCCAAATGGCGTGCAAAAAGCGGTCTTAGCCCGGTCCCTCTCAGCGACTGACACCTGATTATAACCACTCGCAAGGTCCAGAGTGGAGAAGAGAGATGCTCCTGTAAGGGCGTCCAAAGACTCCTCAATTCTCGGCAATGGGAAGGCATCTTTCCTAGTCTTTGCATTCAATTGTCTATAGTCAACACAAAGACGAATAGATCCATCTTTTTTTCCCACAACCACAATGGGTGAAGAATAAGGGCTACAACTTGATTTTACCACTCCCTGCTCTAACAGCTCCTGGATATGTGCTTTCACCACATCATACTGGGATGGTGGGAGTCGTCTATAACGCTGCCGCACCGGAGTGTCATCAAGCAAAGGAATCTCGTGCTCAATCAAGTCAGTACAACCTAAAGGTGCCTCAATACAACTAAAGGTATCACTATACTTCTTAAGTAAGGACTTTGCTTCCTGTTGCTCGGACTCAGATAAATTAGGCCAGGAAAGATCCGCAAACCCCAACAACGGAGTTATAGCCACCTCCGTCGATCGAATGAATACAACAGGGCCTTGGGTACCACTCTCTTCCTGGAAGCAGATGGATTTGCTAGCAGAACAGGCAGTGATCAAATACATTTCTCCCAACAGGGTTCGTGGTTTTATCCACCGGTCTACCTGGCCCACATTAACAACTGGCACTTGTACCGTACCATTTCCCAAGGGGAGCAATGAAATTGGAACAATTAAATCTGGTGGCAACTGCCACCCGGCCTCTGCTGGTTCCAACAATACGGAAGGAATCAATGGGCCAAGACCCTGCCTACAGGTGGCTGACACAAACTTTAAGGATCCGGCTGGGACACAGGTGGAGGACCCAGGAACAGTCAAAACCCTACCCAGAACACCAGACGTCGAAAACGCCTCAAGGCGTTGACATGCTAATAAGGCATGTTCCCAAACGGCTGGAACTGTTAACCCAGAAGAAAACAGATTTACACCATCTTGGCAAAAAAACTCTTGCAAAACAACAACGGAGAACATTCATCCCTGGTTACATACGGGTCTTAAGCTATGGTCTTAAGGGCACTTCTCCCGGAAGGGCGCGCGCAGCTTTAGCCTAGAGCGTACGAGAGCGTCCATCAGACCGCTGGGCTCTGCTGCGTTGCAATCAAAACAATGGCACCAAAAAGTGTTTTTTTGGTTGCCAGGGCAAGACAACACTGCACAAATGTCCAAAGAACCCAGAGTTAAGGGACCTGTGGATGGATTTTGTTTTTCCAGAGCAGCAACGGAGTTCCGCAAGTGTTCTTGTTTGTTCCTTTCATTTCGGCGGTAGCTGCTAATAGTTTTATAAACAAGGCACAGTTCGACGATTTGCAGATCGCCTAATACTTAAAGATGGAGCAGTCCCAACGATAAAGGTTCACGGTCGTGCGTTGGAACCGCAGGCGGTGAGTAAAACTGCTTCAAATGTCTGTGTGTTGTTACCTATCGGCGTGTAAGCTAAGCACAGCAAGTAAACAACATGATCACGTACAGTTAATGTATCGATGGAGCATGCGATGTATGGTGTGTGTTTGTGTGTTTAAATACAGTTGTTTAGCTGGCCACTGTAGGTGTCAGTTTGTTTATTGTAAAACTAAATCATGTCCTCATAAACCACGAGTCTGTCTGTTTACAACACACGCAAAAGCTTAGCGCGCTCCCGCCCACACGGCACGCCTCCACCCGCTCGGGTTTTTCTGGAAAGACTCGGTACAGCCTATTTTTCTTTTATAAATATAATAAAACTAAAGACTTTTTGGAGATATGAAGGATGCAATACTACTCTATAGGTACTCAAGATTAACATGAGATTGAGTGAAACTGAGTATTTCACCCCCCCTTTAAGCATTTTCTGGCGCATAATGAAACATTTGAGAACCTAAAACCCCATTTCTTCCAGTTGACACGACAACACATAACCGAAGTTATCAGAAATCTCCACTTTGGCCGGAGTTTTTAGAAATAATCGTTTTCTGTGATTAAAAACTGGGTAAATGAGAGGCCGAACCACAGGGAAATATCTGTCTTCTCTTCGTGTAAACAGGGCATTAAAGCTGCCGATGACAAAACTGCAGCACACGCTTAGAATAAACGATATCATCCGCTGGTGTGGAAACTAATGTAGCTATCGTTATAGTCATATTTATAGTGTTCAATGTTGGTGTGAATATGCCTTAACAGAGTATGTTTTACAAGAAAATACTGTGTTTTACTGTAGTTTTGAATAAATAAATGAAGCGGTGAAGAACTTTCTAAAACATAGAAAAAATATATATTACACAAATTTTGGTAGTGTCTCAAAGAAAACACATTTACATCAATGAAACACTAACAGACTGGAAGGTTTAAAAGCAGATATGTGAATTGTTTGTGTTTTTATTATAAAGCACTGGAAATGAGTTAATTTTGTAAAATAATGTTTGTTATTATAGCTGTAAAGTTGTCTATTTGTCGTGAGGAACGTCCGGTTTTGATTTACCGATGTAATTTCCAGTGGTGGAGCATAAGCACTTTGCTTTATTACATCAGAGAACCTTTCTCAGGGGAGACAAATCTCCAGTCAAAAGCGTGTAACACGATGGGATCTCAACAGGGAGACTGGAGGCTGTTCTATCTGATTAGAAGTCACTGGAGGAAATACCTTATTACCTTGAGTAAACTGCCTTTGTGTTAAGACAGTTTATCACATAATAAATTGATTGCCTTGCTGCTAATCTACAGCATATTTGCCAAGACATGCTCATTTTGGAGTGAGCTATTAAATGTTTGCTATAAAAGAAGCTGTTTTGTAAGATAAGTTAGTTGGTCATGATGCAAGTCTAAAGATTGAATAAAAACTTAGCATTTGCAGGGTAGGGAACCTATTTTAATCATACTAACATGCTAACACATACATTACAGCATTCTTTCTTTATTTTATTTATTTATTTATAAATTATTATATTTTTTTATAGAAAAGTAACATCATATAGTACTTCTCATCAACCCAGATGATGCACGTTGGTGCAACAGCATTATTAGGACTCTCCATAGGCGTAATGGTTTTTATACCTTTTATACCTTTATATGGTTTTTATATATACAAACTATATATTCTATCCCCCTACACTGCCCCTATCCCTAAACCTACCCATCACAGGAGACATGCTGCATTTTTAATTTTTTAATAAAACATTGTTTTTTAAGCCATTTGATTTATGAGGACTTTTGAAACGTCCTCATAAACCACCCAGAAGTTGTAATACCAGTGTAATACACATGTCATAATACAAATGTGTCCTCATAAATCACATAAACCAACCCACACACATTAATACACAGTACTCTAATAGTGGGTAGAAAAAAAAGATACACTTATTAGTAAATAGCATATTTTAATATTATCTTGGCTTTAGTCCAATGACAGTGAAAAGCCAATTATTCTAATGTTGCAAGCAACAATTCATAATTTCATGCTTGTTATTTGTAAGTTTGAAATCAGATAGCTTTAAAAGCACAGACTAAAACCAACAACAACAACAAAGTCTGTATTTAGTAAAGAAACACACAAGATGTTTCATTAAAACTCCACATAGACCAGCTGGTTCTCACTTCTCAGTATTAAATGCAAATGGCTGCCCTTATCAAATGGCCAAAAATACCCGCAGTTTAACATATTCAGTCTACCATATCCAGATAATTTTCTGTCATATAAACATGTAACTTTGATAGCCCCTTTCTCTTAGTTTTTATGTCCACATTGTGATACTGGAGGAAACGCTTGCTGTTAAGCTGACATTATCGCCCAGTGTCAAAGGAAGAGGTGAACTCTGGGTCTTGCCAGTGATAACAGCCGTAGTGTGTGAGACCCCCCCCCCCCCCCCCCGACTCTTTCTGTTCACCTTTTGTTATTCGGAGCTGTCACTTATGACAGCAGTCAGCTTGTGTGCTAAGCTTCATTAACCCAACCACACAAAAGCTCAGTTTCAGGCATTATATTCCCTGTGTTGAAAAACCCTGTGGCCACATGGACAAGGACATGCAAACAACAACAACTCACAATAGAAAACAGCAAACACTTACAGCTACATGCACTGAAAAAGTGAAAATATACAGTTGTTATCTTAAGGTTAATTCCACTTGATCTGAGAGTTCTGGGTTCGGGCTAATATGCAAAATAGGCATAACCTTTACTCAATCTGATTATGTAAGCGTGAACCCGTGAATATGGTGTCGAGCAGTGTCTGTATCACAGTAAACACAAACTATCCCCTACTGAGCGCCAGGTTAAAAATTACTTTAACTTTTAAAAAAAATCAATCAGATGAAGGTATCTCAGGAGACCGGAAATGATACTAACATTGTATTCGAACGTGCCTTGATGCCTTCCAACCTTGGAAAGTGTCCTCTGAAGGCAGCACTTAACAGTTTTCGGACGCAGCCTGTGTGTTTATGATATGACAATAGATTTTCTCAAATTAAACGGTAAAATGCGGATGTAGTGGCTCTGGAGATGAAGTTCATGCATTCATGTTCTCATATTGTGAGACACTAGAGGCTGAAAACATTGTGCAGGGCTCCAGACTGCAACCAAATGGTCGCATTTTGCGGCCAAAATTTTAGAGTGTGCGACTGAATTTTACATCCAGTCGCACATGTGCGACCAGTAAATTTGTCCCTTTTTTTTACACGTTAAACGTGGAAGGGGCTTATCAATGAATCCGGAATGTGTGGCAGACCAATGAGTGCGAGAAGAATAGGGTGTAAGTGCGGCTAATGTGTGGAGAGGGAGGGTTCTAGAGATAATTGAGCGCGCGTTCAAACCATGGTTTAAACGTCTGTGGGAAGGAGACGGAGACAAATAGCCTATCACAACCCACTATATGCGTCTGAGCAACGAGCAAGCAAACTATTGACTCGTTCTTCCGACCTGCGGCTAGTGTTGCTGGCTTCCAAAAGAATACATTACAACAGCGATAATAAAATAAAAAACATGAACAAAACGACTACTCTTTGTAAACACTGTTCAATGTGAGTGCCAAATGCTCGAACATGACCTGTCATTTATGCCGTCATCACCCGGGAGTGTGCACGAGCGCAGGCGAGACCTGAACTGCAGACGTTACCATCGGTGTTTAACTCATTTAAGCTTTACATTGGCAAAGCTTCAACTAAACTCATTTAAGCTTTGCCAATGTAAACATTCAAGAGCAAGACGCGAAAGAGAACTCGCCTAAGATTGGTGCGCGCGCGCGTGGTGTGTGTGTGTGCGTGACGTGTGCGCGCGCGCGATCGCGTGTGTATGCGTCTGTGTATGTGTAGGCTACTCATCTCAGACAGCCATAGATATATGACAGCGCGCAAATATTGAGCTCTCTTTCAAGTCTTGCACTTGAATGGACAAATTCACATCAAAAAGTATGTCAACATGTCCGTCTTGATGAGTATCCTAGCAGACAGTCTGTTTCTGTTGTGCCTTAAGTGAACTTATCTACTGAATCAGCTCTGAATTGAATAGCTTTTGTAACTTTAATAAGGATTAATCTTTAATTCATACAGTCAAATATGCAATGTTATTTTATATTTGATTATTTTATTCAACTTCTGTACCTGAAAATTAATGTTAGACCTACCTGAAAAGCATAGTTTATTTTATTAGTATATTTGCTCTATTGTATTTATTTGTGCTTTTGCTTGTTGTTAGATTATTTGTTTCTTTATTTTATTTGACAGCAGTCTTTTTCCCTGAACATAGCACATACCAAATCATACCTAAAACCGTGATACAAACGGAACCGTGAGCTATTTGAAACGTTGCAGCCCTAGTACAGTGTCACAGTCGGATCATGATTCAGAGTGAGAGGTTTGTGTGGCGAAAAGGCCAAACCCACTATTTTCGGGAAGACTGGCTGCGAGAATTCAGCTGGTTGAGATAGTACTGTAAGGAGACGAATTCCATGAACTGCGAATTTTGCAGTCGCTACCCCATAACTCCGGGGAACACGAAGTTTGCCAACAGTGCAGCCAGTTCACAGTTTAAACAATACACTAGTTAAACACAATCTTAGCCTCAAGTCAGAGCGCAAAGGCATTGTAATTTCTGCATCTATTATCAAAGTATTTAGTAGTAAATAGTAATACACTGGAAATTAGTTGAAATCTGAATATTTGGTTAGTATGTTGATTTACGGTGTGTGCTCTTAAATTTTCTGGTTGTGCCCCTAAAAATTTCAGTTGGGGGCAACTGTGCTCCTAGTGAAAAAAGTTAGTCTGGAGCCCTGCACATTGTGTGTGTGTGTGTGTGTGTGTATGTGTGTGTGTGTGTGTGTGTGTGTGTGTGTGTGTGTGTGTGTGTATGTGTGTGTGTGTGTGTGTGTGTTCATTCACACAGACACACACAGGACATGTAAGATATATACTCGTATATATTCATATTTAAGTAGTCTTTTTGTGGTTTTGTATAAACAGACACTAGTTCCGTGAAATTCCGCGTTATATCGTAAATTCCATTTTTTGATTGGGTTCCGCGATTCAGCATAATTCACTCTATTTATGCACTTATTGGAGCTTGACTGACTTGACTATTGCCTCTTCTTTCCTCATGTCCCTGTGTTTCACGGATGAAATTCGACATGATGGTGAGTAAATTACAGGATTTTCACATGTCACATTGCTCCCGCAAGGCAGTATCACTTTTTATTTATGATGTACTGTACCAGTAGTAAGTATGTACTACTGTTATACTTTTGTATTTATTAATAACATCTGAATAAACAGTTCTTCCCTCCACCACATACAATCCAATTTATCCATCTGGAAATGTGTTTGGCGCCGTTGACAGCTACCACTTGTCATGAAGCATATTTTTAATGCACCTACTCAATTCTGTTGCATAACCTCATTTATGTTTAATTTCATAAATGTTAAATCAATTGAGCAAAATAAAATGGAAGCTTTTGTCAATTCGAGTTGATTGGACAAGGTTATACGAGTTAATATTGACCTTTTAATTTCTCGTAAATTAATATTCGGTGTCCTTTAAAATGTTTCTAGACAGTTCAGTGTGGCTTGTTGCATTTCAAAGTCATTGTTGATCTTAATCAGTACCAATGCAAGTCTTCACATCAATTCTACCTGGTCCATAGAGGACACATTATACACCACTGACCCACACTAAGCACTCCTCTTCTTTATTTTCTCCTCATTTGTCGGCTGTTGAAGGCACTACCTGAGGTAGCAGGAGTGGTCAGCCCTGGCAGACTAGCCTCAGGCCAAAACAAGGCCTGATGGGGCGAGAGGCTTACTCAGAATAGAATATGCTGCACATTCAGCTTAATGCCTGCTTGCACCAGGACTTCTGAGCACTCCTGAACACAAGAGGAGTGCCATACAGATTCCGTATGGAATAGCAAGTCTAAATTTAGGCTGAGGTTTTCTACTGGGAAAATTCATCATTTTGTTCATGTGGTGAAAAGGTGAATTCACTTTGTAGACTGTGGATATGCGTTAAAATGCAGCCAAAGGCATTTTTGACATGAGGTATTGAAGAGAATCAAGATTATTATAACAACACTTTATTTTACAGTGTCCTTGTTACATGTTACATGAACTTACTTTTTCCTAAACCTATCCTAACCCTATAGTAAGTACGTGTAGTTGCTTAATATTACTCTACACTTAAATGGATAATTACAAAAATAATACCTCTTAGCGATACAAATTGAATGCCATATAGAATTTCACGATTATCTAAAGTGCTCCTCCAGAACTTTGTTAATAAAACATAATTTGCAGAAGTTTGTACATATTAGTTAAAAACCACACATTTTGTGATCATTTTGAAATGGAGAATGATCCTTAATAATCAACATAATACTTAATTAGCTATGCAAATTGATGGCATGATTGTATGAATGATTCTTAATTAGCCACTGAAACAAAGAAAGCTCTCATTCCTCCCATGCATGTGAAGAAAGAATAAAGCTTCTCTGCTATGAATGCAATCAGTGAATAAATGGTTTAAACATAATTCTCTGAGACACCCATTATGTGTTTTTGAATTTCAAAGTCAGTAATGCCTTTCCAGTAAATTAAATGATATAAATATATAATTGTGTATATATACAAAGAGACAGAGAGAAAAAATAGTATAGTGGTATTACACTGAGATGTGCCAATTAGAAGAACAGAATTAAATTAATTTGTAATTGTTAATAGACAATTTCAAAGCTAATTAGTGTGAATTATACACACTGAGTTAATCAAACAAATGGACTGTTGATTGGAAAGTGTCTGTATTATGTTATATCTAACTATAGTTTTGTGTTGAATAAAAGTCACATATGAAGTCTGGGGTGTCAGGAAAAGACATACAGAAAATTCTGCTTTTGTTTCATAGTGATTACTTTTCTATTGAACAGAGACTAAATGATCTTTATGATTTTTTTAGATTACTTTTTGCCAATAAGTAACCAACCAGAACACAGCAGTGTAGTAAATATTTAGTACTGGTCTTAGTGCAGATCTGCTATTGTTTACCGTTTGCAACCCACACATTCTCATTCATGCGCTTACACACGCACATGCTAGTCAGTTCACAGTTGTGTGTTCTGTGCTTGTGCTTCCTGTAGCCCTGTAGCGCAATCGCTTCACTACTCTGAGCTGCTGTTTCAGGGCTAGAGGAAGAATTATTTATTTATTACCAAACACCTCTCCTGTCATAGTTCATCTGAAGATAATTCAGCCTAGAGGCCTGCACATTTCTGAACACTCCCCCACCCCCCCACCCCCACAAACACAAACACACACACAAACATAATATTTATGACCATTGTTTGCAGTATGCATTATTAGTGAAAATAAAAGTGAAATGTATGTTTAATTTGTTTCTCACAGTTATTTTACTAATGTGGGTGATTGGCAATATTGAGATAGTTTGGCTACTACGGTCTTAACAAAAGGGGCTTTCGCACCGGGTAGTCCTGGGAACTTAATTCAAGGAGCTTGCCACAGGGTGATTCCCCGAGAACTAATTGTTCCCTTAGGAACATTTTTCTGGTTGTATTCACACAGCCAGTAGGATCTCTGAAGTGAGGTAAGCCGCGCTTGTTGTTGTGACTTTTATTTTGACGGCGCTGAGAATGCAAGAGCCTGAGCACACAGTGCTCGCATTCTCTGTGTTCATTAGTTTACGATCCGTCTAATAGTCCTGTCTAATATGTTATTAGATAGAACTGTTATACATAGAAAGTAGACAGTATATGAAAAGTATTAGCACATGCTGTGTGGTTGATGTTCAGTGTTACTAGCTGAGCAAAAATACATAGGCTAATCATGTTTTGCTTGGTCCCCTCAAAGTTGCGTTGAATTTTCTCCTTAGCATAAAGTTTAAGATGCCCATCTTGTCACTGCTCCCTTTCGAGGGAACTCGAACTGCGTCGATTCGACACATAGGGGAATGCCCCCAAGCGTAGCGTCTCTGAATCATCAATGAAACTAGCGCAGGCTGCTCTCGAGGGGGCTGCTTGTCCGGATTGCAAAACTTTAACAATCCAGGTGCTGCGCTCTCGTCTGGCTATTTTTAATGAGGATGGCCAGGCTTGCGAACCCTGTGGGTCCCGTGTCCGTTGAGGCGGCTCGGCGGCGTTCATCAAGGGGACTCGAAAATGCATCTGGCATGGAATCTTGAGACTGCCGAAGCACTTTCTCTGGATTCCTCTGTGACTTCCAATGTTCTCCCGCCCAGGGGCTTCTTCCCCGCGAGCAGAGAACCCGATGCTCGAGCTGTCTGCTTCCGTACGTGGTTGTACTTGGCTGCCATTTCGGCTTTCCATACTCCGCTGGGTGATGGGCCTCTGGGAGAGACATCAGTTGGTTGTATGTTTCCTCCGTGGTGCTTGGAGAATGAGACCTGCGGCTTGTACCAGGGTTCCCACATGGGACCTGGCAGTGGTTCTCGAAGGCTGGTCGAGGCCCCCTTCAAACCTCTGGAGTCGGCTGAGGCCAATAATCTTTCCCTCAAGGTAGTCTTTTTGCTAGCCATTACTTCTCTGAGGAGTGTAGGAGATCTCCAGGCGCTCTCGTTACCTCATTGGCTATCTGCCCAAAGTACCGTCTAATGTGGCATGGCCTACGGTTCTGCAGGCTGTTCATCCTCCACCTCACGGGACGGCGAATGAGAAAAAACTTAATTTGCTCTGCCCTGTCAGAGCTTTAAAAATATATATTGAGAGGTCTTCTTCTTGGCAGAAGTCAGACCAGTTGCTGGTGTGTTTCGGGTTACCCAAGAAGGGGCTTCCTGTGTCTAAACAAACCATCAGCAATTGGATTGTTCAGGCAATATAAATGGCCTATAAGGTGCGCAATTTGCCTTCACCTTTGGCCGTGAGGGCTCATTCAACCAGAGGCATGGCAACCTCTAGAGCCCCGATCCAAGAAGTGTGTGATGCAGCTGGATGGGCCACCCTCACACCTTTATAAAATTTTACAGTCTGGACATCCCTTCTACGTCTGGCACTCTAGTGCTCTCGTCCTAAGTGTGCCTGTGTACAGCTTCACACTGGGACAGGTAGGGCTCGTTGTGGCATAGTGGGTACTCGGTTCCCCAATGTGTCATATCGACGCAGTTCGAGTTCCCTCTAAAGGGAACGTCACAGGTTACGACTGTAACCCTTGTTCACTGAGTAGGGAATGAGACACTGCGTCCCTCCGCCACGCCTCCCCCTGCATGGGAGCGACTTGCTTCATCACAGAAGCTGACGCTTGTGTGTGCCGGCGTCCCTTTGTAACCTTCCGTGTATGCCGTCACACGTTACTTCATGACGCAACACCAATCACGATTGGCCTAGTTTCATTCATACTTCAGAGACGCTACGCTGTGGGGCATTCCACAATGTGTTGTATCGAGGTATGCAGTTGTAACCCGAGACGTTTTCCATGTTCGTAGAGTTACTTACTGGAGTAAATATATAGGCTATAATCTGTGTTTCACATTTTTATGTTCAATGTGCGTTCGGGCCAATCAGCGTACACTCACGTCACTGGTAGTTCCTATAGTGCTGGTTTAGACCCTACTCTGAAGTAGGAGCTAAATTTGTTCCTCCGAAAGGAGTTCCTAGAACTAAAATCGTTCCTGTGGGTCGAACACGCCAAAATTCGGGTACTTCTGCCAATAGTTCTAGTAACAATGAAAAGGTTCATCCAGTGACATATTAGGAACTACATATTAGTACCTTTTGAAATCGTACCGCCCCATTGACAGATTGTATACCTTTTTTTTCTGAAAGTGAAGAAGCAAAAAAATCACATAAAGCACAATGTCTTTCTCTTCATGGCCATGTTCTGATTGTAATTCATAATTTAAAAAATCTCTTTGTTTGAAACCTTGTCAAGGAAATAGCTATAAGTGGCAAATCAAAGTCAAATGTAGCAGTACAAGGACATTTCTGACATTTTATCCTGGAAGAATACCATGATGAAAAAAAGAAAAGAAAAAGACTGCAAGGAGAAAAAGAGCAAACAAAACCTCAAAATGTACATTTGAGGACAGGATCATTTTGAATGCTTTCCTCAACACAGTAAAATCTCAACCAACATGAAATAAAAATTGTTTAAAAAACCTAAAGAAACCGACTACACTGAACCTTTTGTGCAAAGGAAAATGTCCATAGATGTAAAATGTTCTTCATGGAACCATAAATGTTAATAAGGAACCTTTATTTTTAAAAGCACTGTTTAAAAATATTGTAGGTTCAAATTAAAGTAACATGATTGCCTTAAGGTTTTGTTAATTACAAACAAATTGAGTTAATACAAAGAAAGAGGTTTAATCAGAAACTTAAAATATTATGTTTTCTGATCCACATTAATTATCTAAGTTGATTTAACAAAATAAAAAAAGTGGTGATAACAAATCATGAAAATATTATTTTACAGTGAGTGTACTACTGCAGAAATAGTTTGAACATAACTCCTCATTGACTGACATTATTCAGTTATTCAAATAATATGTTTCCCCAGGTTGCAAGGAGTCAATTAACTGAATGATATTTATTCCGATTAATCAGAGGTGCAACAGCATAGAGAGATAGTATTGTGTCTGTTTGTATGCAAAACATATTAAAAATTATTTGAAGCATAAAAGATAATAATAACTGATATGCATCATTGCATTATGTCTGTTCATTAAAATAAAACAGTAAAATATATTTGATTACATCTGGTGTTTGCACAGGTAAAGTGTGGGTCTTCAGTCCTTTTATCTTAATTCCATGTAATATAAACCGTCCTAACGCGTGTAATTTTTAAACATTTAAAATCAATTACAATGAACATAATTTTCTGATTATTGTAATTTTCCTGTTTACACTGCAATATTCAGCAAGGATACATTAAATTGACCAAAAGTGATTATAACAACATTTATAATGTTACAAATGACTCCTATTGGTAAACAAGACTACACTTTAAAACCTAAAAATGAATAACATTTCTTAAATCGTTAAACCATTTTGTAATATCCTATTGTTTGTTTGCCGTGAGACACAAAATGCGCTTTCTCCTATACAGCGACTGACAACAGATCCATAGAATACACCAAAACACAACATAAATTGGCAAAAAGACATTCATTTTATTTGTTCGCTGTAATCCAAATCTTCATAATCCTTTTCGTTTGCGAGGAACAGATCCAAATTCAGCCCTTTATCCAGTGATCTTCTTTTCCATTCTCCGCACTGACCGTAAACGTCAAAGCCTGCGTTCTTTGCGTGTAATGTTACTGGATCTTACATTTATCTATAAACAGCCCATTCTCACCCCAAGGCGTCACCTAACTGACGCCTTGGGAATCAGTTTGACCATGCTTCAATATTCGACGCTAAAGGGTGCCTTTAGCGTCGAATATTGAAGCATGGTCAAAATTGTCAGTTAGATGACGCCTTGGGGTGAGAACGCGTTGCTATAAATTGGTAAAACTGAAATTACACGAATTTCTTTATGAAAGATTCATCAATATTTAATGTTGTAAAAACATAATAATGCTAATTTTAAATGTCGCAGATACGTCCATATTATAGCATACGTTTCCGCATCCATTCAAATGTACCAAAAAGTACTTTGTGTCTTTGAAAGTTACGTATTAACAATGAGACCAGGCTGGCATTTTTGATCAAATAAATGCAGCTTTGGTGAGAATAAGAGACTTCTTTCAAAAACATTAAAATCTTAACAAACTTTTGAACAGTAGTGAATATGTAACCATCATACACTGGCTTTTTTAGTGTGCATAATAATCTTTTGGAATTGTCTTGGGCATACACATAGTCATTGTGTTGTAAATTTCTCTACTTAAGATTTCATTGTGTTAGAAAACTAATAATAAACTGTTTGACTTCTCAAACTTCCATCAAATTACGGAAGAAAATGTTAGTATTAATGTCTAATTTTCCTAACTGGCAGGTACCCCCAAATGTGTGGGAGATCTCGGCAACCCAATTAGAGAACACATCTGTTCCATTAGAGAAACTAGACGTCATCCATCAAATGTGTCATATTCATCTCACCACCACATTCCACACACACATGCACATTACACTCAACAAGATTGGCAATTTGCTTCAACTACATTTTAGTTCAGTCTCATAATAGTGGAGGGTTGAAATTTCCAGCCATCTGATACATGTGCGCTGTCAAGTTCCTGATCATACATGGCATCTTACCTGATTAATGTTATTATTTTAATCTGTTTCTGTACAGAGCAAATAAGATATATTTTTATGAATTGACGTTTTGCTAAGCTGGACTCCCCAAATTTGACACGTTTTACAGAAAGTTCCACAAGAATGAAACAAAGTTCTGTGAGCAATATGGTTTTCAGTAAAATGTGCTCATGAAGTGGTTAAAAACTGAATGGATATCGTTCTTATGAGCGCTGGAATGAAGCGCTGAAGCGTCGTCTTATCTGGCAGTTTTCATTAAAGATTGTATTTAATTGTGCTGTAACATTATTAAAAAAAGCTCATGAAGGCAAACACTTCTCACAGTTGACTGAAAAGTCTTGTAACATTTGTGCAAGTGAACAGAACTTATTACAATGCGTCTACAATGTATTCACAATTCTACTGTGAACTCTATTGACTTTTGATTTAAGCTTGAGTTAATAGGTGTTCTTACTCTACATGTTAATTTGGGAAAGACACATTAAATACACAGCATGTTAACATTTCAAGATTTATTTAAGGATTTAGAAAAGGAAGCGTTTGCATCCATAAGTATTGTTGAACATGATGGAACTAAATTATATAAAATACTTATGTTTGCCTGATATTGTTGCTGTAGTGTTGTAGCTTTGTTTATACAGTGTCATACATAAAACTGCAAACAATAGAGCACCCAGTATGCTTTCCGTGAGTCTGTTATTTGCTATGAAAAAACTATAACCTGTGATTTATATTCAGATTTAATGTAACTTTTTTTTTTTTTTACTGAACCGCAATACATTTGTCTTAAGCTTGTTGTAATACAGACCTTTCTCTAGAATTACAGTCCACAATTCCTTATTATCATGTTGCCATCTGCTATGCAATCAATGGGCTCTTCACTTTTGGTAGACTATACATAGGACCTATGCCTTCTTTCAATAATGCTCTAATAGATGACCCAAATGCTCATATTAGTGCTGATTGTTTTGATGTAACAAATTTCATTCTTTATGATAACCCCCTTGAGATGCATCATCTTGTTTTTAAGTAGATCCTAATGCATTAATTCTTCCTTTCACACTTAATTCACTGCTGTGGATAAACTGAACATATGGACAATGTTTTCCAAATTGAAAAAGCATCCCTCCTTATCCAGAACAGTTGCAATCACTGGGTGTTTGAGATATGTAGGCATAGGGTTGTCAAGATACTTAGGTACAAAGACGGTGCTGAAATATTAAAATTGTGACTGTGGCAAGCAGGAGTGTCTCACGGAGGAGCTCAGGATTGATACAAGGAGTGACGAGAGTGAAGGACGAGAGAGGACCAGACCTGGCAGGTAGTCATCCGTGAAGCGTTCATCATTGTAACCAATCCCAAACATATCTGTTGAGCACGTGAACGCAGTGGCCAATCAGAGGTGTTTAAGGTATGTTTACATGACAACGATGAAAAAACAGAAAAGTTTTTCCTTTTGCGTTTTTTCAGCAACGTTTTCAAAATGATCCACATTCATATATGTTTCAGCGAAAGCGACTAAAAGCACTGTATTATGCATGTCAGGCCAGTAGTTGGCAATGCCCCTTTGTAAAGAAACACTGAACATGAAAAATGCGCATTGCGTTAGTTTTCATGGAGACGACAATGGTGTCGGTTTCAGTTTCAAATTTGCATTTTCAGGACCCCAATAACCAAAATCCCAAAATCCCACATGTAAAAATATATGAATGTCATTGTGGTTATAAAAAATAAAAATATCAAACCCCCTGGCACTTTTTTAAAGAAAGCAATGCATTTCATTAAAGTATCACGAACAGCTCTTTTCTACACAAGAAAGGTGACCATAACTGTCAATCAAGGTTTTCAGCAAATAACAACTAAAAAATATTGGTTTGATGTTCCTTACACAAAACTATCATATATGTTCACACGACTTGTGATTTTTCCATGGACCAAGACAGTCCCTGATCCCTCACTTTTATTTTAAAGGAGAAAGTAGCTTGGACATTCTGCAAAACTTCTTTTTGTGAATCATCTGGGTTTTTCATATTATGTTTTAAATTCTGCCAAATTCAGTTGCTCGGGCAAGTTAATAGAGTAGACTGCAGTTTCTATGATATACTGCTCCCTAGATAGGGCTCCATCAGTTTTATCAGTTTTAAGGGATTGTTTTTGCCTAGTTTTCCATCAAGTGCCGAGGCAGCAAGCAACACTACGTGCTGATTTATGATCTAAAATAAATAAGCATTTCTGTATTTGTGAATGCAAATAACTTAAAACAATATCCAGAGAAAAATATAATTTCTTCACATGAAAGGCTCTGCATTCTGCGCTCGACTTGGATGTATTAATCTTTTGATAGTTTGAATTAATAGACTAAGTTTTGTCCTCCATTAGTAGACCACAATAGAACAAGTCCTCTCTAATTCCACACTACTAACGGTAATCCATTAGCATGCACCATGCGTATTCATTTCACACATTTACGGAAATCTAAATCCCCACCAAGACAAATCGTGAAGACTTCGATAAAGCGTTCAGGCCTGGGCTTTATAGTTCTGAGAAAGCATCTGATGGGATCGGTATTGGTCCGGAGTCAGCTGTCTGAAGACTGCTTTCACACAGACAACCTTGAGATCAGCTGAGAGGGATTATTTGCTTTCAACTTTGAGTGCCATTATGGAAAAAGCTGGTCTTACCGTATCTCATTCTCTTCCCAGAGGTTCATCTGCCCTGTTATTTTCCATTTCTTTACAGGAAGACTTCTACTGAATAAAATGGTAAACCACACAAGATTGAGTTTCTCAGCATCCTCCTCAAGCTGGTCGCACACCGAACGCGCAGCTCAGCGCCACGCCACGCCACGTCTAGGACAACTCTCACCTGAAAATCTGATAACATCAGCAATTTTCTGATTTCTTTAAATAAATATAAAACTAAATGTATATTCCAGCACAGGGCTAAGTCCGTATATACATTACTAATATTTGAGACACATAAATGTAAATTTAATATATAACTATGTAAATGGCGCCGTGTGGCGCTGCAGGATTTTGAACACAGTCCAGAGCCGTTGCTGGGCGCCGCGGACAGACGCCGAAAGGCGCCGCCGGTGTGTGTACTCTCATAGAGAATAATGTGTTCGAAAGGCACAGATGACATGTAGAAAATTGTGACTGACTGGTTTCCAAAGATTTTAGCAGCATTCTGTGGCTGCAAAGTCTTTGTGGGCCTGGTGATAGTATATTAGTATTTTTTGTATAATATCATACTGTTTAATAATCTTTTGAATTGGCTTTTAATATTTTCAATTTAATTTCAGTTTAACTTTTAGTAACGTTTGCAATGAGTGCATAATTCAACAAAAAATGGTTAGCAAATCATTGCAAAGATAAAATTTTACATGTTATTTGACCAAAAAAAGACCTATTGCAGTAGCCTGGGAAAACCCAGACAACTTCTGGCAAATTTAGATTTGCTCTGTAAGTAAGTCTGGCAAAGAGCTCATTCAAGCCCATTTCCAATCCGTCGAAATCGAGGCACCAATCAGAAACGTTGGGGCGGGCTTTACACGATGACGACAGTGCAGCGACGGTAAAGCAGATTTTGTTTCATTACAAAGATGAATGCCGCCGTCTGTTTTAAGCGATTTGAACGTTTCCTTTTTGTTAAAACCCGAGCAAAGAACAACACTCGGAGATGTTTCTCCGTCGCTCTGCATACATACGTCATCTCCTTCATCGCTCTGATTGGTTTTAGGTCTATCCAATTTGCGCCCAGAGGCATTTGAGCGAAGTCCTTTGGTGACGCCCCTTTGGAAATGATTTGTCTGAAGCTTTCCCAGACCATAACTCAGTTACTGATAATGGTCTGGTTTTAACCATCAGGCTACTATTGCAGGACTTCACATTAGGTTTGTACTCTCTCTAAGCATCCAAAAAATCTAGGCTTTAAAGGGGTCATATAATGGTACATGCACTTTTACAAGTTGATTGTACTGAAATGTGTGTTGGCAGTGCCTGCACACAACCGTCATATAATGATAAAAATCCATCCAGTTATTTTGTTTTAATCTCCTTATATGTTTTCCCCTGCCTCAAATCGAGCCGTTCGAGCCTGTGACGTCACAAGCTCGCACGCCTCTCCCACGATCGTTGATTGACAGTAGCGTTTCAACACAGACCCGCCCTCGTTCGTGAGCCAGCTGTCAATCATGCGCGCGCGGACCGGTGTCGCGCTGAAAAGTACGCTGGAGCAGCACTGTCTATGAGCAGAATGGAGTCTAAGTGAAGTGGTGTTCTCTTGGGTGCAATAAGGAACACAGCAGTCATTAATCCGAACCGATTAATCCTAAATCCGAACCGCTGAAGACGCAGAGTGGCTGAGTTTGTTTTCGAAGGGAATATTAGCCACGATCGACGTCAATGCTTTCATGTTTGCGTGAATCATTTCACACACCAGACTGCTTTATAAACGAGGAGTATAAAGCTGGTTTTGCTAAGAAGCTGCTCCTGAAAAAAGGAATCGATACCAACTATTCGTGTTCCTGCCATAGGTTCCTGCACGTCCAGAAGAACTGAAGTGAGTGTAGCGTTTTATTAACCTTTATATTCATATTTATATTAATCTTTGCAAATCGCTAGCTTCACGATGAATGTGTCTAAGGTTTACACTCAGGGAACATTATGGCATGTTTTCTATGTACGACGTTCTCAATATTCATAATCCCACGTTTATAATGAACAACGCGTTATGCTTTTTGTGTTATGGTGTTACAAACGGTGTACGCACAGAACAGAGGGGCGGGGTGAGCAAAGCTCATTATCATTTAAAGGCATATGCACTTAAACGGCGTGCTGACAACAGAGCTGTTTTTGACCAGGTAAAATAAGTGTTTTCTTACAATACTAATGAGAATTTTTAATTAAAGTATATTACACACTTTAAATTTAGACCCTAAAGAATCATATTAGCTTGTACAAAAATGGCATTATATGACCCCTTTAAAAGTATTAGTGCCTCCAAAACGCTTTGAACTAAAAGGTCCAACTGCAGATATGAACTGGTGAGCACCAGCGATGACTCAACCCTCTGTGTATTCTGTCAGGCGTGTATTATGTTTACAAAAGAGCAGAGACACACAGGAACCGTATTACATGTTTTTTTACTCAACTTCCTTCTTTTTACACCACACGCATGCGCACCCCATAAACATTGCGCAACTGATCCTATAACAACCAACACAGCTAGTTTACTTCATAATAGTAGTCCCCTTGTTATTTTCCTAGCAGTGTGTAAATAAATGATTTTAGTTAATTATGTGAACACAACATTTCCCCCCCCCTCCCAAGAACAAAACTTATGCATAACTGAGTCCTTGCCCAAAACAATTGAACAGTCCAATACCTAGTGCAAGGCCCACACTGTCACTCCGTGACAAAGTCCTTTAAGTAAGCAGGGCGGACCCTGGCCCTTACAGGTCGGCCCTCCTCAACCTCAGGCTGCGGCCATTCCAGAACCGCTGGGCAGTTCCCCATAGCTGGACTTGTGGCACAGCCCGGCCCAGGATCTGAATGACGGCCAGGGGAAAGCAGGTGAGATTGCAGGTCAGGGGCAGGTTGCAGGGGCGCTGGTGACTGTACGGCCTGAGGAGTATGGAAAGCCTGCTGTGGCCCTGTACATATCGGCACCGGTGGAGGAGGGGCCGATGGCAGTGGAGCCACCATTTCCTCACCTGGGTTCTGCACTTTCCTCAGTCTTTTAGCATGCCATCGCGATCCGTCACTAAGCATGAATGTGGCTGGGCCCAGCTGGCGGTGCACCTGAAAGGGCTGGCTCCAGTATGAAGCCATCTTGTTGCCCCGATGCGGCCTACGTGCTCGAACCCAGTCACCTGCGGTAATAGCCGTGGCCTTGACCCTGTGTTTCCGGTCAAAATACTGCCGCATCCGTTGCTGGTGTCTGTTTACAGCGGCTTTGGTCCGAGCCTGAGAACTGCCGGCTGCAGGCACTGCCATGCCTTGTGCCTTAAGTCTGTCCAGTGGCAGTTCCATCTCCCGGCCCAGCATGAGGAGTGCTGGAGAAGCCCCGGTTGTAGCGTGTTGGCTGGCCCTGTAGTGCATTAAGGTTTGGTTGAGTGCTGTCCGGAATGTACACCCCTGAGCCAGGTGAGCCCGGACGCCATTCTTTAGGCTCTGGTTGAACCGCTCCACACCGCCATTTGCTTGTGGATTGTAGTATGCTGTGCGGATGTGTTTGATTCCCCTATCACTGAGGAACTGAGAAAAGTCCGCAGAGATGAACTGGGGTCCATTATCTGTTGTGATGGCGCGAGGCATGCCCCAACGCGCAAATAAGACTTCTAGAATGTCTGTGATTACCTGGGTTGTGACAGTTCCAGCCGGAACCACTTCAGGCCATTTCGAATGGAGGTCGTACAGCACCACAAGGAAACGCTGATGATGGGGAATTCCACGGCCATGGATCTCTCCACAGATGTCAAGCTGGAGATGTTCCCATGGGCGGGACGGCCATGGAACCGGCTGCAGAGGGGTTGGCACTGGGGGTCCAGTTTTCCCACTAAGGAGGCATGGCACACAATCTTTAACGAGGGCTTCAATATCGCGATCGATGCCTGGCCACCAGATGAGATCTCGGCATCGCTGTTTGAGTTTAACAATGCCTAGGTGCCCCTCGTGTGCCATGGATAGCACGCGGGCCCGCAGGCTACCGGGCACCACGGTGCACAAGCCCCTGGAGACACAAACATCACCCCAACATGAAAGTTCATCACGCACCCTTGTGAATGGCATGAGCTTGTCACAAACCTTTGCTGGCCATCCAGAGCGAATGTACGTGCGTAGCGAGGACAGTGTGGGGTCACGCTCTGACTCATGCTGCAACTCCTCCAATGACACGGCCGACTGCAAGGGCGTGTGAAGCATGTGAATTAGGTCAGTCTCTGTGTCCTCTTCAGGGGAGACCATGGGTGTGGGGGCATCGATGGAACGAGAGAGTAAGTCGGCGACTACATTGTCCCTTCCGGGGGTAAATTTCAGTACATAGTCATATTGCCTCAGCCTTTCCCCCCATCTGTGCAGGCGCAGGGGTTTATGACCGGATCCAGATGCCGTCAGCAATGCGGTCAGGGCCTGATGGTCAGTCCTGAGGGTGAAACGCCGTCCGTAGAGGTAAAGGTGCCACCTCTCTGAAGCCCAAACACAGGCAAGCGCCTCACGTTCACCCACCGAGTAGCGCTGTTCTGTTGGTGTTAATGCCCTGGAGGCGAAGGCTACAGGTCTCTCACCCCGTCCTGCACCTGTGAAAGGACTGCACCAATAGCCCGATCTGAAGCATCGCAGGTGACTAGAGTCAGGCATTCAGGGTTGAAGTGGGCTAGTACAGGAGGTGTTGTGAGCTGGGCTTTCAGTGTTTGTACGGCCTCAGAACATGCTGTAGTCCAGTGCCATTTCTCTTCTTTTTTAAGCAGCTGGCGGAGGGGTGCGGTGGTCTGTGAGTAGTGGGGCAGGAAACGGAGGTAGTAGGCCGTCATGCCTAAAAATGAGGCCACTTGAGAGGCTGAGGTCGGCTCTGGAATCCTGTGTATGGCATCGACATTGGACTGTAGAGGGGAAATCCCTTTGGCTGACAAGCGGAACCCAACAAAGTCGATGGCTGGGGCAGCGAAGCAGCATTTTTCTGGGTTCAGAGTCAGGTTGTTCTGAAGAAGGGCTTGAGCCACCCTCTGGAGGTGCTTGTTGTGTGTCTCAATGTCTTGGGCATGAATAACAATGTCATCCAGAAAGACCGCTACCCCAGGGATGCCGGCCAGTATTGTGCTCATCACCTTCTGAAAGCAGCTAGGGGCGGAGCTTAATCCAAACGCCATTCGAGTGTACCGGAACACCCCAGCGTGCGTCACGAAAGCAGTGAGGTCCCTGCTGGCCGGGTGGAGTGGTACCTGCAGGTAGCCCTGACGTAAGTCAAGCTTTGTGAAGACTGTTGAGCCGTGAAAGTGTGCGGTGAGCTCCTCTGAGGTGGGCAAAGGATATCGATCTGGAATAACTGCCTTATTCACCAAGCGTAGGTCCACGCATATTCTTATTCCCCCTGATTTTTTCTTTGCAATGACTAGGTTTGAAATCCAGGGAGCAGCGTTGACTGGTTCAATAATTCCCATGTCCAGGAGTGTCCCAAGTTCACGGGTGACCTCGTCTCTCAAGGCAAAGGGGATCCTGCGCAGCGGCTGGATGACAGGTGACACGTCCGGGTTAACCAGAGGCCTGTGTGTGAAGGCTGAAAGACAGCCTAAGCCATCGAACAGAGCCGGCCACCTTTGCTGCCAAGTGGAGGTGATGTGGTGAATGTCGGAGCCAGCATCATCCCGGAGCGTGAATCCCAAACCTGTGAACAGGTCCAGGCCTAGAAGGTTGGCTCCCCTCCTTGCAATGTGAAAGGGAAAAGATGGCAGGTGCTTGGAGCCATAGTGGACCGGCACGTGGAGCACACCTAGGATGTCAATCCTGGAGCTGTCATAGCACATAGCGCGGTGGCAGGATGATCTAATGGCAGGTGAGAGAAAAACTTAGAGTAAGTGCTTGAATTTAGGAGCGATGCAGCCGCACCCGTGTCCATTAATAAGGGTAGGGTTACGTCGGCTAACTGGACGGTACATGTTTTGAACGCCACCTGACCAGCAGTCACATTTCTGATCTCTGTATAGTTGTGCTGAGCTGGTGGAGGTCCAGTGTGTTGTGGGAGCGTGGCCGGGGCAGAACGGCACATCTTGGCAAAATGGTTATGCTTCAGACAGTTTCTACATTGTTGTCCTTTGGCAGGACAATGCTGTGCCTTAGAATTGTGTGATTTAGAACCACAGTTACCACATACCTCTGCAGTTCGCCTATTGTTCTGTCTCTGCGTGAATTGTACTGGGAAACCTTGCTCTGAACTCCGACTGTCATTGGTGGAGTGCATGCTGGTGTGATAGGCAGGCTGTAACTGCTCTGTAGCTCTGTCCGCGAGTGGCCGCGCGCCTGCTAGCTGAGACGTGCATTCCATGGCTGTCTCGATCTGCAGCGCTATCTCCACAGCTCTGCTTAAAGTCAAATCGTCCGCTTCTAGTAACAGCTTTTCTCTTGTTTTCTCACACGATGTCCCCTCAATGAACTGGTCCCGAATTATTTGATCTTGCAAAGCCCCATAATCACACAAGCGCGCCATGTCTTTCAAGTTTGTCACGTAGCTTCGAACAGACTCACCGGATCGTTGCAGGCGCTTCCGAAGTTTATACCGACGGAGTAAAGTCCTTTGGTGGCCAGTGAAATGGGTAGTCAAGAGAGTAACGGCAGCATCATAGTCGTTGGCCGTCCCAAGATTGCGAAAAATGCGTTGCCCCTCCACTCCCAGACAATGGCGGAGGAGCGCCATTTTCCTCTTGTCGGTAATGTCATCAAAGCCTAAAGCGTCCAGGTAGACTGTGAAACTCTCCAGCCAGTTTGCCCATGGAACTGGAGGATCTCCGGGGACGGCAAGAAAGTGTGCAGGCGGGGGTAAACCAAATTCAGCCATCCTCGTCGCCAATATTATGTTTACAAAAGAGCAGAGACACACAGGAACCGTATTACATGTTTTTTTACTCAACTTCCTTCTTTTTACACCACACGCATGCGCACCCCATAAACATTGCGCAACTGATCCTATAACAACCAACACAGCTAGTTTACTTCATAATAGTAGTCCCCTTGTTATTTTCCTAGCAGTGTGTAAATAAATGATTTTAGTTAATTATGTGAACACAACAGCGTGGGCAACAGTGTAACATATTTAAGTATTACACCACAGTTCTTTTCCATCCCTAAACTATTAGTAGCCCTTTATCAACTACAGCACACGTTTAGAACATAATGATTCACTTGAGTGGCTGGCAGATTTTTTTTAAACACCGCTTTCTTCTCTTTTTTCTCACTTTCACACAGGCAGAAACAGTCATACACTGGAGGCTCTTTAAAGCTTGTCCAGAGGAATGGAACGACACGGCCCATTGGTGGAAAGACATGGCCGGTTTTATTGACTGCTTATCAACTGCTTTAGTGCGAGTTCTTGACTCTGAGCTTCTGTATCTTGATGGCGTTGTTCTTGATGTTCAAGGCATTTCCAGTAAGTCCATAAGTAACACTTTCCCTGCTGGGTGACGATCAGAGCATAAGTAGTCAGTTTATCTCTGACAAATAGGGATGGGAATCGTAAAGAATGTGCTGGTTCTGACTCTTGGTCTTTTGATGACGCATGAAACCTCACAAACCCTAATTACTCATGATGTCGTATGTTCTCTTATGATAAGTTGGACACAGAAAAAGGTGGTCAGTGTTATTCAGTAAGTGAGTCAAGAATCAATTCAGTGAGTCATTCAATAGGATAACTGATGAGAGTCTTTTTTTCAACTGATTAATTAAAAAGAATAAGCTCATAGAAGTCAAGATGGATTTACTAGTATTGTGTTTTTTACAATAAACACTGTTTTACAGATGTTTTATAGAACATAATGTTAATGTTTATGATATCTTAATACCTTACGCATTTAACAAATTATAGCTGGGACATTTTGGCGATGAAACAAGCATTTTAGATTTGCCATATAGCGTAAATCACCCTAATTATCCTGTACAATGTGTAATTTGATGTAGGGTGAATTAAAGGTGATTGGGATAGTTTTTGAATTTCCGCCTTAATTGTGTTTATTGCATAATTTAAAAACACCAGTCCAAGACATGATACATTTCTGTAATAGTTAAAATGTTTCCTATCCATTTAAACAGGACATAGGTTTATATTACAATGAAATGATGTGTGACATATTTTATGTAAACTGGGCCAAAACACTTTTTTTTGGTAACATTTGGGTGATTGGGTCACGACCTGGGAAAGCCCATCTTATAATTGATTTAGACTAGTGTACGCATATTTATTACACAAGTTAGTTCAAACTTTGATATATAATATGCAAGATTTCCTTTTTCTGTTTAATCATTATTAAGAGTCCATGTTTACTTCTGTTCAACTTCTTTCTCAATGTTTGTAAATCCATCCACAATTCAGTACAACGCATGAAGTCCAAAAGTCATGGAAAAGTGTAAACAAGTAAGAAAAAAACAAATGATTCAGGTCCGAAATTAATTAAAAAATGATGTAAACTGACCTACCATTATTTGTTTGGTAACATTTGGATGAAAGGTTGGGTGGCCACATACCCAATAAACTGACAAGCACATTTAGCCTGCAAAAACCTTGTTTTATTTGAGCATAATCCAGCTAGTTCTTGAACATTTGTGTGGTTGATTAGGGGTTGCACAAATGAAAAGGTTGGGAAACACCACTTTAGAGCATATGCAATGATTATATGCTATTACAAGGTTAATGATTTTCTTAATTAGCCAAGCCTTCAAGCACTGTCCCAATCACCCAAAATCATGCTGGGACAAAAAAAATAATAGCCTGACATAGTCATACTCAGATTGTAGTCAGAATGTGAGTCTGATACTGCTCCATTGGGCTGTGATTATGGGGCGTTTCAACCGAACCAGGACTGAAAATTCCTCTGCACTCAATTGGATCGACGAATGCCTTGATCCCGATTCTCTGTTCCTCTTTTTAAATGAATGCGCTGTCTACATCTTCTATAACAGACGCAATGGCTGAATCTACGCATCTAAATTATCCAGTGGCAGCCATTCTTCGTTGTAAACTAATTCAACCCAAGCGATGATTACATTACGGTTGACCATCTGTCCATCATCTTATAAAGCCCGACTGACAATTTGATTGGTCCGAACAGCTCTGGTTCAGGTTTGTGCGACCACAAAAAACAAAATTTCTCGGGACAGCAGCATGTGTCCAAATTTTAATCTTAAGGCATACAGTATGTTGACTACAATGTAATCAGTGATTAATATTGTCTTTGTTCTCCATTGTTTTTGGTTACAACAGCCATTCTTCTGGGTATTGACTCACCAAACTTTGTGCATGTTTCATGCTTAACTTCTTTCCACTCCTCCTAAAGTTAATGTAAGCATCATTGGACCCCTGCATGATGTATCAGAATTCAGATTTATCATTTCTTAAAGGTTTTCAATTGCTTTAAGGTCAGAAGACGACTTAAATTCATTCAGAATGCTGAGCATGATAACGTTCATTGCATGCAACTTTATTGTGTTTGGGATCATTATCATGTTGGAAAATGCACATTTGATCTCCAAACAGATGCTCCATACTCTGAAATATTGGTCCATTGGTCCAATTTCAAAGCGCCAGAAACATACATCCTTCCAATATCTACTGTAAGCATGCATTCCTAATAAAGTCTACCAGATTTTGACTTGTCAAATGACTCTAATTTCACTTATATGTGACCCTGGACCACAAAACCAGTCGTAAGTCGCACGGGTATATTTTTAGCAACAGCCAACAATACATTGTATGGGTCAAAATGATCGATTTTTCTTTTATGCCAAAATCATTAGTATATTCAGTAAAGATCATGTTCCATTAAGATATTTTGTAAATTTCCTACCGTAAATATATATAAAAAATATTTTTGTGAGTGGATGCAGCAAAATCGCGCAAAAAAAGACAGAAAACATGCCTAAAAAAACTCGCTCGCTGCTAAGTTTGGTATCGTTGTCAAGCTTAGATTTCCAGCTTTCGGTTTCATAACTCTCCACAACGTCATTAGAGCAGTAAGCCAATAGAGAGCGTTAAAACAAAACTTTCTCGTGTAAAAAAAAAACGTTTTCTTCCTAGCAACGGCCTGCTACAGCGCCTCTCATTGGCTGGCGACTTCTTCGCGTGCACAGTGTACACAATCCGCAATGGTTACGGTGCAAGCCATGGATTCTGAGATAGCGCGTTTGCTCAATTTAAACTTTAATGACAGCAATAATGTAACGAACATAGTAAATTATTTTTTCGCAAATGATTGGGAAGATGATACAGAATGTCCAGAGACCGGCTTGGCAAATAATATGCCCTGGAAGACGAGGAATTCGATCAATGTGTGTTGTGTGGATCTCTTCAATTTTATATGTTCCTGGTGAAATGTGATGCGATCTGGGAAAAGCCACCACATGGTGAAATTTGACATAGCCTATTACAGGTTTTGATAATCTGTTTCCCAAATCTGTTTTTATTTCTTTCATTGATTAAAATGTCGATTTTTTCTCTCTCTCTGTGCGTGTTCTTAAAGAGAAAGTAAGACAGTCTTTTCAGCTTGCCACTATAAATCGCAGTTTTTCTGCACTAAACTTGTAAATTTTCCCAAGATATATTCAAAGAGGATAGACAAGATGTTATAGAATAATAATTTTATGAAAACCCAATTTTGACAAAAAACTGACATTCGATCTATTTTTAGACCTTATACTGAAACCGTGCAGCGCGACAGCCGATGGGTTTGACCAGATCGCATTACAAATAGGCTATTTTAATGAGATTTTTTGTGTGAATAAAGGTTTAGTTGTGGTAAATCAATGGTGTAAATTTTATTTATTTCCCTTCATTAGTAATATGCGTAGCTAAGGACTTCATTTGGACAACTTTAAAAGGCGATTTTCTCAATATTTAGATTTTTTGCCCCATCAGATTGCAGATTTTCAAAAGGATGTATCTCGGCCAAATATTGACATATCCTAACAAACCATATATCAATGGAAAGCTTATTTATTCAGCGTTCATGTGATGTATAAATCTCAATTTAAGGAAAATGACCCATAAGACTGGTTTTGTGGTCCAGGGTCACATATTGAAATTTCACATATATTGTCTTTCAATAATTCAAGCACTTTTCAAGTACCTTTTCATAAATATGTCTGTTTTCCAGGACTTACATTTCAAAAAGTCAAATTCAAGCACTTCAAGCACCTTGTACGAACGCTGTAAATGTTTGTTTATATAATTTATAGTTTAGGTCATGTGACAACAAAGTAACTAATAAATGTTTATTGTTGGACAACATGTGCTGCTTCACATACTATCTCTGATCAACAGCACACAGTGTAGTATGCAGTAAGCCAGTACTCCATTATGAAGGTGTTACTGATGTTGTGTTTCACACTGCTGATCCGGTGATTATATACACGGGTGCTTTAGGATTCACTTTCGGCTTTTCAGAGCTCCCGTTAAACACCTGCGAGACACAGAGACACGTCACATCTTAATTTTTATAATCATCTTAACACATAATTTCCTCATAATCACCACTTCAGCATCATCTCTTTACTCTCAGTGTCTGAAACGCTTCTATCGAAGATTCAGTGTCTCTAAACCCCGCCTCTCTGAGAGCAGCTCTGCTCTGATTGGTCAGAAACCAAACGCTCATTATCATATCTGAATCTCAGTTCTTGATCACAGTGATACGAACAGTAACGATGGCATGGGTTTTACCGTATCAATCTCATCATTGTGGAAGTGGAAAACAGCGTATTCTCGACGTGAACAACACGAACCAAACAGTTCTTTTCTCAGATAAACTACAGTGTTTGAGGGCGGGGCCAAGAGATGCTGCTCAGCCAATCAAGAGCACAGACTGGCATTATGCTAATGAGTTACAAACCTACAGCAAGAAGTGATTCTGAACTGAAACGAGTCATCAGTAATTCAGTCTCACTTCCTGCTGTAGGTTTGTAACTCATTAGCATAATGCCAATCAAGAGCACAGACTGGCATTATGCTAATGAGTTACAAACAGCAGGAAGTGAGACTGAATTACTGATGACTCGTTTCAGTTCAGAATCACTTCTTTCTTTTAGGAGAACCCTTATGTTCTTTGGCAAATGAAAGATGTTTTTTTCACAGTATAAAACTAATAAATGGTTTCCTTACTGGTACACAAGCTCTTAATTTAGCCTCTTGTGGCCATTGGCTTAAAGTTCAAGATAGACGTCTCATTTTGCATCTTTAGAAGCTGTTTTGAGGTGGTGCCACATTAAGGTGATTTTCATCCTCTTGTGAAAATACTCACTAGTCTTCCTTAACCAGTTACAACACTTTACAGTCTGCATGGTAGTGGTCTTACAGTGCTTTGAAATAATTCTGTGGACATTATGATCATTCATATCCAGCACAAGAGCAGTATTCAATACCCAATTGACCAGATTTTGCCGTTTAAACAATATCCTTCTTGTTTGAAGAGGACCACTTCTTCCATCTGGCCATTTTCAATAAAACTAATATGTAGCTAATACCTAACACATAGTGATTTATTGAATTATAGGCTGGGAATAATGAGTGCAAGATTGGTATGACCACTTGGCCAAAAATTATATACGCACAATTCGTGTTTCAATGCTTCATGACAAATGATACAATTGAAACATGGAGTGCTGAATTAGTCTTACACTCCAGGCAGAACTTCACGCATACAAATTATTTAATAAATATTTAATAAAAAGTTTAAATAAAGTGCCAATTTTCCTAGGTTAGACATCACTTTTGGCCATGCAGGGATGGCATAAGGGTGAGTACATTTTTATTTTATTTGTGAACTATCCCATTCAAATCTTACAAATAAATGGCATAGATGGCATAAATACTTTTTATTTTTATTTTATAATTTTGTTTCAATTTAATTAGCATCCATTTTCCAGATCACTCCTATGTAGGGTTGCCGGTTTTTGTTTTTATTTTATTGTGAATTATTGCATATTCGTAATGCTTAATGCATGTCAATTAGCAGTCCAGTGCTGAGAGTGACACGTGTCTACGCTTTTTTGCTGAACTGTTCTATTTCATCAGAAACGATCTTGAAACAGGGCTTTAAGTGTAAAATACCGAACTTGTCCTTTAATAGAGACCAATGGCATTGATGCAATGGGTGACTCTCTAATTATTTTTCTCTCTTATTATTATTTTTTGTTCCTCGCGCTGTGGAATGCTGACCAGCACTGACGCCATTCATGGTAAATACCCTTAAACGTTAAAAGGATGATACGACATATTTCGCTTCCTTGGATACGGCAACCTTTTCACGAATTTTGAACTTGACCTCAAAAACAGATGCAGATAACCCCACGTGCTCAGTCGATCTCTCATTCACTTTCTGTTTAGGCTTAAGTGCAAATCCACAAAGCCTCTGTACAAATCACCATAAACAGTCTTGTTATCATTATTAACTTATTTAAAGCTGCAGTCCGTAGTTTTTCCTCTGTTGCCATCTCTGTTTGAAATCTGCAATTGCAGTTATTCGTGGAATTATCAACTTTACGTGGGTTGTGCCTCGGCACGGCACAGCGCGGATGAATCCAATGTTTGAGGAGAATGTGTGGCTGTCAGTCGCCGCGCCGGTGTGGATACTGGCATTCAGAATCACAGATTCTACTTTTTGGAAGTATGACCAACATAATAATTTTCATCGGAAAATGTCATCTGAACAAGTAAGTAACATCCAGTTTTGTTCTGACCAACTAAAGAGAAAAAAGCATTGCGTTGATTAAATCTAATGATCACTTATAATATCATGTCAAAACGTGCAAATTATACTTTGTTTTTAAAATTGTAACAACATCAGCATTGCATGACTACATTAAATGCCCTTCCGATATGTATCCTTGTATTTTCATGGGTCCGGTTGCAGTCTCTTTTTTTCTGTAGCCACTCCAAAGTCTGAAGTCTTTTGCATTTTACAACGGGTGAATCTCCAGTTGTCACTGGGGATTGTTGTTTGAACCTGATTGGATCCACCATCAAATTAATACGTTTAATTATATCAAGTGCTGTGAGAAAAGGCTATAAATCTCCACCTCCAACATCCTCCACACAATATAGTCTACTACCCGAGACTCTTCTTTGTGTGTACAGACGTGACGTAATGAGAGAAAGACATGCTTGAATCTCCCGTGGAAATCCACCAGTACTACTGGAATTAAAAACATTACAAGCTTACTGTTTTGAATCGAGTTAAGGCAAGCAGATAGTTTTGAACTCTGGCTGGTTATACTTGTTCACATTTATTTTGGATAATTTATAACCCAAAAAAGTTACGGAATGCAACTTTAACATTCAATTCACATGCACGAAGTTCAAAACAAGAAGGGTATAGCCTTATGAAAAAAGAAAACATAAGATATTGCGGTTGCTGTGGTTACTTGCATTCCTCTGCGGTTGGCTTGTCAGTAGCGCGGTATTATAATATTGCGGTTATCTCTGTCTCGCCCGTTCTACATTGTCACACACCAATGAGGACATCCAGTTTTGATTATGTGGTCGGCCCAGAAAAATTGTTTTTAATTTTCACTCATTATGTGAGAAAATAAACTCTGTATAGTTATACTGTCCCATTTGACCTTGTCCCAATCACCCTTAATTCACCCTACTATATGTCCTATATGATACAAGCAATCTAACAGCGGAGATTTGCTATATAGTATATATCGCCTTACATAAGTATACTGTATATGCAGATTAAATTGGACATACTTCTAAATACAACTTCATATAATGAGCTGGGAGATAATATTATGAGTCATTACTCAAATTTGTGTTTGCTTGCCACACACACACACACACACACACACACACACACACACACACACACACACACACACACACACACACACACACACACACACACACACCACCAAAACGACTCGTCTTCTCAGTAACAAGATAAAACATCCATACGCTGTTGTTTTTCATTATAATCTAAGCCAATTGAAAACAATTTATGATTTTCATCTTGATGTACAGTAAATGGCAAAAAGACAAAAATATAACTTAAAGGTGGGGTATGTGATTTGGAAAACGACCGGCAGATTTTGAAAATATACAATTGAAATGGTCCTACCTTCTTTCCTCCAACGCTGGCCCTAACTCTACCCATTCGAAGAACATGGACGCGCAATCATGCACGAGCGAAAACTCAGATGCGCGAGAGATTGTAATGACGATTTACTACTAATCATGAAACCGGCTTTACTGATGAGATGCGCATGCGTCACAAGCTTTGAGTATGCGCACGACGGGGGTCACGCGCGCTGGGGGGAGGGGGGTGTGGTACAACCGTTTGATTGACGAACTTACTGTCCAATGATTCTAGGTGGTCTTGGAAATGATTGGCTGGAGTTTTTCTGAGTCCTGCCCGTTCCACAGATGAGTAAATTGCTTAATTTTCATTTCAGTGCTTCTAACTCAGTGGCTGTAAGTGGGTTAGGAATAGGATTTCAAGTTATTTTGACAAAATGGACAAAAAAGAGAATCACATACCCCACCTTTAAGCAAGATTTCTCATGTCTTAATAAATAAGCACGACTTCTCACGCTTTCAAAAATTGAGCATCAAATATTGATCCAGTGTAGTGGATGCTTGCTTTAGCACGGCAAGGTGTCCTCTCCTTCTCACAGCATTGTTTTAACAAGGATCCAGGCGAACACAGCAGTCAGGCTTCAGGGACTAGAGAGACAGATAATATGCAGCGTGAATTCAAGATGAATTCGAATAAGAAAGAGAGCAGAAACCTGCAATGCGGTAGAAATCAAATCTCTCCTCCCTCAGCCTATACTTCACTCTTATCCGTGCAATAGGGAGTCGATTCAATAATTTACAGCATTAGTATAATGAGTATACACACATTCACTCCCCTTATGATGATGTGTATACTCGGAGGTATTCCTGTCAGGTGGGATTATGGATGGGGCTTCATGTTATGGCAAATACAAAGGTAATTAGGCTCGGCTTGCTGATGTGAAGTGATGCAATGAATATAGACATCAGATCAGATCAAAAAGGCAAATGGAAAATTCTGATGAAATGGGTTCAAAGGTTTGCAATGTTGCCCAAGATGTATCACTACAATGGGGCAATTACATAAAGAGCCAACAGAGACTGAATTTCAATTAAAACCACGGCACGACCGAGATAAGCTAAGTGCAAAACTCCTTTCTAATGGACAGGTGCAAGATAAAGGTTGATTTAGAAAGAAGCGCATGAATCATAATTGAGCTTTGTGCTTGTTCCGACAAGGGTATAAGGATGACATTCATCCACCCACGGCAGGTTGTTTTTCTGTAATTTCCACCAATGCTGATTCCAGTGTTATGAGTGCCATGATAATCCGCTTAATTCATGAATATGGAACACCTTAGTCATGACATTTTTGAAGTTGTTTGGGTTTTATGTCCTATCATGGCAAAGCTAATTTACATGTTATTTCGTGGGGAAATAGATTTAAATCAGGATTCGATGTGCTCTAATAATACTGTGTTGACAGGTATTGCGCCTGATGAAAAAGCAACTACGATTTTTATCCCCATAAGCCATGCTGCATCTGACTGGAGATTGGTTTTACTCTAATTTGTTTAAAGGCAATATCAGTGGATCAAAAATAATCAAACCCTCAAAGAGAGACCCAAACCACTATTTTGCGTCATTCCTAATATGCAGTGCATTGTCATGCCTTAATATATTGGATACAGTACTATACATTTTAAGTTAAATATGATCACAATATCACATTTTAGTGAACGTCGGGGTGATTTTTTACAATTATTTCACTGATTTCCCGCCCTGAGTTTGATTTGCTATATGTGCAATGCCATTGGATGCTCAATTTATACTTTCATTAGTTAACATTCATTAATGTATTAACTAACATGAACTAACAATGAACAATACATTTGTTACTGTATTTATTTATCTAGTGTTAGTTAATACAAATCCAGCTGTTTATTGTTCATGTTAGTTCACATGTGTATTGACTAATGTTAACAAATACAACCTGGGATTTTAATAAATCCGTATTAGTAAATGTTGAAATTGATATGATTTAAGATAAAAAATGCTGGAGAAGTATTGTTCAATTTTAGTGATAACAAAGGTTAACTAATGAACCTTATTGTAAAGTGTTACCGAAAACATGTTTTAATTGGCAATTCTTTTCTCTTTTCTTCCTTTTGGTTTTTCTCTACAGGTCAAAAGGTAGAATATATCTGTTAAGCATTCATCTATGTGGCACTTGGTCGGCCAATGCATATAGCCCTGTAAGTATGCAATTTAAAATCTGCCATCTCTTGGAGGAAAATGATATAATGACAACATTGATGACAGTATGAATGGCACCACAAGATGTAAACGGCTCCAGACATGGGGAAATGTCCAAAACAGATATGGTCACTAGTAAAACAACTACTTTATAAAAATATAAATATTAAAAATGTAAACGTTGCGTGCAAAGTTTTTGTCAGAATAAATACATAGTTTTTCCCACATGATTTTGTGAGACTATGGAGATGGATGGCATCTAGGGAAATGTTGTACATTTTACAGCAAAGACCTCCAACGCCCTTTTAGTGACCAAATTAAACAGAATAATACAAAAAAGTATTTGAATTGATTTGTAGCTGGACTATAAGTGGACTCAAATATTAGGTGTGACAGTTTTTCAGAAACTGGTGTTTTTAGGAAGCCAAACAATTTTAATATAATAATAATAATATATAATACTTTAAGATGAGCGAATAACAATGATAATAAAATAATAATTATTAATTGTTTTACTTTACTTTTGAGGAAAATTACAATACTAAGTTTTAATTTCTTGACTTTCAACCCTGGAGATTTTAGTTTGGTGCAAAACTGTTGGAAGACTTTTAAGTTTCTTTGACAAAAGCTTAAAATGCTTCTCATTACAAATTCAGTGAAATGTTGTAGAAATCGTCCTCAAAACAGTAGTCCCTTTCACACAGAGATTCGGGGAAATACACGGGTAAAGTGACCCGGGATTTGACCCGTGTTCGTTTGATTTTGGTTCATTCACACTGCCAGTGATTTTCCGGAATCAGAGAGTGCGTTCACACACAACCCGTAAAAATCCCATAAAGACACGTGACATTGACTGTGTTTACATGCAGCCAATAACCCGTTCAAAACTGGGATATTAGCAATAACCCGGTCGTGAACGGCCATGTAAACACCGACAAAAACCCGGATATGCTCATACCCGGATTTTAAAAACCGGGATATTATACCTGGGGTACCCCTTTTCTAACCCGAATTTTTGGTCATGTAAACGCGTATCGGGATATCCCCATAGTGATTTGTGTTCTGCACATGTTCTATTCGCAAGGAATCTTGGTCTTTTGAGTAGAGAAACTTCTCGGCGCATACAAAAACCCACGTGCAGTATAAGTTACCGGAAGTAAACATGGCGAGACGCAGCACAGCAAACTTTTGGAGTGAGGTCAGTACCAGCACCAAAGCGCAAACAAAGGCGATCGCTATCTGCCCCGAACTATTCATTATCCGCATGCTGCTGTTGTTGTTGTCTTTGGATACAGGAAGAAGAATCGGAAATGACGCATATTGCGTCTTAAGGTTGTCCGTACGTCCAGACTCTTTTTTTACAGTCTATGGTCCAGACGGTAACCGTGCGTCGCTGTTTACATCGGGATATTGCAATTGACCCTTCGTGTGGAGCTTGATTGACAGGTGTTCTGACCAATCATACTTCGCCATCCGCCATTTTGTCGGATCAAGCAGTCAGGAGAGATAGTAGATTAACATGGGAGGATTTGAACTTGAAAAACTGAATATACTGACGCCTTTCCGCGGTTAAAACAACATTCCTCCTTATGGTAATTCATGTTTATTTGATGCTATAAATGAACTAGAAGGAAGAGATGATCGGATCACGAGCAGCTTTAACTGATGCTCTACAGCAACCTGTCACGGCACATTAAAGAGCCACAAAACGGTATTTATTGTTTAAATTTCTTTCAAAAAATGACCATATTTGAAAGGTGAGACTTTGTTTAACATGCTTAATATCAAAAGTAACCGAAAAGTAACCTGGTCTGTCCTGTCTGTCCGCGTGTTGTCAGTCTCCTCTCTGCTCCGCGATGTATTTTTCACTGTGTGAGAACATGGTGTGTGCGTGAGAGCGGCGTAGCTTGTCGGAACATAGCGACAGTAACTAAGGAGGGCGGGTCTTTGCGAAGGGTCAATTCCATGTATACAGGAGAAACTCTCTCTGCTCACGCATGCAAACGGGTTATTCCTAATGTTTCAGAAACCCGAATAGTGACCGAATAGGGGGGGTGAAACACTCAGTTTCAGTCAATCTCATGTTAATCTTGAGTACCTATAGAGTAGTATAGCATCATTCATATATCCAAAAAGTCTTTAGTTTTATTATATTTATAAAAGAAAGATAGGCTGTACCGAGTCTTTCCGGAAAAAAAACGAGCGGGTGGAGGCGTGCCGTGTGGGCGGAGCTAAATAATCACGAGCGTGCGAAGCTTATGTTGAAAGCTTCTGGAAGCTGTGATATCCCAAAACAAAACATTGCTAGCAATCAGATTCAGCCATACATTTTTGATCCCGAATCAGATCCTGAGGCTGAAATTGAAGACGAGCAGCAGCAGCAACGACTACAGCAGGACGTCTCTATGTGGTGTGTACTGGAACTGTATAACTTATATTTGCTTAGCGGTTTTTGTAAATGACTAATTTTCACTTTATGTCGTCGTATTTTTTTTAAAGGTGTACATGTGGGAAGTGTAGTTTTACATTAACTGTACGTGATCATGTCGTTTACTTGTTGTGCTTAATACACGGCGATAGTTAACAACTCACAGACATTTGAAGCAGTTTTACTCACCGCCTGCAGTTCCAACGCACGACCGTAAACCTTTATTGTTGGGACTGCTCCATCCTTAAGCATTAGACGATCTGCAAATCCGACGTCGAACTGGGCCTTGTTTATAAAACAATCACAGCCGATGACTTCCATAAAGCCGAGCACAGCGCTCTGATAGGCATAACGTTACTTCTCTCGCTCTAGGCTACAGCTGCGCGCACACCCTTCCGGGAGAATTGCCCTTAGGACCCGTATAAGGAAATTCCGGCCTAGCTGACGTCACACAGGCCCGTACTCGAAAAAAACTTTCTGAAACTTGTGACAAACCGGAAGGAGTATTTTGAGAACAGAAATACTCAATCAAACATACAACTTAATTTTTGAAACTTTGTCCATGTTTAGCATGGGGATCCAACTCTTTAATACTGTAAAAAAATCACTATTCATGAAATAGCATTTCACCCCCCCTTTAACCCGACCATAACCCGAAAATTGGCTGCATGTAAACGTAGTCATTGATGTGACATGTAATGTCTCAGCAGCGTCTTAAGTTTGCTTATGAGCTGCGATTTCTCTCTCGAGAAACCACTCGCTTTCACTTCACTCTAGCGTCATCATTACGACACGGCATTGATTACGGCTTTTGTTCACACAGCGTGCGTTCTGGGACTGAACACGGCAATGTTAATAGGTCCCCAACCCGGCATCGATCCCTGCATCAATCCCAGGTCGTGTTTGCGTTCACACAGAAGGCGTGCTGGCAATTTCCCCGCAATTTCCCGGGATCAACGCGCTGTGTGAAAGGGGCTGTTGTGACCAAAAAAAAGTTACTAAAATCATTTTCATATTTTAAACTGCCAGCACATGCAGAGATGGAGTTTGCTGCATTTATGAGAATTGAGTCTCTCTGCGATGCTAAAAACACTGGAGAATCACTTTTTAAAAGCGATTTGATAAGGGCACCAAGCCATAGCGATTTGGATTTTAGCAGATGCCAAAGCAATGATACAAAACACAACGTTACAGATCTTTTATGTTGCTATGATTTCATTTTCTATTTCTTTTGTAAAATTGTAAAAGCAAATTCCTTAAAGTCACCATGAAATCAAAATGGATATTTGCAGTGATTATTATAAATGATTTATCCATGCACATCATTCTGTTTTACAAATCGACATACCCTCATAATCTTTAATAAAAATAATAACTATATCCCCTAAATATAGTTAAAAAACAAGTGCACACATTAGATGTTGGCACTTGATTAATCGAATTCTGAGATTATTATTATTTTCTTTAGTTGTGGTATTAATTGGTTTGTTGTGATGCTAAATTAATCCACCATCCAAACAAATTATTCAGGGTCAGGCTATTTTTTCACAGCACCAGGCCTAATTTTGATAAATATGTCAGAAATTCACTTGCGTGTGATGGCCATTCCGCTGTGTTCAGGAGGATTTCTTGCCTCTGTGCCAAAAAGGAGGTAGATTGCTTACAAAATATGATATAGAGAAAAATGATCTAAAACCCTCCATATTGTGTCACATATCAATGTGAGTGTCATAGACAATGTTCAACTCATACATCAATTCTTTGTTTATGGCTTTGATTTCGAAGAATCCCTTTGCCAGCAGGCGTTCGAAAACGAAACATTGTTTTTTTCCCCCCTGGCCAGATAAACAAGGCACATCGCTTCTGCAATCATTCAAAAAGGAGGGAATCACATTAAAACAATAAACTTAAAAGACACGCCGGCTCTTTGGCTACAATCACCACCTGTTACCAGCGCTGCCGCTAAAAGCCATTCAGGGCAACAACAAAGCACATCAATGTGTCATGGCCACTGCTCAGGCTCAGAGCTGCCGCCGTCTCCACCTGTAAAATGCTAATTTGACCCGGGTGAGTGTCCACACAGCGGGCATGCAGATGAGCTTACTGAATGACTGTCTGGCAAACAAAACCCATGTCTGAAAGGAAAGATTTTTTTTTCTTTTGTTGGATCATTTTATTCATGTGGCAATCTCTGTGGTCAGTGTGGACATAGGATTATGAAGCACTTTGAGGCTTTATCAGTGATATAATACTGTTTGTAAACAGAATATAGAAAATTGTTTTTTGTAACACATTTTAAACCATAAAAAGACACTTTTTAAAACCAGTGTTGGTGTTTTTTTTTTTTAAAAAAAGATAAGTAATCTAATACTTGTTACTCTTTTAGTCAATGTTTTTTTTTTTTATCGGTATCATTTAATATATTATGTTAAAGAGAACCTATTATGCATTTTTTACATTTTCAACATTCTACACTGTGTAATGTTGCTGTTTGGGACTGAAAACTGAAAAAGTTACAAAGCACAAAGTCACTCCAGTGAGTTATTCTCTATAACAGTAAGCACTGTTTCTAAACTCACTGAAATGCCTCGATTGCATAGTCTTGAGTTTTCTTCTAGGAAGCATTTAAATAATTCCCACCCATGACAAATGTAAAAAAAAAAAAAAGGGGAGCGAGGTATGGTTGATTTGCGTTATTATTTTGTTGAAACACTCGCGCTGCATCCGAAATTTAAATATATTATATAGTATGCAAAAAACTGTATGCCAACAGTAAAGTATATGTCCTAATGCATAGTATTACAGTAGGCTAAAAGTTCACGGATGACCTACTACTTCTGGCAAGATTCTGAGGTACGCATTCGCTGGACACTTCCACTATCCCATTAGCCCTAGGAGAGGATTTTTGCATGTCAGTGAAGCAACGCCACTGATGCTGGTAGGTCACGTGACAGTAACAATATGAATGAATTTCATACTTCCCACATTCAAACTATGTAGAACATACTTTTTAATGGTCGCAAAGTTCACATTCAAATGCAGTACCTACTCAGATAGTATGCAATTTCAGACGCAGCAGTGGTTGCAGTATAGGACGTGACAATTTGGAAACACTTCAAGTGGTTGACCAATCACAACAGAGTGGTCCAGCTGACCAATAAGAGCACATTGTGCTTTTCAAAAGGAGGGGCTTTATAGAGACAGGGAATTTTTTTTTTTTTTAGACAGGGAAATAAACATTGTAGACTGGGACGAGAGGACAACATTTTTAAAATATGTATTTTTTGAACATTCAAGTATGAAAACCTTTTTTAGTAGACATCAAAAATAAAATAAAACAATCAAGACATTGTAAAAAGGCATACTATGTATCTTTATAATATATATCTTTGACATTCAATGCTCATTTCTATATTTCAGCATTTAGATTAACTTTGATGTTTTAAAAACCCTAAACATTTAAATTTAATAAAATCAAAATGCACAATGTTGTGACATCAAAATTCATGTGTTGCACATAAAACAATACATTTGTGTTTTTAGTGTATCTATATGCCCATAATTTTATTCGGTTTGTTTTAATGCTTTAAAAAATGCACAGAAATATTTGAAAGAGTTTGCAGACATTCTTGTAATTCCAGTAAGACCTTAATGTCCTCCTTTGTTAGTAAACAGCATAAAATGTTCATTTTCATTATATTTTTACATACACTCACCTAAAGGATTATTAGGAACACCATACTAATACTCTGTTTGACCCCCTTTCGCCTTCAGAACTGCCTTAATTCTACGTGGCATTGATTCAACAAGGTGCTGAAAGCATTCTTTAGAAATGTTGGCCCATATTGATAGGAGAGCATCTTGCAGTTGATAGAGATTTGTGGGATGCACATCCAGGGCATGAAGCTCCCGTTCCACCACATCCCAAAGATGCTCTATTGGGTTGAGATCTGGTGACTCTGGGGGCCATTTTAGTACAGTGAACTAAAGGTCTTCACGGCTCCACTTGGATCCGAAAACCCGAGGTCCGACTCGATACCCGAGCGGGTTCGGGTCCAAAACTCTGACGAGTGTCTCGGACACGGGTCAGGTTCGGTATCAGTGGCCTCGGGTCTTGGGTAATTAAAAATAAATATGCCTTTTCCAAATGGACCCGAGAAGACCCAAATTCTTTTAAACTATGTTGAGCATTTAACAAAATAGCAGTATTTTTAACAACTCTGACACCTTTCTCTCACTTTTTCTAAGTGAGATAGCGAATCCGCGCTTCTATGTGCAATGGGCTACGTCAATAGCGAATCCGCACTTCTACGTGCAATGGGGTACGTCAAATACGTAAATGCCGTTTACGTTTGGATCTAGTCGGCTTCTAAAGGAAATGGCGTCAAGTCGGGTCGGACTCGGGTCTAATTTTGTCGGGTCTGTCTCGGGTCGGGTTTTTCTTTAAAAAAAAAGTATTTATGCATGTCGGGTTCGGGTAAGTAGTGATTCGGGTCTATTCGGGTCGCGTACAGTTTTTCGGACCCGAGAAGACCTCTACAGTGAACTCATTGTCATGTTCAAACCAATTTGAAATGATTCGAGCTTTGTGACATGGCGCATTATCCTGCTGGAAATAGACAGAGGATGGGTACATGGTGGCCCTAAAGGGATGGACATGGTCAGAAACAATGCTCAAGGAAGGCCGTGGCATTTAAACGATGCCCAATTGGCACTAAGGGGCCTAAAGTGTGCCAAGAAAACATCCCCCACCATTACACCACCAGCCTGCACAGTGTAACAAGGCATGATGGATCCATGTTCTCATTCTGTTTACGCCAAATTCGGACTCTACCATCTGAATGTCTCAACAGAAACCGAGACTCATCAGACCAGGCAACATTTTTCCAGTCTTCAACTGTCCAATTTTGGTGAGCTCTTGCAAATTGTAGCGTCTTTTTCCTATTTGTAGTGGATATGAGTGGTACCCGGTGGGGTCTCCTGCTGTTGTAGCCCATCCGCCTCAAGGTTGTGCGTGTCGTGGCTTCACAAATGCTTTGCTGCATGCCTTGGTTGTAACGAGTGGTTATTTCAGTCAAAGTTGCTCTTCTATCAGCTTGAATCAGTCGGCCCATTCTCCTCTGACCTCTAGTATTAACAAGATGTTACTGGGTGTTTTTCCCTTTTCACACCATTCTTTGTAAACCCTAGAAATGGTTGTGCGTAAAAATCCCAGTAACTGAGCAGATTGTGAAATACTCAGACCGGCCCGTCTGGCACCAACAACCATGCCACGCTCAAAATTGCTTAAATCACCTTTCTTTTCCATTCTGACATTCAGTTTGGAGTTCAGGAGATTGTCTTGACCAGGACCACACCCCTAAATGCATTGAAGCAACTGCCATGTGATTGGTTGATTAGATAATTGCATTAATGAGAAATTGAACAGGTGTTCCTATTAATCTTTTAGGTGAGCGTAAATATGTCTCCTTCAATGTAGTTAAAGAAAGAGACAAACACATTCTTCTCAGAAAAATACTTTTTAAACGTCATTCAAACTATATAAGAGGTAACTTTTGTTAGCATGTTCGTTCATAAACTATAATATAATTTTGTTTATAACAGCAGAGTCCAGGAGAGTTTCCTAATCAAGATTCAGTCATTAAGCTTTTAATTCTACACTAATTGTGCTCCAAGTGACCTCGATTAGCAACGATTTAACAAAAGGCTGGATCACAGTCACGTATTTGACTGCAGTAAACAGCAAGGTGAGTGTGTGCATTAGCATCAGCAGACACACCTAGTGATGGCAAGATGAGGCTTCCTGAACCACTGAGACCTCGCAGCCCATTGCTTCAACCAAAGGTTCATTACTCGAAGCTTCATTCAGCATTGCTCACTAGTGACACCTAGCTACTGTGCAAATAAATAGCAGCCAAATTAATTCATTCTGAACCAATGACCCGCCCCCTTCCGCTCTGTTTTATTTATTTATCTTCTTCTCACTGTTAATGTCTCTGTAACCTTTCATTTGCAATAATAAAGAGATCTGTGCAGACATTTGTCCATTGCCTGTGTATGAAATAAAACGTGTATCTTTCTGCATTTACTTGTACAGAGACAACTGTCAAACCCAGTTAATTTATTAAAAAAGAAAATTGGATAGGGACAGTATGAACAACAAAAGTGACTGTGTTGAGTGCAGTGCTTATGGTGGAGGTACTCGAGGGAGTGTAATAAAGTAAACTGCAGTAAACACTGCAGTTTGGGGTGAATGAAGGAAGGATTGCAATAGATTTTTATTGAGAAAATTAATTTTTTGAAGTGTGTTGGGGCTTAGACAACTCCTCTTCTTGGACAAAACCTCTCCAGCCTTGGAATAATATCCTTTCACAAGGAACAGAGGATGCAGGGGAACATAAAATGTCAGTGCCAGCGGGTATAAATGAAGATACTGATGCTTCTGTTGAGCCCAGACGGGAGGATCTCCTCTGTCTTGCTGGCTCCATTACCAGGAAAAAGGAAGATGTCATAAAAAGCAAACAAATCCAAAAGGGCAATCCAAATTAAAAAGCAGTCCAGTCCAGATCCAAAAATCTAAGCAACCAAAAATCCAAAGCAATCAAAATAATCTTATTTAATTAATATAACAAGACTATAATATAGCTACTATAATTAATAATAACAATTATTAATTATTATTAATAACTATTCTAACCTGATCTAATGTAATAATGTACAGCCCTAACATATGACTCAATAACGACAATGAGAGTTCTCTAACTCTCTGACTCTGACACTACAACTGCTTCTACTACTCCTGCAACACCCACAAGGTGGCGCGAGTTTCGAACCCCTTTAACCAGAAGCGACACTCAGACCGAACCGATGACGTTTTCACACAAACCGAGGCCTCGTTTGTCATCAGTCACGTGATTTTCACGTTAACAACACAAGCCTCGAATCGCGGCTTCATCTGGCACGCCCATTTTTTCTCGACACAAGCTCCGATGCCTCGGTTCAAATGTCACATCACTAGACACACCAGACTTGTTGAAATACCTGTTGTCTGAATCAGGTTGTCAAATGCCTGTTAAAAGGCCTGGTGAATAAAGTGACAGCTAATTTGGTACCTTCTTTTAAACTCATTTTATGTATTAATAAAAGGCTGACTTATGAATCAAGTTTTTTCCTTCATATATGTTTTAGAAAGACGTGTAGGTGTTTTCTCACATAAAAATAAAGCAAAGGCAGGATAGTTTTATGGAGAAAACCGCTCTGCCATACATTTAGGGTTATTTTTTAAAACCCTAGAGCTACAGAATCAGCTCACATACCTTGCCATGAAAGTCAAAGCCAAGTGTGGGAATATCCCCTGAAAATTAATTTCACTGCTGAGGCATTTATTACCTTTTAATTTCATCTTTTTGTATTGCAACAGAACAAGCCCGAAGGCTTTAACTCTTCAGCTGCAATATGTTCTTTTCCACCTGACTATTTATTTCATAGAAAGTAGGAGAAACTTACAATTAAAAATTATATTGTGCACTCACGTAAATAATTGACCCCACAAAATAGATTAGATTAGATTAGATTAGATTCAACTTTATTGTCATTACACAAGTACAGGTACAAGGCAACGAAATGCAGTTTGGGTCTAACCAGAAGTGCAATAGCAGCAAGTGCAGGATATACAGTGGTTCCATAAGTGCAGTACATGGATATGTACTGAATAAATATAGAATTGAATACTATTATAAACAGATTTTTTCAGATAGATTAGTCCTATGAATATAATATACAGATAGCTATTATTGTGAACAGAATTTACAGCTAGATATGTACTGAATATAATATACAGATGGATATTACTATAAACAGAATTTTTACAGATATGTACAATGAACATAATTTACAGATGGTTATTACTATACGTAGTTTACAGGTGAATATGTACTATGAATATATATAAAGATGGATTTAAAGTAGTGCAAATTAAGTTGGACAGATACTATCCGAGTGAAAGTGCAGTGGAAAGTAATTGCATATTACAGTTAAAGTACGGTATTGCAATGTATATGTAAACAATTGGTACTGTAAATAAACAGTCGGCAGTGCAAATTGATATTCCAGTCAGGTAAGTAGTGCAAGATGCATATGTAAACAGTTGTTACTATAATAATAGTAATAGTAGTCAGCAGTGCAAATGAACATTATAACATTACAAATATCAAAATGGAGGCAGGTGTGATGAGGGAGAGGAGAGTTTATCAGTATATGAGGGGAGTGGGATCAGTGAGGGTTAGAGTTCAGTAAAGACACAGCTCTGGGGAAAAAGCTGTTCTTTAGTCTGCTGGTCCTGGTCCGGAGGCACCTGAAACGCCTGCCGGAGGGCAGGAGAGAAAACAGTCTGTGGGCTGGGTGAGAGGAGTCCTTAAGGATGCTGCGAGCTCGATGCAGACAGCGTTTCCTCTGGATGTGCTCGATGGCAGGTAGTGGAGTCCCAGTGATGCGCTGGGCGGTTTTCACCACCCGCTGCAGTGCCTTGCGCTCCGCAACAGAGCAGCTCCCATACCACACTGTAGCACAGTTGGTCAGGATGCTTTCTATTGCACAGCGATAGAAGTTCACCAGTCTGTGTTAACCATTAATATACATTGGAATATACATCAGATAGTATAGAATTTGTATTTTAAAATGCAACAAAGAATGCACAAACAGCACAAACTTATGCTGTTATCCCTAATATATTCTCCTATTTACTGTATGTACTGTGTGTTTACTGTAACATGCTGTATGTCAAGGTTTCTTACGCCCGTTTTACACATACTCCGTTTGCAAGTGCGGTGCGTGTTGCGGTGCATACACGGTACAGGAGCAGCACACGCTATAGTGCTTTCACATCTGCGTTTGCAGTGTGTAACTGATCCGCGGCTGTACCACAAACACATACTCACTATTTTTATTTCAAATCCAGAAGTTATGCAGCAACTTTTATTAAAAAAAAAGTTTTGTCAGCATTGCGATTCTCTTTGTACACATATACAAACTTGAATGGACGTATGCACGTTTAAGTAAGGGAAAATAAAAGAAAGGATTTTAATGCACGACGTAGAGGCGAAGAACCACCCGATGCGAAGCGGAGGCTCTCTACGTAGGCCTCTACCGCTTATACCTCGGTTATTTGCCAAGTTAAAAAGAAGTTAAAGCTGTAACTGATGTTTACAGTGTAATTTTTTAACAGACGTGTAAAAATGACGGTTATTTTCTTAAGTTAAGGCTCATTAGTTCTAGCACTCCGTCCACTTTAAATAAAGTAGAGCCATCGGATTGCTTTTATTTGAATGAATTATCACATTTATTTAAATTCATTATTAAGAGAGAAAGAGACAGAGAACTGAAAGAGAAGGAACAGAGAGAGGGGGGGGGGGGAGAGAGATGCGTGCGCGAGTTGCCTGTGTGCGTCTCTCCTTTAAAGTCTAAGTTACAGTCCCCTCGTTGCTTAAGCATATAGCTAACTTAATGATTCTTTAATGGATTTATTAAAATTATGTATGAATGACAGGCGACACTGACAGTGACAAGGCAATCTTGTATATTTTGTAACGTGACGGTTTATACCTGCTCTGAGACATATCAAACTTGCAACACTGTATTCGCGTCCAGTGGTAACGTTAACGTTAGACTGAACAGAGGCATAAAACTCCCGCAATGCCTCATTTTAAAGAGAAGCAGAGTAGCCTATGTCTCGAAATCACAGTTGTTCTGTCTTTGGCGCAAAAAGTCACTGAAAGTGTTAACTGCCCATTTAGTTGTCTTTTTCGTATTGACCTCATCTTTGTCATCTTCGATCTTATCTAGCTCTGTCGGTGTTAATTATTTGTGCCACTTTTTGTCATTCAACGTCTTCTCCAAGTCTCTAAATGTTCTATTTTGACTTGTGCCTGGGCCCATTTCTCAAAATTGCGATATGCAAAAATCATCCATTTACCCTACTAAATAAGTTAAACGGTGTCCCTCACGCTGTTTGGAAGTGGAACTGTGTTATTGGTTACCAATGTTTATAGTAGCGGATTAATTTCGAACTGTAATCAAACTGACTGGAACTACCTGTGCATTAAACGGTTTTACTGCACACCTTCTAGCCAATCAGAATCGAGTATTTAAACAGCCCGTGGTATAAACACAATTTAAACAACATAGGCCTATAATTCCATGCATTACTTCTATATATATTAAGTTGCTTAAGAAAGAGGTCAAATATTTAACCATGTACTTATATTAAAATCGTAAACATTTTAAATTAAAACTTAAAATTGACAAAAACAGCCGACTCTCATGCCTTTTCTTTTGCATTTAAATTTTAATACAATAAATCTCGCATGTCACAAATAACTTGTTTTTCCACCTCCACAAATGAGTGTCGTTCATTATTATGTCCTTGTTAAGGTAAATTGTCGTTGTCCTTGCTCAAAACCCCGGTCTGAAAGTAAAAAGATGCATAAAGTAAAAAGATGCAAAAGATGTGAAAATAGCAAAATTTTACTGTTGTTATACACCCAGTGGCCACTTTTTTAAGGTACACTTGTTCAACTGCTTGTTAACGCAAACATGTAATCAGCCAATCACATGGCACAAATTAATGCATTTCAGCTTGTAGACATGGTCAAGACGATCTGCTGAAATGCTCAACCTGAGTATCAGAATGGGCAAGAAATGTTAAGTAACAAGGCATGATTGTTGGTGCCAGACGGGCTGGTCAGAGTTTTTCAGTAACTGCTGATCTACTGGGATTTTCAAACACAAACCATCTCTAGGGTTTAAAGAGAATGATCCGAAAAAGAGGAAATATCCAGTGAGCGCCAGTTCTGTGTGTGAAAATGCCTTGTTGATGCAGAGGAGAATGGCCAGACTGGTTCCAGCTGGCAATTCCATTATATACTAGAAAGGCAACAGTAACTCAAATAACCACACGTTAAAACCGAGATCTACAGAAGAGCATCTCTGAACGAACAACACGTCCAACCTTGAAGCAGACGGACTACAGCAGCAGAAGACACACCAGTGCCACTCCTGTCAGATTAGAACAGAAAACTGAGGATACAATTCACACGGGCAATTGAGCATCATTTAAACACCACAGCCTGAGTATTGTTGCTGATCAAGTCCATCCCTTTATGACCGCAGTGAACAATCCGATGGATACTTCCAGCAGGATAATGCACCATGTCACAAAGCTCAAATCATCTGAAACTAGTTTCTTGAACAAAACAATGAATTCACTCAAATGGCCTCCATAATCACCAGATCTCAATCCAGTAGAGCAGCTTTGGGATGTGGTGGAATCATGGATGTGCATCAAACAAATCTGCAGAAACTCTGTGATGCTATCATGTCAACATGAACCAAAATCTGAGGAATGTTTCCAGCACCTTTTTGAATTTATGCCATGAAGAATTAGGCAGTTATGTTTGCAAAAGTGGTCCACCCGGTACTAGCAAAAGAGACTTTCCCACTGGCCGACAGCAGCAGAAAAAAAAGAGGTAGGGTACTATTATTTTTCAATGAGCAGGTGCGATCCCTCAAAACTGACACTTAACAATACTGTTAAACTTAATAATATGAAGTTAATTATGTTAATGTGCTTATGGATGTGATCATTTTCCATGACTCAAAGTTTTTCTCAATATATGTCTTTCACTTCAAATGAGCAAATAAATCCTGTTTTGCATGTTAAAACCTCTTTAAAAGACACGTTATTGATTTGACATCTGTTAACGCTAGTGTCTACATGGCGATCTGGGTTCTTCTTTGTCCCTGTGATTAGTCCATCCAATCAGATGAACTACAAGGACCAATGGCACAGCTCTTTCTTAAAGCTCCCTTAAGAATCAGCGGGTCTTATCAGCACTGTTATTCTGTGCAATTAGCATGCAGATCTGCCCTCCACTGTGATTAGGAGGTTGGAGTTAAATGAATTAATTTAAAAGTGCAGGCTGGAAATTAAATTCACTGGTAGGATTACACTCCGTGACCTTATTCAGCACTAAGCACACATGCATCCTCCTCAGCTAAACCAACGAGCAGCATCATAAAGGGAACAGGCGCAGAGCTGTGGATTTTTGCTAATTGACTTGATTTTCAGCATATCCCTTGTAGGGTTGAGAATGAGGGGCAGGATCCTGTAGCAACATGGTGCATAAGCAATCTGTTTGAAGTGTACAGATGGGTTAAAACGTGGGACCACAGCAGCATACTGCACATCAGGCGTAAGTACTCTGATACGCATACTAAAGATTGTATAAATGCTTTATCATTGGAAACAGGTCAGGACTTGGATCAATCTGCTCAAGTCCTTACTCTTTAAACATGTTTTTAAATGAATAATTTCCATTTTAATCAAATTACTTAGACGGAATACGTTTTTAATGCTCATCCATGCAGGCTGCATTTATTGAATAAAAAATAAATAATATATATATTATTACAAACTAATAAATATGTTTTATAATGTAATTTATTCCTGTGATGCAAAGCTGAATTTTTAGCATCATGCCTCTCATTACATAATATGCTGATTTTCTGCTGAAGAAACATTTCTAATTATTATTATCAGTGTTGAAAACAGTTGAGCTGATTAATATTTTTCTGGAAACTGTGATACATTTTATTTCAGGATTCCTTGATGAATTTCAAAACAACAGCCATATTTAAAACACAGATGCTGTTTTTTTTTTTTTTTTTTTTTTTGGGTAACATTATAATTGTCTTTACTGTAAGTTTTGATCAATTTAATGCATCCTTGCTGGATAAATTTAGGCCTATCAGTTTCTTTAAAAAAAATAATTCTCAACTAAAAGGGTGTACTTCATGCCTATTTAATTTAGCTGCAAGTATCAGCTTTTCCACAAAGGTAATTCAAAGACATTGTTATTGTGGCAGACGAGTAAAGCATTGAATAGATTTTGTTTCAGTTCATGAGCTGAATTTTCATTGGTAACACCTCAAAGTAAGCTGAACTTACTGAATAACAATTTTAAAAAAAAGTCATTCTGGGAAATTAGGCATTCTTAAATCTGGTCCATGAAATAAAAACGAATAAAAACGTGTCAGGAGAAACTGATTCATGTTGAAGGACCTCCTTGTCGACTTGACCTGTATAGCTAACCCCTATCATAATATTTTATTTTAGATGCCGATGTACCGCTGTCTCCACCAGGCTTCTTAAAGGGACAATGTGTACTTTTTTAGGTATTTTATTATCTAAAATCAATATTTTTATTCATCAATATGTCCTCAATGGTGTACAAATACCTCTGCCAATTTTCTGACTTATCCTCGTGAACGAATAATTTATTATCTTTATATACATGGGACGGGTAGGTCCACGGAGGCTTCCATGTAGTTCCGCCATCTTGAAAAATTATAATAGCAGAGAGGGACAAAAAGTACTAGGCCACGTTTCCACAACGCGTTTTCGTTCAGAGTCAGCATCACGTAACTCAAAACTCGACGAAGTGCTATTAGAAAACGTCCTGTCATAGCTTTTTGGTACATAACGGCTACCGTAGATGCAACACGCATTTGAAAAAGCGAGGCGAACACAATTCGTTTGAATGCAAAAAACTATTACACCGCTAGATGGGAGAAATTCCTATGTCCCTTTAATTGTAGGCATTTTTTTGTTGTTGTATTGGTTGAAACTCTCTTCACATCCTGATAGCAATCAGTAATAGAAGTGGTCTAAATATTAAAACAAGTACATGAATCTTCTGTGGAAGTCTCAGGGCCAAAACAATGTTTTGCCCAATCATTGCATTCGGTTTGTCATCAGGGCGTTCCTTAAGGCTATGTAGAGTTGTAAACGACAGTCACCGACAACTGCAAACATACAGTAGCCGCCTTTTAGAGTTCGTTCTGAATCAAAATAGCATGTTTATGCTGTGTTCTCGCCATGTCATAACCGTAATTACAACCTGTGACATTCTACCCAGAGCTGTTCACATCCTCAGACTCGGATTTATGCGTTTCTATGTCAACACTATCAACACCGTAATGAATCTGTAGCAGTCAGGTGGTACAAGTAAGAGCTATGTAAGTTGTTTGCATTCCTTATTATTGTAATATTATGTGCTTTGAGACATGTACCGTAGTAATTTAATGCCTTCTCTCGTGACTCTTTGCAGACTCTTTGTGTGTGTTCATATGTTTTGAAGGAGGTGTGGTTTTGGAGACTCTCTAAGGGTGGGATCTCATGTTTTCTAAGCTAGCCTGCTATTGCTAGCCTCTCTGTAATTGCCTACCCTAACTAGCTTAAAGACATCCTTGGTCAAGTATTTTTAATAAAACATCCATGCTATTCACCTAGCTGCAATTGACTTGCCCACCTGCTGGTCCAAATATGTATGCTTTGTTCGGTCTGTGTATTTGTTCTCTATGATTTCAGAAGATTTGAAATAGAACGCACAAATAGTATTGTTACTTGTATGGTGCATTTATGTTTTTATGTTTATTTGTTTGTTTGTGTCCTTGTAGAGCTTGATAGATGCAGTCACTTGTCGTATGAAAAGACAGATACTTTAAAAATAAGGAAGGTTATACAGGTTTGGAACAACATTAGTGTGTGTAAATAATAACAGAAATGATTGTTTTGGTGAATAGTTCCCCTTAAGGTTTGTTGGTGAACAGCGTGGTTTTGTCGGGCTAAATTCATCTAATTTAATTATTTATTTTTAAGTAGAGTTGGGAAGACAGATGGACTCCAAATGTGGGGACAAAGTTGAATTACCGAAATCCCGTCTTCACTCATATCTTTGCCTCACTTTCATTATGCAAAATGAGTTTCTGCCATGTGTTCAGTTGTTGAAATTAGATTTTTACAGAGGTTACACTACCAGTCAAAAGTTTAAGGTTGGTATGATTTTATGATGTTTTTGAAAGAAGTCTCCAAGTATATTATGCTCATTTATTTGATTGAAAATACAGTAAATATTTTGAAAAAACAGTAATATTGTGAAATATAAAACAATAAAATAACTGTTTTATATTTGAATGTATTCATTAGTGTTGTAGTCAAGACCACCTAACCCGAGACCAAGACAAGACCAAGACCAGAGTGTATCGAGGCCGAGACAAGACCAAGACTTTTAGGGGCCGAGACCAAGTCGAGACCAAGACCGAGGGAGGGCGAGACCGAGACCAAGACCAAGACCAGCGCCCCACACTACAAAAACTTGTGAAACATGATCAAAAGAGCTTCTCAAATTGATCTGAAAGATCCACATTCCCATAAAAATACAAAGCCTATATTAAACACTCAAAGTTTAAATAAACGTAACCATCTTTATTCAATACTCCTGGGTGACTTCCATCATTTAGTACAGTATGCAAAACAATTATTCATTGTTCATCACTAAAGTCTTCACTTTTCTCCACCTTTTATAAACAATACATAAATTATGTTGTTTTTAAACCTACAACAATCCTTTTTTAAACGTATTTTAGCACAATTCACAACCAGCGGTAATTCAGGAAAAAATATCCGAATGCTCCACATGAAACTATGGTCTTCCGATCTTTTACCATCGTGTCGATTTATTTTTATTAATATGTGCCATGCAAGACAGCGCTTAGGAGACGGTGAACCCTTGTTTATACTTTCGCCTGGCTCAGAAGAGAAAGAGTGCGCGCGCGACCGGAGCACACTCTCGCTCTCACTCTCTCTCTCTCTCTGTCACATGCGCAGCAGTTCGTCTACATTACTCATCGATCGTTTTACATCTAATAAAAGCAAGGATGTTAACAAAAAAATGAGACAATATACTGGCAATTTAGTGATATTTTCACAGTTATGGTCTTGACTGGTCTTAAAAAAAAATCGCGAGTCCTCAATGTCCGAGACCGAGACAAGACCGAGACCAAATGCGGTCGAGTCCGAGACGAGACCGAGACCATCAAAAAGTGGTCTCGAGACCGGTCTCGAGACCAAGACCGGTCTCGTGAACTACAACACTAGTATTCATTACTCCAGTCTTCAGAGTCAAATGATCTTTCAGAAATCATTCTAATATGCAGATTTTGCCTTTTGTTATCCCGGAGGACTCTAGCTCACCCTCCGGTGGAGCGATCGCCATCTGATAGTCGATGCGCGATGCAAATCTCACATGCCAATGTGCATTGGCTCATTTAGTTCATACTTGAAGGTGATTTGGCTCTCAGCCGAGATCCCAAATTGGTCAGATCACGTCTGACGTAACATCTAACGTGACTGATTGATAATGAACCATGGTTACATGCGTAACCTGAGACGTTTTACTGTATTTTTGATTAAATTAATACACAGTAGCACACACCGATCATGTGTGTCACCTCCCGAAGTTTAACATGGGCAGGAAGACACACTTTCAGCTGTGCTTATGGTAACCATTCAAGTTCCAACAGGACAAACAACACTAAATAGGTGACAGTTGTACACAGAGCGCTTACTGAAGAGCAAAAAACTAACTCTGTTGTGTGCCGGCTTTGTAGCTTCTGTGTATGCCGTCACATGACGTCATGACGCAACGCCAATCAGGATTGGAATAGTTTCATTCATGCTTCAGACGCACTACGCTGGGGGCATTCCCCAAAGTCTCGTATCGTTGCAGTGCGAGTTCCCTCAAAAGGGAACTGATTGTTAGATTGTTCTCTTGGATGATAGGGTGAAATTCACCAATGTTTAATATCAACATTACACGGCTCTGTTTTCATAAAAAAATCTTCCACATTTGGAATATATTCAACCATTGTCCCTAGCAGCACAGCTTAGAGCACAACGTCTAGACAACGTCACCACTGTACAATTTGAGAATAAATCCAGGATTTGGCTTGCAGAAGTTAATAAAAAATATGGGGTGTCTTGACAGTTATTTTGCAGCTTTAATACTATTTATTCAGTTAGGAAGAAGGAAGAAAGTGATATTTTGTTGTTGGCTTTTTTTTTATATATTCTTTTTTTTTATGGCAGTTCATTTCTATGGTTCACTGCACATAAACCAAGCACCTATTTTATTCAGGCACTCTAAAGTTGGTGGTACTCCACACATCCAAAAGCAAAATTTCATGACATTTTACTATCCCTGGGGATAATTCTTATAGGAAAACAACCCAAGAGTCTTTGCATTCCTCGATCAAAGGCCTCGTTCTGATTCTCTAGTGTGGTTCTCGATGCGTCGCCTAATCAACAGAACACTTTCATAATTCTTCTCAAGGGTGGATCCATTTCCTGTTTTCTTGAGTGCCTTGCTTTCAAAGCAGTTGTAACCTGCCATCTATTAGCCTGTTCTCCTTGAACTAAAATGTCAATCTTCAAAAGGATTTTTTTTTTTGTATACAACCAAGAACATTTTTTACATTTATTTCACCTCAGATTTCAATCAATCCATTCGCCAAGGTCACATTATTTTTCATTAAATATGGTACAAATCTGAATGGGTGGCATCGAGGTGTCCTTGATATCTGGTGATTGGGGTTTAAATTTATTTAATCATTTGAAGTGTGTTGTAAACAAACACTGTTGTTTGAATAATGTGGAAGCCTGAAAGGTCATTGTCAGCTTTTAATTTTCATTCAGTTTTTGGAAGTGTGGATACAGATGGTATGTTAAGTAAATACAGCAAGAGGAAAATTGTCAGTGCCGCCGCCCACGTAAATATTTATCAGACAACATGAAAAAATGAGAGCTTAATTAATTACCCAATCAAAACAAAAAATACCTCTCAATGTGCCTGGTTGAAATGGGAGCAGTTCATATGAAGTGAGCCAGCTAAACATATGAAACTTGGTGACTCGGGAAGAAAGAACAGAGAGAGACATTGAGTAAAATCCAATGGGAGGCACATGCTGAATTATTCACGTTTTAATCAGTTAACCTTCAAATGGAGACACTGTCTATCGGGGAGAGTAAAACATAGCTCGGAAACATACAGAATTGAATCAAATATGCTTTTTAAATGCCAATTTTTGGCTGATTGACTGATTTTTGCTGCCCAAGAAACATTTCTTATTATCTGTGTTGAAAACAATTGTGTAGCAGACTGTTAGGCTAGGGTTAGTATAATAACTTGTCATCTATAGTTGCAAAGTTACTTATAGTTAATAGAATTTCTGTTAGAGGACCATCAAAATAAAGTGCTAGCAGATATTAAAGAGATAGCTCACACTCAAGTTGTTCCAAACCTGTACGAATTTCTTTCTTCTGCTGAACACAAAATAATACATTTAGAAGAATATGTGTAATCAAAAAGTTGATGGGCCGTACTGACTTCCATAGTATGTTTGGTTACCGACATTCCTTCAAAATATTTTCTTTTGTGTTGAGCAGAAAAATAAACCCATCTTTGGGTGAACTATCCCTTTAAGCAGACAGTCTACTAATACTCTAATGAGAGTTAATTGACATGCAGATGCAAAGTTAAATAAAGTTAGTAAAGTGTCTGAAGTGGAATATCATAATAAAGTGTTACCAAAAGTTTTTACTGTCATTATAAATGTAATGTTACTTCTCTGTCTGGGGTATTCCAGAAACATTAGATATTAATTATCAATGTTTTCAACCCATATAAATTATTCTTTAATTAATTTACATTTTAATAAATTAACCTTAATTTTATTGGCCATGGTAGGAAAACATTTCAACTTCAACACTTCGTAGGAAAAAGTCTTGTTATGTATGGTAACCCTCGTTTAAGGGTAACCAACTAACGATTATTTTAATAATCGATTAATCTGTTGATTATTTTTTCGATTAATCAATGAATCGGATAAAAAAAAAAACATTAATTTCCAACCTTTTATTAAAAAACAGAACGGACAGTGCATGCAAAAAATCCATCGGAAAAAAAATTTACTAACACAAAAAAACATACACATGTATGCTTTACATCTGCCAAATATATACGCTTTTTAAAAATAAAGTGCACTAAAAGATGTATACCGTAATTCCTCAAATAAAAGCCGGGGCCTTTATTTACCTGAACTGCAAATGGTACCAAGCTTTTATTTGAAGCAGGCTTTTATTAGAGGCAGGCCTTTATTTAATTCCATCTATTTGATAAACAATTGTTTTAAATAAACCGTTTTAAATTAAAAGCGATGAATGATCTCTGTCTAGTGTATTTTTTTTAAAGAAACATTTGCAAAAAATATCACCATATACAGCCAGAAGGGCGACAAAGCAATTTGGGTCAGAATTACGGTAATCAAACACCACCACCATTATTTCAGTTTGAACCCTGTAAATGTACCGGTGTTTATTTTAAATACAGGTAACTTACGACAGTATTGCTGTTAGATTACAATAAGAGCATACGGTACCTATGTAAAACACATCGCTGGTTTGCAGAACACCAGTAGCCTATCTGATTAACGTTACAGACGGTAGCTATAACCAGCATGAATATGACAAAAAAAAATCTATGTTTCCTCAGAGCTACACATACAGGTATGCTAAATTACACGTGTGTGTAGTAAGCATTTGTCACATCATGGCATCCAGTGTCAAAACGTAAAAAGAACAAATCTGAAGTAATGCTACTTCGGATACCATAACATTAAAATGCATTCCTGACAACACAGTAAACTGCCGGTATCTAAGAACATTCAGCTGCAAGCAAAATCTGAACAAAATTGCTTAAATAACATCGTCGCAGCTTACCCTGATAAATGAAACGGTGTAATTACACGTAACATTATTTGGTGGTCAGTCCTCCTCCTCAAAATCACCATCCTCAACATCATCAAGAACTACAAGTTCGTTGTTAAAAAGTTCATCTTCATCTTCCTCCTCCTAAGGTGCTTCGCGCCGGTTCTCCCGGCCCTGCTGTCGGATCTGACCGAGCACCTCCCATCCAGCGGCACAAGGCTGTCCCTCCCTGAAGCAGAGGATGAGGTCATCTTCGCTCCCATCAGTTTTCATACTTTGAAAGACTTTTTTTTTATCATATCCACGTCAAGTTTGTCCCAGGCGGCGACCACCCAGTCCACAAGCAGGCGTCGGGCGGGGGCTTTTAAGTTACCTCCGGCTGTGTTCTCCTTATCTGCATCCCCTGCCATCCACTGATCGTAGGCATCATGCAGGCTCGCCTTGAAGGGTTGATTCCACATCACATCGGGGGCTTGGATATATTTAGTGCAGCCTCCCGAGATCACCGCTGTTGTGATATTGTAGCCACATTTTAGTTCCTCTTTGGTGGCGGCACTGATGTGGCAGCGGTATGAGTCCCACGCCAGCAGCCGTGGGGTGAAGTTGAATTTTCCTACCACAGACTTCAGCCAATCCGCTGTGAGGGTGTCATTCATCCAGCCATTCACAGAAGTGGCGATTACTGCGCTGGAGATCTGCTGCTGCATCGCCTTCACTTCACGAATAGCACCTTTAAAAACGATATAAGGCTTCAGTTTGGTGCCGTCGGCCTTGCCAGCGAGGACAACGGTAAGATGGCTTTTCTCGTATCCTGTGGTTTTTAGGGCCACACTCTTTGCTCCTCATGTGTCAACAGTAGTGGGAGACACCATGTCAAACCAAACTCTAAAATCTTTTTAGAACTGACAGCCTTGCTAACGTAGTCAACATATGAAACAAGTTTCTTAGTTAATAGATCTGGGTCTTTCTGGGCCCGGGTGGTGCGACCTCGAAGTGTGAAACCATTGCGCTGTAGAAATCTTTGTAGCCAACCCCTGCTAGTAGCCACAAAGAAATCTCCTTCATCACTCCAGCCAGCCGTGCTCTGCTCTTATTGGCTAATTGGCTAATCTTGTCAGTTCATCCTTCTGTTTCTTCCAGTATCGGATTCTCCTGGGGTCAATGCCGAAATGTTTCGCAGCTTTTTCACCCGAGTTTTCCTCCGCATAATTTAAAACTGTTTATTTAAATTTTAAATCAAATTTTCGTCTGGGTGTCATGCTCCTCAAGTTCGATTTAAATAATGTTGTTGAAAAGTCCGTCACCAGCACTAAATGAGACCCATGTTGCATCCAATCTAGCCACTGCCATCTATCGGCACCTATATATAACGATGAACTTGAACGCACATTATATGAAAGGCACGTACGGTCCCTATCCACATTATTTTTCCCCCGGCCCTAATTTGAGACCGCCCTTTATTTGTCCGTGTTGACCACGCCCCCGGCCACTATCAGAGGCCCAGCGTTTATTTGAGGAATTACGGTATGTGCTTCAGAACTTCCGTTAGGGGAACATAGTGAACATTGATGTTTTCACGGTGCATTGTGGGATTTTTTAGGGAGCTAATGTTTCAGTGCACTGGAAGGATTTTGTCATTGAGCGCTTAAAATGTCCGACTCCCTGATCAGTGCCCTGACAACTGAACTAGGGATCTGATTGAGATGCACACTAAATCTTTACTATCATTTTTAATACAATTTTTTTCCTTGCTGAATTATTTCTTTAAAAATCTTACTGACCCAAGCTTTTAAATGATAGTAATGCCCATGTGCAAAAGTGGTGTCATTTTTCTTTTCAAATGTTTAAATATGTGCAATATATCTGTTAAAATTACTTGTAGTAGGCTACACTATCATATACAGTAGATGACCTCAAAGCTAACAGACACAAAATTCCAGTTTGTTTTTAATGTTTTTTTTTTTTTGGTCTTTTCCTTACAAAAAGTTAGCTTCAGAAAACTGAATATAGCACACAAATATATTAACTTAGTTTTTGGAAGGATCTATTATTCCGATTGATATATTAAACGGTTGAGCAAGACTTACAGTATGTGTCTGTTTCTCACTAGTCTAAAACTACATTAACGGTGAGCTGTGGTACCAATTATCTCAGACATAATTATGTTGTGTCATAACATAATGTGTGAGACGAGTAATAATGCAGTGAGCACCATGATGAAACCTGTAAAAAAAGAATCAGTTGATTCTGTAATTTAATTGGGTGTCCGGTGATATGGGCTCGTGATAAAAAGTAGTTTCTTCCACCAGTTTTTTTCATTATTCCTCACAGAACTACACTATGGGTACTTCTCAAATGGAAGGTTGCATAATGAGGCTTGTAGGCTTAGGGTACGATTACATGACAACAATGTACTAAATACTGAAAATATTACAAAGTTGTAATCTGCAATTGTTATTTTAACCCTCTGATGCCCTTTGCATGATGGTGGTAAAAAATGACCGATTTTTTTTTTCCAATTAAATTAATGTACTATATTTTAGTTTGATGAAAAAATGTAATATTTAATATTGGGTATTTTTAGTGGTTTCATGGCAATATTTATGCAGTAGTTATAATAAATAATATTTATGCAGTAGTTATAATCCATTTATTCACTTTTTGAGCATGGACCTGAACATGACATTTCCAACTTAAATGGTCATAAATCTCTAATGCTTTGGAGCACATACTGAAATTTGGTCTCTTTTAAAAGACGACAATTGGCAGATTATTGCTGTGAAAGGGTAAAAAAGGGAGCTTAAAAAGAGCTACAGAAATTTTCATATGAACTATATATTTTCCCCAACAGGTTACTTAAAACTGCGAGAAAATCAAAGTAAAAAAAAAAGGGTAATACTTTATTTGAAGGGGTGTGCATAAGACTGACATGACACTGTCATAAACATGACATAACACCTGTCATGAACATGAAGGAGTCTTTATGAATGTTTATGACTGTTGTCATTAAGTGTCATTCGGTAAATTATGACACTTTTCATGCAAAGTTGACATTGTTTAAAATGTCTTTGTTATGACAACTTGACATTAACAAAGACAAAAATGTCTTGAATATGACAACTTGACATTAACAAAGACAGAAATGTCTTGATTATGACAACTTGACATTAACAAAGACAGAAATGTCTTTGTTATGACAACTTGACATTAACCAAGAAATCATAACCTGTCAACCTGTCACAAATGTCATAACAGGTCTAATTATCAAACTTAAAGCATTTGACAGTGTAATAACCCTTAATGACATCTTTATAACTAGTACAATGTGTTCCACTTTACTTGAGGACAAGTAAATGTCATGACGGCCAAAGTTGTGACAGGTTGACAGGTTATGATTTCTTGGTTAATGTCAAGTTGTCATAATCAAGACATTTTTGTCTTTGTTAATGTCAAGTTGTCATAACAAAGACATTTTAAACAATGTCAACTTTGCATTAAAAGTGTCATAATTTACCGAATGACACTTAATGACAACAGTCATAAACATTCATAAAGACTCCTTCATGTTCATGACAGGTGTTATGTCATGTTTATGACAGTGTCATGTCAGTCTTATGCACACCCCTTCAAATAAAGTGTTACCAAAAAAAGTTGTGTTCCAAATTTGAGTGTGATATCTCAAACAATGAGCTTTCAGTAAGATTCTGTTTGGGCACAGCACCAAAAGTTTCCACTAGATGAAATTCATTTCACATTAATTGCCAATGCATTTCCAAGGAGTATAACATGTCGCGTCCTGTTGGAAGAGCATGTGAAAAAAAACTACAAAGTTTGCTAGGCCAAAAAGACTGTTAATCCCGCGATAAAAAAAATGTATCTCGTTAAAATGGGGTTGCATTAACACCGTTAATAACGTGTTTAACTGACAGCCCTACTTACTACTAATGATAATTTACTAGTACTTTAACTTTAACTTGCAATTTTGATTAATTTTTCAGAAAAATATCTTAAGGCATTTAGCCTTTCAATATGTATCTTGATTAAAGAATGTTTAGATATTTTACTGGAAAACAATAAGACAAAAATACTGAGGAAGATATTTGTTGTTTTTTGGAAACAACCTAACCCTTTATTTTTGTAGGGTTACATCTAATGTTAAAAATGTCTATGAGCCCCAGATTATTCTTTACTGAATTCAAGTCCTGTTATTTACGTTTCTTAAGCCATCCTAGCTGTACAATCCCTCGAGTGATGGCCCTTATTGGAGAGACGAAGGCTCTGGTTTGTGACGTCTGCATTCTCACTATAGGGAAGATCTCTTTTACAGAAGCAGCCATTACCGTAGTGAGCATGTTGGTCGGTTACTCCAGGTGCCCTCCATTAGTGAAGAGTAAAGGCCGTAGCAGAGCAAACAGTTGGACTGTTTTCATGATGATAAAAGGAAGGTAGGCCACAGACTCAGGGGTGGAATAATACCAGTGTAGTTCTAGAGGTGTTTGGGGGTCAGAGGAAAACGAAGAGGAAACATTTCTAAAAAAGACGCTGTTTGAATGGATAAGTCCTGCGGAGGTGGAAAACATCCTTGATGCACTCTGAGGGCCCTATTCGGTCCTTCCAGAAAAACGCAGAGTTTTTTTGTGATTGTTGCGGCAAAAATTCTTGATTATGCGGTACGTTTTCTTAAATGCGATGGAATATGCGGGATATTTATGCAATTTTATGCAATGAAATTGTGGGAACTTGCAAAAAGTGCGGGAACTTGCAAAAATTGCGGGAACTTGCAAAAATTGCGGGAACTTGCAAAAATTGCGGTTTGATGAAAAAGAGAGAAAAAAGTGATTCCCCCAACACCCTGTTCTCACTAGGCTACTACCTTAATGTAAAGAGTCATTTCTTATTACTTCATAAGCAAGCATACTACATCACAGAAAGTGCTGGTAATATTTAAGTTCTCATCTTGTTTTATTTCAGACCTTAATAAACACATGGCTCATGCTTCCTGTTTTACAGCTTTTTGATGATGTTTGCATCACATAATTACGTCATTTCATAACGTTCTCATGGCATCAGGGGAAAATGGCGGCTCTTCTGTGAAGTAAACGCAACATTTTTCAACTTTCTGCTAAGATATGTGACTTTTTTGCAACGAAAATGCGGGGGTTATGAAATCATGCAAGCCCCGCATATTTTGCTTGGAAATCGGCAATTTATGTGGCAAAAGTGCAGCGTATTTGAACAAATGTGGCCCCCACAATGATCTAACGATGCAAGTTTCAAACACAAAACGAAAGTAACTTTGTGGGCGGTTCTCGATAAATGACTCTTGTGCCCGCCGCAAATCTAAAATGGGTTGGTCTGAAGTGGCTACATTACTCATAGGTGTGGTTTGGCCGTAAAAGACAGAGAAGCAAGAAACCCACCCAAATTCGCTTCCGTTAAAGAGGCGTATTATAATTTGGGTAAATGTGTAAGATAGATTTATGCCTATTTTTTAACATCTTCATGGACACCAAAATGATTTCCTTCGTGTGGTAATATTTTTCTTTGTAATTATGTATGGTTTGCAAAAATGGAAACTGCTGCGTCTGTGTAAATGAGAGAAGCAAAGTGTATGCGTGTTGTGCACACGCTACATTATGGCCAAGCATGCGCCCTTAAAATAGCATCTGAATAACGCGCCACTGACTTTAGACAAGGATTTTCCTGGTCTGTGGCGGAATTGTTTTCTGAAACTGCAAAATAGCACCAGGGAACGTTTGCACCGGAACAAACCTCCTCTTTTCGCTGAACCGGGAGCGCAAGTTCATTCCCTAATTTACCAACGTGCGTCTGTGGAGGGAAAATAGGAATGATACATGTCTCGGTGTACAGAGTCAATTGTGCTGGGTGCAAGATAGAGCCCTGAATGTGTTTACATGTGTAATGTTATATGTGAAAACTTTTAAACTGATGTATAAACTGAGGGCTGGAGATGAATGTAATTCATTTTTGTATCAGGTTTAAATTAGAGCTGTGAATAAGCCTGAGAAAAAAATTATTATGTAAAGGGAAGTTATAATAGCAGCACATAAATGTAACAAATAATTTGCAGGTAAAATCTATTGAACAGTTTAGACAACACTTAAACAGAGGTGGCACATAAAGGTAAAGTGTAACATTTGTAACACTAAGTGCTCTCAGAGATGAGTAAAGGCAGGATCATGCTTAAGAGTCTATGAATGGATCATTATTGCAGTGATTATTATCTTTCTAGCATTTTTTATCTTTGCCACTGTGATGTACTGGCCATCTTTCCAGGGCGCTTTCTCCCTGCATCTGGCCTTAGAAAATGGGATAGGCTCTACAACTATGACCCTAAAAGGTCTTATAAGGATCAATTAATGAAATTAATATGTTTGGAAACAGTTCTTCTAACCCTAATTGATAGAGTTTCAAGCTTTTCGTTTGTTAAACAACCAAAAATTGATATACCTCTTGATGGAAATAAATGTTGTGATGTCATTATGAGAGGTACATACATTTTTGGTCAAGATCTTGTATTGAAAATGCAAGAGTCCAGGACTCTGTAAAGTCTCCTCCAGCACATCCCAAAGACTTTCAATAAATTTAAGGTCTGGACTCAGAGGAGCCGATTCATGTGTGAAAATGATTCTTCATTCTACATGGTTGCTTAAGAAATGAAAAGCTACACACTCCACCAATTACTGTTAGAAGAACTGTTACCAAACATATATCATGCTAGATCCAATCGTAGACTCTTAAAGTCCCTGTAAAGGCAATTTAAAAAAAAAATTCTAAACACATTATAAATGTTAGAGATGTATTGCTAAAACATATTACAAAGACTGTGAACTGTGAAGTACTGAATTGTGGAGTTAGACCGTTAAACAGTTTTTCACCATTGCTATTTTCCGGATTTTCTGGGCGGGGCTAAAACGGGGACTCGATGACGCACTGGAGCCCCCGAGCTCCTGGACACGCCCCTACTTGATGACGCACTGTTGCCGCTGAGGCCGCTCAATCGCGAGTTACTGTCAGTACTATTATTAGTAACAGCCTACAGATTGCTAGCTAGCCTTCCTCATGGAAATGCGTACTACCTGGATGCGATCACCGGATCACACAAACGGATCGGTGTCCTTATTTAAATTTCCGAAAAACGATTACATCAAGAAGAAGTGGATTAATTTTGTGAAGAGACACCTTGATGGAGAGCTGAGGATCACCGCCAAAACCCACCTCTGTAAGTGATCATTTTACACGATAGTTGTATAAACTTTCGTCGGAGACAACTGCGATTCACTGATAATCCGCTGTTACTGGTGAATGGGGCCGAACTGACTCCCGCCTCGGCATTCATTCTCCCGTCGCGCCGACAACTGGTGCCATCATCGGCAGTGCGTGCCCACCGTGCGAGCGTTCATTCCGGCTGTAGAGTTGAGTGTGGCGACGGTCGGCAGCTTTCCCGCGAGTGGGCGTGGTTTCAGCGCAGCCAGCGGACACACCCCCAGCGTTTGAGAGCAGAGACTACTGCTCATTTTTTCAAGATTTTGATAGCTTATTTTATGTACTTGCTGGCTTTTTTTATCATTCAAATTTGGCTGGGTGACTAATAACACATTTTTCTGTGGTGTGACAAACTCAGAACACATACTTAATTTTGACTTTACAGGGACTTTAAGCATTTGCCTATCTAAATCCAAATAACAAGTTTTCTTTTTTCTTCTTTTGTCCGAGCAGTGTATTTATAATATATGAATGATACAAATTTATAATTTGAATAATATAGCCTATTCATATACATGTCAAACTTTCTCATGGGACATTAGTCAGCCAAACTGTAAGTCCTGAACCAACCACTGGACTGGTCAAACAATTTGTAACATCTGAAAAATTATGCTTAAAGTCACAATGCAATCAAAATGGACAATCTTTATCTTTCATGGAATATTTAAGTATTAAAATGATTTAGCTATCTATTATCCGTACATTTCTCTCTCTCCTGAAAAGCTGTCTTGCTCAAATATACATCATAATAGGAAAAAAAAAGATGATCACAATTTCTGTTTAAGCATTGTCAGGCCGTCAGAAGACAGATTCACTACAGAATGATAGCAAGAAATGACGGAGAACACCGTTTGGCAGAAAGTTGGCATAAAGTCATTGATGTATACTAATTTGAAGAGTAGATTACAAAACATTGACAGTTTAAATTATTTTTCACGTCTGGTGGTGGGAAGAATGTGGCCAAAACACAAATTCATGGGAAATCCCCCCAGAAGGATGTGAAATTAGTGAAAGATGTGTAGTGAGAAGTTCATGTCAGTGAAGCTGGCAGTGCATGTGGTTGTGGCCGATGGCAGGTGATGCTGGCGCTGTGCCCAGTCGTGGCATACAGGTGTGCTGGAGTGAGAACAGTGGAAAACACAGGCCAGGAGGCAGGATAGTCATGGGATTGTGGGCGGCTTAGTTAATTTGCCCTCTATGCAGGCAGGAGGGAAAAATTGGCTTCCACTCTTCTCCTCTGGTTACTTTCTCGATTGAGATACCCACATGTGTATCGAACTAGCCTTGTGATAACTGAGACACTTGAACTCGTCAGATTAAATCAAGACTTTAAAAATAGCTTAAATTCAGGTATTAAGCACACTTGAAAAACATCAAATATATTGAATAATTTCATTAGTATTATATAATGCCTTTTCCAGATATTATAGAACTCCCTGTATTGTATACTGCTCATTTTGGCAAATATATATATATAAAAAAAATCTAGACTTAAATGTAAGATGTATGTAACTGAATTGCGTATAGAATTTATATCCATTTGGATGACACAGTTTTAACAAACTAATAAACGTAATGCGATTCATATTCGTCAGTCAGACATAAATAAAGATAAGAAACGGATAATGTGATGATTTCTAAGCAATTTGAATAAATACATAAAAACATAATTCAAATAAAATCAAATAGATGGAAATAATGGAAACACTTGACAATAAGGTCTCATTTGTTAACAATAGTTAATGTATATTAAGTTTATTATGTGAAAGCTTTGTGTGAAAAGTTTATTATGTGAAATCCATTCTCATTCCAAATGGATGAGAATCTTATATGTAATTCGAATTCATACATTCTATAGAAATGCTATAGAAATAATACATAGTATGCTATTCAGAACACATTGAACATTTTCTTCAAAACTATTGCCCAAGCAAGCATGCAATTTAAAAATCTGCAATATCTCACATTTACATTTCAACCAAAGCATAATTAATATTGTTAGCAAAGGTTACCTGTGGTGCTTAACTTGGTGGTGCAATAAAATACAGAAGCACTGGGGTGATCAATTCTATTATTCTGCACTTACAAACTCAGTGAATTTCTCTGGATGTCATCTTACTGACGGTAGGGGGATGGGATGGGGTTGTGACTCTACTTTAAAGCTACTTACAAAGCTGTTAACATCCATACCCCAACGGGTTCACCCTAATTCACATTCACACAGCATTTCTGAGATTCACAGCATCAGAGAGGTGACTCCTTCAATGAATGCAATTCACCAGGAGACACAGGGCAAAGTGGCACTTAACCTCTATAAGGCTTTCTAATGCTACCACCTCCTCATTTGAATAACATATATGAACAAATAAGAACTAGGTCAAATGTCCATCTGTCTTTCTTTCAGATCCCCCTGGCTCAACTGTGGATGATCCAGACACCACAAGACAATTCCTCACAGATGATGATGCCCTCCATTTTGTCTTGGCGACCTAAAAATATTCAGTTTTTTCCCAAGTCGGTGTTATTTTATTGTTATTTATATATACTATTATAGATTGTATACATTTTTTGAATTAGCTTTAATTTTTATAAAGTCAAATTCCACTTTTTGTGCCTTGTTATTTTTACAGTTGTGGATGAAATACACAAATCAAGTGCTTGAGTAAAAGTACTACTACCAAATATTTCTCCAGTAAAAATACTAAGGATTCATTTTAAATTTTACTTGATTAAAAGTAAAACAAGGTATTTGATTTTTACTCTAAGTATTAAAAGTATAAAGTACTGAACAATGAACAGGTTTTTTTTTTTCAAGTCAGACATTAGTAGGCAAGAAATATTAGTGCAGACATTTAAAGGATAATTCCGGTATTTAACACTTTGAGTATTTTTTAGTTTGTTTTGGATGAACTAGAGTGGTGGACTTAGAAATTTTGACGATGGGTTCTGTCTCGACTTTTTGACTATTTTAGGATCGCCTGGGCACTTCAGAGTGGCTGTCTATGGGCATGCACAAACATGTCCTTAAAACAACCCTTAACGTTAGTTTTCAAAACTGTGCAACTCACCGAGTGGTTAGTGGTGTTCGTTGATGTTCCAAAACAAGTAGCGTAGCGAAATACAGTTTCTGTCGTGTTTTATTTCCATTTATGTCTGTTGGAGCCTCAGTGCTGGTTGATATTACTGCGCTACCGGATACCGAAAGGTGTCTGTTTACATTTGGTTGTAGTCTTTTAGCGTGAGCAGAGCAACTGCGGCAAAGTGGTTGTCGCCATCAAGTGGTCGGGAGTGTGCTAACACTTCAGACTCAAATATCGAGCGGAAGTTTATACGCGGTTGTGAGGTATCTGAAAAAATAGTTCCACTATAGCAAATAACACGGATTGAAAGCATACATTGCGCCGATATATTTGTTTTTAATCATCAACGGACACCACTAACCACTCTGTGAGTTGCACAGTTTTGAAAACTAACGTTAAGGGTTGTTTTAAGGACATTTTTCAGTATGCTCGTAGACAGCCACTCTGAGGCGATCCTAAAATAGTCTCAAAAAGTCGAGACAGGACCCATCGTCAAAATTTCTAAGTCCACCACTCTAGTTCATCCAAAACAAACTAGAAAATAGACTCAAAGTGCTAAATACCGGAATGATCCTTTAATGTCTATTGATCTGCAAATAGGCCTAAGCAAACTTTTTATTTTATTACCAAAACTTATTATACACTGTCAATACATTAAACATGAATATACTAAATTGTCAATTCAGTTTTATAACATTTTTAAACTGCTAAAATATGCATGGACATTAATTTGCGCTATTTGACCTAAAATTAGACGGTTACACAAACGTGGACAAGTCCACTTTCCAGCATTTCAGTGGACTTAAACAGCTCGCCCTTTTACAGCAGATTTACTGTATTTCACAAATAACTGACAGTCATGACCTAAATACAATTTCATTTACACTTATCAATTCTAAAATTCGTCATTAATAACTTACTTTTCGCGTCATCAGTAGTTCATAAGCAGTGCACACGTTCAAGCTCTAATGATATCCCGGTTCTTGACTCATTTTGACCAGATCATTGAGTCAGTGAGTAGCTGACTTTAGAAGTTTATTGGAAAGAATCAGCTTGTTCATAAATCAGACCAGAGGGAGTGGTGATTTAAAACAATTTGAACATTTGAAACAAGGAACGATGTGTTTTTTTTTTTTAATGAAATGTAGTAAAACTTACTACATTAATGTATTGAAGTAAAAGTTTCCCAAAATAAAAATAGTCTGATTAAGTAGAGATACTTGAAAGATTTACTTAAGTGTAAAAAACAAAACAAAAAAAACCTTACTGTCCACCACTGCATTTTTATTAGCTTTTTCAAGAATCTTTGTACTGAAACTTATTTCAGTTGCCAATGCACCATTTCATCTAATATTATTAGTTTATTTTGATTTCAGCTTTATTTTGATTCACAGACATGTTTTTTTAATAGTTTTAGTTAACAACGTTACGTTTTTTACGAATATTTTACAAATATTTGTGTTTTCATGTGTCTAAATACAGTTGAATTTAAAATGTTATATTTAATATTTACTTTTTATATTATTTTAACTTTGCATGGTATACCATTTGACAATGGTGTTTGCGCAATCCCTTAAAGGTGAGAAACGCTGTTGAAAGAGGATCGGACAAAGCACCACAACAAACTTTAGCCAATCAGAAAGTCCTGAAAATGGACTCTGAGATTTTGTCATTTCTGCTCCTTACTTGAGTAACATTGGTTTTGCTGTTTCACAGAGCCAATATATGCTGTTGTTGTAATGTTAGCTGTAGTAACAGGACACTTTTGAGTGTCATTGTTTGTCTGGAGCTGCTGGAGACTAACAACCAACTCTTGCATGTATACTCTTGTGTGCTTTAATGCTTTTTTTTCCATCATTCATTCATCATCTTTGCGTGTTGTGCATTTTGTAAGCATGAAGGGAAGGGTGTGTTTGTTTGGGTTGATTTCAAATATCAAGAGTGCTTCTCAGAAATCACTTCCTGCACCTTTAAAATGTAAATGTAAGAAACTCACCTATAGTGGAGCCATGAAATTTAAGTAGCACACATTCGCTTTGTTTTGATGAGACCTGACAATGATTGCACAACAGGAGCCAGATTCTGATGCGCTACCGGTGTGTTGCTTTAGGATATCGATTGACACTCTGCATAAAGTTTACGACAGCACCTGTTTCTTCCTCAGCATGAAATCGACAGCCGCGGTAAACCAATCCTTTGGAGACTGTTTTCTGCATGCCCCGCGGCTACTTAAAGGGAAAAAGCGCACACATATACTAGCAAGCACACAATCAAACACATAAAGCAATCTTATTTATTGCAGAGATGTGTACAAAAGGCCAACAATTTAATTTCCCTGTACAATCCTTGCAGGTGTCATGCATGAAGTTAAAAGGAATTTGATTCTTTATCAGATGAAAGAAGGCAAGTAGCTACTCAAACTGTTCTGAACTTCTGGAAAAAAAAAAGTTTAAGAACAGGAGATGACAGAATACTACCGCCATGCTTAATTATGGATGATGGACTTTTATCTTCCATCACTAATTAGAGGAGCTACATCGCTTTCAAGTTCATCTTTACATACCAGGCTTCCCTGCTGAAAAATCCAGCACTGCTGGTCACCAGCACAAGGTATGTTTTGCATGCTGGGACCAGCATGGGATGCTGGTCTGCTGGTCTTGGGATGCTGGTGGATCTGCATATGTTGCATGTCTTTTGGGTGCTAGTATGATCCTAGCAAGACCACAAAAAAACTTGCGTATGTGTTACATATCGCATTTCTTAGTGTGTGTTCATAGTTAAAGACCAAGACAATTTTAACAAATTAATTTGGATGAATTGTTTAATAAAGAAAAACGAAAGCAGGTAACATTTTATTGTTACAGAGCAAAATCCTCAGTCAATTCTCCTTTTCATATGATCCCAATCTATAAAGTGTAAAAGCAATGCTGAAGCAATGTTGCGGTTATGGATGATTGAACATCCATATGGTGATGGTGATGACATTGGTGATGACAACTGCAGTTAATAAGCAGAATCACATAAAAATGTTATCAGCGATTGTGGGCGTCACTTCTGTTTGTTTTTGAAGTGGTATCCCAAACAAACCAAGTTAGCTCGCCCCTCCCTCCCGTTGTGTTGTTTAGTCAAGCTTCACAATTTTTTATATTATATTCACACACAGTTCACATCCAAAAAAATCAGCATTAGCAGCTACTCACCTGTCAAGAAGAAACAGTACAACCTCGGCATCCGATTTTAAATTTTTCAATTCTTTTAGGTCTCTCCACCTTTCACTATTTGTGTCTTTGAATAAACACAATGGTATTCCCTAATCCTCCTCCTCCTTTTGGAGATTGACTCAGGCCCCATCCACACTACTATGTTTTCGTTTAGAAACGGAGACCTTTTGCTACGTTTGCACCTCTCGTCCAGACTAAAACGGCAAAAACGAAGACCTAAAACGGAGAAGTTTAAAAACGCTGCAGACCCGTTTTGCGTTTTGAATCTCCGGAGGGCGTTTTAGTGAAGACGGGTCAAAACGGAGAACTTTAGAAACGATGACGCAAGACGCTCGCGTTCGGCTCTCTGATTGAGTGTCATCAGTCATGGGGTATCCTTCCCTGATGCTATAACGTTAACTGCCAACATGCGCCGAAGGCAAGCTATTATTCCAGCGATCTGTGACAATTCCCATGCCGTGTGCAGCGGCCGTATCGACCGTACATGGAGCGTCGGTTTTGGGTTAAGCCGGGAAGAACCAGCGCATGGTGGGATCATTTTATCAATGAAGTTGTGTTGTGTTTACACCGGCACGCGCATGCCCATGTAGGTGAATGGTCACGTGATCCGCGTTTTCAGTAGTTTTAATGTGGACGGAGATCGCAGCTAAAATGCTGGTGTGGACAGAGATCGTATTCGTTTTAATTCTCCGTTTCTAAACTAAAACGCAGTAGTGTGGATGGGGCCTCAGACATGTCCACATTCAGTCGTTGATAGACGCTGGCTTCTTCTTCAGATCCGCCTCCGACTTCGCGTGCAGCCGTGCACGAGCGCAAAACCTCACAACACGCACCCCTGTCGGTGATTGGTTGGAACACTGTTTATTTTGGTTTTGAGTGGTTGGTGAAACTAATTGTTTTTGTGTGCAGATCTCAGAGCCTAGGCTGCCTACAGAGATGCGGTTTTTGGACTGCATGCTTATGGGTCGGGCAGCTAACGGATCGTTAGGAAAGATTAGATGAATGTGAACATTTATTTTTGGGCCTGAAATCGCTGATAGCACCTTTAAGATAAGAGTAATATCAAGAACAGAAAAAATAGAAGAAACAAGCAGACATCACAACAACAAGTCTGTTTGAAGTCATCATTATGGAGATTAGTATTAATTTTAGCTGATGTGCACTTGGACATTGACTTTGGTTAAATTAATTCTCTTTCAGAAACGGCTACAATATGTCATGCTCCTGACTGCTATGACATACCTTTTACAATGTGCACTTTTTGTATCAGTGACTGACAGGTGGATTTTGACACATGTGAGTTCCCAAATGAGCAAGAATGTCTTTAAAAATGCTTTAAAAAGTTATTAACTGTACCATTGTAAGACCTCAACTCATAACCCCTGTTATTGAAAAAAACTGCTTATGATTGTTTTCATATCTCTGAATATTTATGTTTTCTTTTAAACTGATTTGTGTACAGGTTCTTTGAAACAAGAGACAAATACTTTGATCGTTTGAAATGTTTTTACCGTTTTTACACAAAGCTTCAGATGACATTGATTAATAATAGCCAATTAAAATTGTTAACAGAGGGAGCAAAAGAAATTGCAATGTTACAATCGTATGTTTCAATCTTATATGGTTTGTCCTGTACATCATTAATGTGTTAAATATTGAAATATGCAAGCAAAAAGAATGCTTGTCCCCAAAACACTGCTTGCATACCAACATCTGGCCTGTCACACTCAACCCCGCAATAACCAGCTCCACTGACTCCATTTTGCTTATGAACAGCATGACTTTGCTGGTCCACCAGTTAGACAAGCACTAAAAATCATAACCCAGCCTGGACCAGCATAAAATTCATTATGCTGGACTTTTCAACATGGTCTTCATTTAACACTAACAAACAAACCAGTAACACGTCAATTCGTCCAACAAATGGATACATATGCTTTCTAAAAAAACTATAGACATATGGCATATATTAAATGCATATTTCATTATGCTTCTGTCTAAATGGTTACAGAGATGCGTCCCCAATGTTTGAATAGCTATTCATTTGTCTTCAATATTAAGATGTTTTATATGGCATATGATGGCAGGTGGGAGGATTGTTTGGAAACCTGCTTGAAACAGTCATTAGTTTTGCAATTCCAATTTAGTGTTTCTAGTGGTGCAGAAAATGACACACATAAGCTTTAGTTCATGGTGCATGAAGTGAAGTAGCACAGTAGATTTAAATAATGTATGGACTTTTCTAACTTTATTCAAAAGGATAGTTGAGATGGACTGGAAAGTTCAGAAGAAAATTATTCAGAGGTTGCCCTTTCATGGCTCATTAGAGTTATGTAATAAAAAAATATTTTCTGTAATTTTATGCAATATTATTTATATGTAAAAAATGTATAAAGAATTATGTAATCTATTTTATAAATTGTCATGTTACACAAAACATATTATTGAAAAATAATAATAAATTATATATATATATATATATATATATATATATATATATATATATATATATATATATATATATATAAATATATATATATATATATATATATACTGCAAGCCTGCAAGTCTATGGATGGCACCATAAAATACATTTGTCATATGTATTTTACATATAATACATTACATATAAATAAATAAAACACATTAATTTTAATTTATACAAAACATTTATAACATGCTATTTAAAGAAAGAAATGGATTCCTATTATTATGTTGTTTACTGCAAGACCTTCCGATCAGGTGCAGATGTAGCGAGAAGATCTTTGATGGAGTGGGTCCAATTAGCGGATCTATTGAAGGATCCCTGACATGTGAATCAGCAGAGCTGTTGTGATTGGCTGACTGGTGTTACATGATGCTTTCTGTAGAGCTCTGGGAAACTCCGAGACAATACTAGAGAACAGACGAGTCACGACTCCAGCAGATCACCCAGCATGTTCTCATTAGAGGAAGCCTCTGCCTCCCACACACAAGGGTTATTATCCATCTCTCTTCTTCCTCAGAGCTTCCTCTCTTCTTGTACTCTTTTCTAAGAGCTTTCTATGTCCTCTTCCTCCTCCTAGATCCTCTCATTCAAACTCCCATTTCAATTCAGATCTTTTTTTGGGGGGGTTGAGATTCTCTCTCGGTCCCTCTTGCTGTACCCTAAAGGGAGCTGTTAGTCGAGAAATATTGCTGTTTGATCATTTTCATCTTACTCTCTTTTTATGTACCGATTTTTTTATATCAGTTGCAAGCATTAAATAGCTGCTAGCCAATAAAAAAGATTCAATAGCTTATCGGCAATGAGGAAAAACTGAATTAATTAACAGAAATTATAGTGATCCTCACTAATAGCATGTGTAAGAATAGCATTGGCCCAAATAGAGAGTCCTGTGGGAGCCTTGGGAGAAAGTTGTATGCCTTTTTATATTATTTTTCTTAATGTGCTTCTCACGTATTAGTCAAAGAAGAGTAAGACACTCGACAGAAAATTCTCTAGTAACAGAATTGTTGTACATCCAATCAAACTGAGCACAGATAAGACGCCAAATAAGCAGGTGTCGCCACTTAGGATGAGACCATGAACAAAATAATAAATAATACAGGAAAATATTGCCTTATAACTGCAATAAATACAGGTTACGTTTGGTTGCTACTTGATGTCCAATGTAAAATCTGAATCCTAAAGCAAAACCAGTTTAATAATCATATTTCTCCCTAGGCTGACGCAAATGAAGATATGTGCCCCTCTATTACAGAAAAGCCACAGAAAGAAAACCCGAGCCCTGAGGTAATCAGACGCTTTCTGTTTCAAAGTTTTATTATAACAAGTTTCATCGTCTTGATTTATACTAAAGCTTCTTTTGGTAACCTGTCAATGTTGTGATGTATGTTTTTTTTGTTTTGTTTTGTTTGCTTTTTCATGTAAGATGACATTAGATCGATTCCCTGTGGTGTTGACATTGGATTCTTGATCTCCAACACGTCTCCCACCTAACAATCCCAATTTCTTTGTTAGGACAGAGCAAGGTCAGACTGGATCAAACCAGAAAGATATCCATAAATGTGCTAGACTCCAGTGAAAGAAGAACATCACTGATCACTTCCCCAACTACAACTACACTTTAAAGCTGCTCATACGCAATTAAAAGAGGAAGTGAACATTTAGAGAATATCCAACATTTTACAGTAAAGTCACATTTGTTAATATTAGTTAAAGGTACAATATGTAGGATTTTTGCAGTAAAATATCCAAAAACCACTAGGCCTATGTTATATATTTTGTTTAGTTGATTACTTACAATATCGCAAATATTTCCAACAATTTGTAAACCGTGATAAAATTGCGATTTTTAACCAAGGAGACGGGGCGTGTGAGCAGGGGTGAGGAGTCGCCAGTCAATGGCGTCATATCCACATTACCCTCGGTTTCCACCATGGTTTCCGCTCGTACTGGCTATAGTAACCATGGCGACAGATGTGGACAACTGGGTTATGGCCGTTATGCCTAGCAGGACGCTCACGCTGTTGTTGTTTTGTTCAAACATTATGGACCATGGCAAGCAGACTTTGAGACAAAAAGAGGACTAAAACGTAGATCAACATCTTTCGAGATGCCGAGAGCTCCACGTCTGTGACTAACTTCGACTTGACAGAGACGCGAGTGTTGCGTGTACTTTATTAGACAGGTGAGCAAATGTACATAAAACTAATTAATGTTATTTAGTTCAACATGATGAAATGTTAGAATATGATCTGTATGTTATTCTAATGTTGATCTAGCTTACTCAGTCTCATACAGCCAACAAACAATCTAACTAACAACATTCAACACACTCAAATGCGGTTTAGTGTGATAGTGTAACTGTTAGAGCAAGTGAATCAGGGCTGTTACCTCAAGTTTAATACGTCTAATAAACTGACCTGTGTGAGTATTAATTCAGCACTTGCGTGTAGTTCGTTAACACAGTCCACAGTCATGTTAAAAACATCAATGTATTCACTCATCCATAAAAGATCCATCAGATTGACGGCCGAGCCAGCAGCGCTGCCCTAAACCCCGCCCCTAACACGCCTTTCTTGATCAAACGTCATACAACCAAACCCATTTCAGCGGGTATTATGAATTTATTTATTTTTTTAAGTTAGGAAGATAGCATGTATATTAACTCAACCGGCCATGGCTGCAATAGTGTCCCGATTGTCTCGCGACCCAGCCCACCGTCTATCAAGTCGAACCATGGAAACTTCCTTCTCTGAGCTCTGCTTTGTCCATTGTGCGCTTTAATCGCCGTGTACAATACTGCGCCCACACCTTTTTTATTTTTTCCTGAACTTGAAGCGTTGCTCGCTGAATGCTGAACTTTCTAAACTAAGCATCGATGTATTTTATAACGTCCTCGTTTCTGCACACGCCGTCAAATTGACGTTGTACCCTTTCTTCTGCCCAAATGCTCAGAAGAGCTTTGGAATCTTCGACAGACTACAGGCGATTCTCCATTTCGAGCAGCGATTATTTTGCGCGATATAAAAAGGCGAAATGTGCATCTTGCTTCAGATCATAACGTTCCATAACACCAATAAACTCCGCCTTTTACCTTGAGCACGCCTCTAGCCCGAGCTGGCCCACTTTGGCCCAAGGTATTTGACGGGCCAGAAATCCTGGCCGTTGGCCCCGAGAAAGCCCCGCTCAAGCCCCGGAAGTGACAGTGGAAACGCGACTGGCCCTGGCACGCATTAGCACGGCTCGGCCCTGGCCCGGCAGTGGAAACGCGGCTACTTAATTTTTTATCCAGACCTTATTTCCTGTGATGAACCCTCTCCATACTTTCTGCATTTGGTTTATCACTTTTATTAGCAGCATTTCATTTAAATTAGTTTAAATGTCATTTTACAACTGATATTATATACATGTATAGCCACCTGGGTCATGGTTCAGTAATTTCTCGACAGTTTCAGTTTTTGTTCATTATGATTGCCCTGTGACCTTGTGAACACTGATCTCATGTTTTAATGAGTGCTAATGTCCACTCTATTGTACGTGGTGTGAATGCCAGTCTCTCGTAGTGTTGTGATTCTAACCAAAGGTAGTCAATGAATGACTTATAATGAATACATTCAACTCTTTGTTTAAAATCTTTTTCTCCCCCCTTTTCTTTCTTTAATATGAACACATTCACACTTTCTCAAAAGTCATACAAATTGGCCACCGACAAACTTATCTTTCCCATTCTCTTGTCGCGCCACAAACTGAGTCTTTATAAAGGCGTCTCGGTGTCTGTAACACCTGCGTCCACTAATTAGCCCGACCCACAACATTTAGCCCATTAGTGTGTTGCACACAAGGAGCCTATAATACCCGGAGAAATGTGTCTGTTAGTTTTTCCATTTTCCTCAATTTAGAGTTGATTGGCTGGTGCGGGACCCCTGAAAACATGCTAATTAAATCTTCCATTTTGCTCATGCATACTCATTTCTGTGAGGTTTTTGTTAGCCCTACTGGAAGATGTTGTAACTACACCATTTGGATAGAAAAAGTTTGTTTGTTTGTTTGCTTATTTATTTGCTATATTTTTTGCTTTGTTTGTTTGTTTGCTTGTTTGTTTGGTTGATTATTTACTTGCAAAAGTTGAACATAGACTTTTTTCCCCATCCTTGTCTGCTCCCTTTCATGTCTCAGTCAGATAATCTAGAATTTGAGATGTGACTATGAGTCTCGGCTTACAGCCTGAACTAATAGCCCTATCTACTAGCTGGGCCATGCCAACCAGCCAGACTCTTTGTTGTATATATCAATTTAATTGAAATAAGGAACCTTCTTTCTCTCCTCGGGTCATTTTGACCCGAAACTCGTAAAAAAATAATAATTAAAAAAGTTCATCGGCGTGGTCCAAGATCCTAGGACTTTTATCCCACTTTAACCATGAACAAACAAACACACACACACACACACACACACACACATCACACACACACACACACACAACACACATATACACACACACACACACACACACACACACACACACACACACACACACACACACACACACACACACACACACACACACACACACACGAAATTGACTGGATTCGAGGAGTTTATGTGGTTGTAATAAACATTTTTAAAAAATCCTTTCCTCGCAGGATAAGTTAACCCACATAGGAATGAATGGAATGTGCTACAAGAAAGAAAGAAAATTGCTACAAAATTCAAACTAAAAATGATAAAGCTTTACCAAAAAATATGTTATAATGTCTGTGTATCTGAATGCATACTGAAGAGATGAACTCAAGAACTGACTTTAGGACCCAGCAACAGCGCATTCCATATACAGCTATAAATCCATCTAGTGCAAGAATCAAATATACTATTTGTTTTTCCACAAGAGGTCAGCAGCAACAATATGAGATATGTTGAGCTGATTTGAGATAGTTATTGCATGTATTGGAGAGTTATTCTGAATTTAAGTTGAAAGAATGAGAAGAATGTGCTTAAATTATATTATTTATTGATAAAATGTAGAAATGTAAGGTATAAAAAGAAATGTATATTATATGTCTATTATATATTATATATAATTTTTGACCCGCGTGGTAATGATTTGTTACAGGATGCGAGGGAAGGATGAAGGTTAAACAATTGCATCGAGTATTTGAAACAATAATTTTGTCTAATATGGCAGTTCACATTCACTTTTCCCCTCCATTACCTGCATACCTAGGTTTGTCATGTCTTGTCAAGGTAAGAACCATTAGCAATAAAAGTTTTTTATTTGTTGTGAAAGGTCTTTGAGAACAAGATAAGATGAAAACTTCACTGATCCCCCAGGGGAAATTGAGACTTTACTCAGACTACAGCAATAAAAGACAAACAGCAGCTTCAGAAAGCATTTGGACACTTAACAACGTGTGAATGTTACTGCATTAGATAAATTATCAAAGCAAGTCGAATTTATTTTAAAGATAACAAAAGCACAATTTTTTATGACGAGTTTGCTAGGTTTAAAATAATAAAACAACCAAAACAAACGAGGGATAATTTCGTCTGACATAGGGTGATCATGTATAGCGAATCTTAACTCTTTCCCAGGCTAGTGTTTTTTTGGGGGTTTTTTTAAGTTGCAATTTTTATAATTTTCACAAAATGTTCATGGTCCCCAGAATAATATGTTGCAGGAATATCTGAACATGCAATATCAAAAGAAAGAACAGACAAAAAAATTATTCAATGGCGGGAAAAGAGTTAACTGCTTGATTGCTTGTCTCCTCACAAAATGTAAATTTGCCTAATTATTGCCCAGCTCTAATGTGCTAAATCTGACTAAGGCATGGAAATATTAAGATACTATAAACATTCAAGTGACCCTATTATGCTTTTACAGATATTACATTTCATGCAGTGTGTAAGCTGCAAAATTGCAAAATTGAAAACTTTCTAACATCTACTTTGACCCTACTTTGGCGTTGTCAAAGCAAATGCACTTTGAGGAGTCAGGCTTAACTTGATGTGGTAAAACCGATGCCATTTCTTACTGTTGGTATCAGCAGTGTTGGGAACGTTACTTTAAAAAAGTAATTAGTTATAGTTACTCACTACTTGTTCCAAAAAATAACTGAGTTAGTAACTCAATTACTCTATAATAAAAGTAACTTGTTACCAGGAAAAGTAACTATTTGCGTTACTGTTAAAACAATTTTTTTTTTAGCAGTTTTCACAAGTCAGTTGAAATGGGTGGAACAGACAGGTGTTTGTACATAACTTTCTATATTTATTGCACGTCGACAGACAGCAAGAGGTTTATCCTGCACTTAACTTCACTGCACTTATTAACCCACCTCCTCACTAGCTGTGTGAGCCAGGGGTGCGTTCGGATTACACAGTTTATTCAATCAATAAACGCACATAGGCGTCGATTTTGTCATGAGTCATTTTGTACCCACCACTTTTAAAAACAAACAAATAAAATATCTCCATTTAACTAGCAGAGCATTCATTTAGTTTGCTATTAAATAAGAGATTTAGGGTTACATTTTTTTGGTTTTGAACTAGGGGTTCAACGGATCAAAAAACTCACGGTTTCTCGGATAAGCAAAAAAAAAACAGTCAAATAAACATAAGTTTTGTCTTTTTGTTTATTAACACTTTTAAATTATTAAACTAAAATATATAAAATCAACTTAAAGTGCACAAGGCATAATTGTAGGAGCCTAATTTTGCTTTTGTTCAGTGACAATTATTGCATATTACGTGTTGCATTTCAGTATTAGAATATTTGTGTTTTGATTGTAACTTTCTTTCTTTGTGTGTACTAATTAGATAAATATTCTCTATATTTACATTGAAATATGTTATTATGTTAAAATTGTGCACTGGCCCTTTAAGAATTTCGACTGTAAGTGAGGTCCTGTAAGTGCGTCACAGTTTTCTTTACCGCATCCGTGATATTTAGGATTCAAGATTATATTTTGTTTCTTTTCTTTTCTTTGTTTGATTTACTAACGAGTTTGGATTAAAATGAAGAATTTACATGAAGAATTAGAAAACGGTGCATGTGAATTGTTTTTTATTGGACACGGAGCGAGGTGACTGGAATTCTTGCGATGCGCACTCACAATAATAATTATCTTCTTTTTAGAGATATTAGGGGGGTTGACTGGTTGACTTACCGAAACAGGCCGATCAGGATGCTCTCTGTCTTACATGCGCACACACGCAAGGTCTCTCGCTCTCTCCCGTGCGCGCTACACGGTTTAGAGCACAGTATGTTCTGTCTCGCATGCGTTTGACAAGTTTGTACCCAGCACTTCTGAAAATGCACTTCCGAATGAGTCTCTGTCCCCAGCACATTTCAAACCAAACTGACGCCCGTGGTAACGCAACCACATTTAACGTCCAGTAACGTTAACGGCGTTGTAACGACGGGAAAAGTAATTAGTTAGATTACCCCGTTACTGAAAAAATAAAGTCTTTACCTAACGCCTTATTTTAAACAGCGTTATTCCAAACACTGGGTATCAGTGTGTATCAAGTGCTAAGGAAGCCTCTGGAGCTGAACTTCAAATATGGTAATAGCATTTTATCGGTAGACCAATAACAACAGACTGGGCCATCTGACCAATCAGAGCAGAGTAGGCACTTGGAAAGGAGGGGTTTAGAGAGACTGAATCCTTTATCAAGCCATTTCAGACACTGTGAGAAAACTGGTGCAATGTATACTATGAGAAAATAAAGTTTTTTTTTTTTTTTTTACCATGGATGCATGTAAACCTATTGTAAGAGACCTTAAAACTAAATGAGGATCCTTTAAAATAATATAATAGGGGCACTTTATAATATCATGAATTTATGTAAAGCTGCTTTGAAAACAATGTGCATTGTGAAAAGCACAATAAATACATTTGACTTGACTTATTTGTCCATAGTTTGTTGTGAAACATGAATTGAACACTGATCAGTAGGATACTTCTTGACTGATTTACTTCACTTAAAACACATATCAGTTCTGCTAGTTGATTCATAATGGTTTAGTCCGGTTTAAAAGAAAGATGAATGGACAAGCCTTCTGTTCCTAAAAAACAATTACTTGAGGCTTGAATTACATAGGCTTATTTCTCTGGCCAGAAAGAAACAAATGGGATGGAGGTCCTAATCTCAATGGCATTTAAGTTATTTTTTGCATCTACAGAGATAATTTATTGAAATTTCAATGCGATGGCTGGAATGGAATACTCATCTGCTCGCAGCCAAATCTCTCATTACAGAAAACAGATACAATCGAGCATTTGCCATCCCTAAAACTGGCCATAGCAGATTTTATTTGTGCCTCTCGGCATTGTAATTAATAGTTCAGTTTCCCAGGCCTTTGTGAGAGAGTGTAATTACTCTCTTTATGGCAAAGGCGATCCCTTATGATTGTCCGTCTCTCTGTCTGTCTCCCAAGTATTGAAACCTTTTCAGGCACAAATTTTGCAACACTAAACAATCAGCTTTAAATACAGCAGTTTCCAAACAAAAGCTCTGAAAGAAAAAAAAAAATCCTTCATGGTACGCTCTCGCCTCTGTTTTGCTGATCACATTTAAGGCACGTCTATTTGAAGCGTGAACGGCAGAGAAAACAGTACGCACGCCGTTTCTGAGCTGTATTTAGCTTGCTGGCTGTTTGCATTGGGAGACACTTTCTTGTGCCGCCCGTGGTGCTAGCGGGACCCCAGAGAATCTGACGGCGGTCACATGAGCAGCTTCTCTCCTCCCTGGAGGTCCAATTACTGCTGGCTTTAGAGCACTGGTCAGGCTCAGCGCTCCGGGTCTTCTGCGCCTCGGATTAGTCAAACACTGCCTGAGAATTAGAACATGATCTAGAACACTTCCATCTTTCAGGCCATCTTTTTAAGGTGTCTTCAAGGATGAACATTTTAATAGAAATGAGCCTAAATTGTGAATAGTGAATGGAGCAGTCTGACTCATATGTCACATGAAGTGTGCCTGCACATGCCTGTTGGAATTATGAAGGATATAATATGTGTGAGAAATATGAGATTTTGAAAATTGAATGTGGCAAGTTCTGCGAACCGCTTGTCTTGCCTCAGAGAATTATGGAATATGGATTTATTTATGGAGCTTGTCACCGGTATACAATGGCCCCAAAATTCACATAAAAATGTAAGAATGTCCTTAACCAAATATCCATCGTACAATCATCTAAAACAAATGATACACAAGCTCAATTTATTTTGTATTTTCACTTTAATTTTAGTTTAATTAGTCATTTTGTTAGCTAGCTAAAAAAGTTTTTTACTATTTATTAATATTTTTTAGTTTTAGTTCAGTTTTATATTTTTTATTTACTTTCAGTTAGTAATTGAAATGCTTTTCATTGCATCATTTTATTTTATTTCAGCTTTATTGCGATTTAAAAAAATCGCAATTAAAAAGATTTTCAATTGAAGTTTGTTCTGATTTAATTTTTAGTGGATGTAAGTTAGTTGACAGAAATAGTTCACAACATTAGCTATTAACATGCTATAATACCTTCTGTCAAGCACACACTTTACACAGCAATTATGAACATTTTCAAAGTGTTCTTGTAATTTCATTAATTAATGCCACTTGTTTTTTTTACTTTATTTAATGTAATGTTTTTGTTGTTGTTAAAGGTATGCACTTTCAGAGAGGCTATAGCAATAAGCAAAAACCTTTACAGAATATATGTGCTTTATATATTTAGACTTTTTACATATCATATTTGAATTTATTGAAATTTTATTCATTTTATTGATGTCTTTTATTACTTGTTCCTTGTTATGAATCTTATTCATCTTCTCTGTATGAATTCTATATCCTTTTTCTGCCTCGTTATCGTATATGATTTTCCTTGTTTATGTTATTGATTTCTTTGAGAGTTTTTTCCTTCAGCCTTGATTGCATGATGCTCAGTCCCATGTTATCAGAGTGCATCAGTTCTTATCTCTGCAGACCTAAGATAATGCAAGATCTGCTGTATTACAAGAACATGGTGACCTAATCAGATCTGTCCATCTTGTCTATAGAGTGCATCCTTAAATGCTTACAAAAGAAGTACCAATAATTGTAATAGTTACTTTCCCTATAGTCCCATATAGTCCCTTGGGTCCCTATTTCCCTTTCCCTATATGTAATATAAAATGTTTATAGTTTCAGAAGACTCAGGGCTTCTTTCTCGTCTCTCACTCTTCATTCTTTTCATATACTCACAAACTTCATCTGTTAGATACACTACTTTGGATTTTATTATTATCTATTGACTAAGATAGATTTATTTTTCTATCTTATCTTGAAACTTTTTTTCATATTGACTTTCAAGTGTCGTTTTTAAATGTTCGTATAGGTTTTGTCTTGACCGATTGCCTAACCCATGATTGCTCTGGTCCACCATCTTGACCAGCACCGAAAGAGCATCCAAGACAAATATGGAAATTCATTCTGTTCTATGCTGGTTCAGTTCTAATGTGTGAACTGATGCCGCCTTTCATGCTGCACTATATCCGTACATTTGTCTAGTGTCTGAGAGACTCACAGGTGTTCGCATATTACATTGTGAACGTCAGGTGTAAAGGTCAGTACCTGAAAGCAGTGGATCTCTGAATGCGGTCCATCAGCTTTTCTGTCATTCTGGCATAGCTCATAACATCCATCAAAGCAGCTCCAAAGGCCACCGCACAAGATCTCACACACTCCTAATGTTCTCAAGAAGGGCAGGACGAGGCTTTCTGCTCAGCATCACAATGGAGAAGACTGAAGTGCTCCTAGCCTTGCGGATCCAAACCTTTGAATATCATACAGTCTGATTCACGTTTCAGCTGATTTTGTGTGGGATAGAAAAAGGTATCGCTTGGATGCCACCCACCACAGTTCCTTTTAATGTGATGTTACAGGGGGAGTAAATCTGAAATTGATGATCCTACAATAATAGACCGCATACAGCAAAGCGCTACCTCATTCAAATAATTGACACAGCAGTCTCTGCAAACAGTTACACAGGCAATACCGAAGAGATGACTGAAAATGATTGTTAGGTCCATATTAAATCCAAAACCATCAAATCTTTGTAGCATACACACAAAATAATTCAGTGCCTGAGTAAAAATCACAATTTGCTACCCTTAAAAAAATCCCTGAATATCACTTAAGTGATTGTTTGAGTTGGACATGGCAAACAAAAGGTCTAAAAATCAGTTTATTTAGCCTAAAATGTACACCTATTATTTACGTTTTTCACTAGCCTGACTTCGTCATACTCCTATTCTAGTCAGAATGTGAGTCTGATACTGCTCCATAGGGCTTTTATTATGCGGCGTGTCTTAACCGAACCAGGAAAAAAATGCCTGCACTCAATTTGATAGACCTACAACCAATCAAGTGACGTATGTTGAGCGACCCATAGTTGTCAACAGAGCTCAACTGCACGCACTCTGGAAAAAGTATTAAAAAAATAATGAGTGTTAAGGCCAATTTATACTTCTGCGTCGGGTGCGCAGAGTAGGTACGGCGTAGCATACGCACAGATGCGTACCATACACCGTACCCTTCGCCGTACCCTTCGCCGTAACCTGACGCGCACCTCCTCAAAAATGTAACTACACGTCGCGACGACGCGGACCGCAAGATCTGTGATTGGTCGGCTTGGTAGCATCGCTTTTCCTCCTATGCATTTCCGGCGTGTTCTTCTGCACCACCCGTCATTTTTAAATTCTAAAGTACAGCGAATCTGTTAAAAAAACTAAAAATTAACTGCTTTTCCACCTCGATAAGCTCCAACTCCAGCGTGATCCGCTCTCTTTCAGTCGCCATTGCTTGTAGTAGCCTAAACTCAAAACAGTCGCGAGGAATCTTCTTCTTCTCTAGGAACCGCGCGGAATCTAAACACAGTGGAACATTAAAACCCTCTGCCGCCAACTAGCGTTTCGGAGCTGTACTGCAGAGCAACGCAGACCTAGACGCAGAAGTATAAATGCTCACGCCGGCGTCGCCTATGTGCGTAGCCTCGGGGGTCGGGGGTCGGGGGGTTATGTGGTAAATGTACAACTTGTAACGAATGGAAATAAGGTGTGGCCCCTTTAAGAGCTGTGCGCTCCCTGTTGAACTGTCGGCAGTATTGTATTGTATACCTTGGGCCTCGAACACCCATTTTACTGTCTATGCGAACACCCCATGTATGCGGGTAATTTCTGTTTGATGCTAATTTTTATCTTATTTTGTTTATTAAGTAACGATGTGGACGGTAGTGTGACTGACAGTTAGGCTACATGAGTTCGATTTGGGAATAAAGTGCGAGTTGTGAGATGCCAATCGCCTCCGTGAGTTTGTCTGGCCTCTGCATGCAATAACTTTAGTTGTGAGCTATCCCTATTCTTCCTGAAGCAACGCGTTACAAACTGTTCAGTTTCATTGCGGGGACACCACCTTCACCTGCCATCATGTCTATCGGCTCGCTTTCGGGTTAAACTTTCCGCGCGCGCAACTGGGTTATAACTTATAGGTTGCCAGGTTGAGGTGACAAACGGGTTGAAATTGAAAATGGTCTGTGGATTGTGTGAATATAATGCATTTAATACAATCTGGCAACTGGTCAACATTAGACAAACGGGTCCGATTATTCATAAAGGAGTTTGGGCCATGCAAATTACGGGAGTTTCCCAGGAGAAATAACAAACCGGGAGGGGTCCGGGAGATGGGGCTAAAAAACGGGAGAAACCCGGGAAAAAACGGGAGTGTTGACAGGTATGGTATAAATTGGCCTTTAACGATCTTTGCCGGTGTTGCAAAAATAATTTAAGGATTCGTGGAGTACTTGCAAACACGAAAAGCATTTGTGAAAGAAATACGTTTGATGACGTGATGATTACGTAACTGCAGATCATCTGTCAATCATCTATAAAGCCCGCCCTGGCAATTTGATTGGCCCGACGATTTCTGAACCGATCATAATTACTCCTCAATGGATCGAGTCCAGACCAGTACTTCCCGACCAAAAAATGTTGTGGGCGGGGTTCGGGCTGGCATCCAGGCTAGTTTTTCACAAAAATAATGTATTTGACGAAAAATATATTATACTATTAAAATAAAATATATGTACTTGAGAGTGATGAAATGCTGATCAATTTCAAGAACCACAATTATTACTTATTTCAAATCAATAGTATTAATCTTTTATAAAAGCTTTGGAAATTGAGTATGTTGGACACAATTAACGCACATAGAAGCATAGTGAGCATCGATGCTCCCTGGTTTTTGCGGTGCATTGTGGGATTTTTTAGGGAGCGAATGTTCCAGTGGAAGGATTTTGCGAGTAAGACACCCCTTATAATGCCCTGAATACCGAACTGGAGAACTGTTTGAGATTGAGTTCAGTTTGTTCGGATGATGTGAACACTGTTTTGCAAACCGTACCCGAGTCTGCAAAAAAAAAGGTGGGCTGGAGTACGGTTCATGTTAACTCCTGTACAGTTCAGTGCTGATTTGAATGCAATCGTACTAAATTGTGGAAGTGAACCGCTGTTGATGATGTATGATATGATAAAATTGTGAATTCATGTGTGTTCTCACTCACATTCCTGACAAGTGTGACTGATGCACTGCAAGCAGAGAGAATGCATATCTCATTTCTGCTGGACTCCTGCGTTCTTTAGAACATTTGCAGAAGATATACACCGTTATGGTGGCGCTTTGAAAACAAAATCAAAGGTTCAATATTTTTTTGTGAGTGTTTTAGTGATGCTAGCACTGTTGCTCTACTGCTAGCTAGTAGCTGCCATTTTTAGTGGATTCAAATTAAATAAGTTCACATGAGTAGATTAGTTTAAGTACGCCTACCAATAAAACATGGCTTGATTTGTAACAATTTATTATAGACATTTATCTTGCTTCCATTAAACATCTTGGATATATCACAGAGCTGGTTGCAGAGCATCTTTATTAATGAAAAATATATGCAGTGTATAATATTGCATAGCATGTTGGAACATTTCTATGATGCTTTCTAGGGAGGAAAAAAATATTTTATTCTGACCAAACAGTTTTACGTCTTTCCTTTATGTTAATGGAACATTTTACAGCCCTAAACTTACTACTCCATCTAAGTGTAGTCAAAGCAAGAATTGCCCTGTAATTTCAAATGAATATTGGATATTAGTTTCCAGGTCACATCTGACTTTTCTCTTGGACTCTACAGTGTGCAGGTCTTCACTCAAGTTTGTTGTTGTTTTTCTGTTATTTTTGCTTTCAATCTGAAGAAGTGGGACGGCATTAACAGCAAGGCTTTTGAATTATTTAGAGTAAAATGGTTTTTATGCTCAAAGGTACGTTTTATTTTTCCCTCGAGTCATCCATCTTGCTTCCAAATGGCTTTTGCCTGAACCACAGAGGGTAGCCAGCCATACATCCAGCAGGAACCATCTTTCTCGAGGGAAGCTCACAGTCACTTAGTCTTTTCACGTGTGCATGCTCGTAAATATCATTAAACAAGCCTGGCATCCGACAATACATGCATGACCTATCATGCAAGCACTTAAAAACAGTATCAAATATTCATGTATGAAAATGTTTGCTACTGCTTTTCAAATTCAAATTTGCAATGAAAGATGGCAGGTGACTTTGTTGTTATTCAGACGTCTGATAGGGGAATTCCTTAAGAATGAATTGAACACAATGTTTTTTAGCGACTGATTCACTAAAGAAATTATGCAAAAACACAGCAACAAAATCTGAGCTGAACCGGTTTGCACCGCACAATACCCAATGTTGCAGGATGATGTTGCTAGTTTGGGTAGCCTACCTGCTTTCCATAGTCAGGAATAGCAAAATATTGATTGCATCATGGAGATACACTTTTAAAAATAAAGGTTCCAAAAGTTTTTTTTTTTTTTATAACCATTTTTGCTTGCCCAAAGAACCTTTCAGTGAACATTTTTTTTTCTTAGTAAAGAACATTTTAATAATCTGAAGAAACTTACGGAGCTCCTAAAGGGACATGGTGATGAAAAAAAGAGAGAGATATGAAAGATATTTTAATACATATGCGTTCTCTCGCAAACGTTTTGCGTTCCCCCGAGAAACTTTGCATTTTCTCAAAAAAACTGTTGAGCTCTTTGTGAGTGAATGCAGAAGTTTCTCAGAGGAACGCAGAGAGCGAATGCTAAATTGATCGGAGGAACACAAAGTCTTTGCGAGAGAACGCAAAAGCTTTGAAATATATTTTTCCTCCAATCCCATATTATCTGTAAACCACCATGTCCCTTATTTTTCCACTATAAAGAACCTTTTGTGCAATAGAAAGGTTTTTATTTATGCTAAAGCTTCCTCAACCACTTGTAGCACTTTGGTTTTTAAATAATGACATCTTGTACACTGCCACCAAGTGGCAATCCGTTGTATTTTGGATTTTCTTTTCTCAAAACTAAGATGGCTGACAGCCAGTCAGAAATGCCAAGTTGAAATATCCATTCATTCATTGTTGTAACATCAAATAACATAAGGATTCATATCATTGTGACATTTTTCCAAGTATTGATTTTAGATTGGGAGGAAATTCTGATTAATCATCTGTCCATTAATTTGGAAATCATGCATCACTGGATATTTTTCAGCTACAATTCATACTATTACTCTGACTCTTGTCCTTTAAAATACTTCATCTTCAATATCTCTTTTGGCTGTAAATAAATGTATTTGTGTTACTAGAATAATTATATTACTTTTTGACATAACTGCAATGTATGTTACTTGCAATGCGTTACTTGTTACATTAAAAAAGGTAATCTGATTACGTATGCACGTTGTAATATACACTTTACATCAAAAAGTTGATCTAATTACGTAATGCATGTTACATGTAATGAGTTACTTGTTACATCAAAAAGTAATCTAATTACTCAATACACACTACTTGTAATGAGTTACTTTACTCCTTTCATCAAAAAGTAATCTGATTACTTCATGCATGTTACTTATGAGTTACCCCCACCCAACACTGCTCATTTCAGATGAGATTGAAAACACCTGATTTCAGTCTGAGGTTTTCTCAGAGAGGAGAGCTACGGTAGAAATGTGTCTTAGGCTATGTTTACACGGAAACGATCTGAAGAGAAAACGCAAAAGCGCCGTTGCGGTTTCATTTTTTATTCTGCGTTAAGACGAGCATTATGGTTGGGAAATCCGCGTGCATACGGTGACGCAAAAGTGTGTTAAAAATTCGATGTAGTATGCACTCCAGGCGGCTAGGTGGCAATGTGAAACACTGGTGGAGCGTTTTTCAGATTGCCACTCTGGAGGGTGGTTTCACTTTTTTGCGTTTTTAAGCCCCCAAAACGCCGTCGGTGTTTAAACGAAAGGCACATCCGATAAAATATTTTTACGTTTTCACCCGGAATCGTTCTCGTGTAAACAGGGCCTTAGAGTGATCAGCCAATGGGGTAAATCAACATACTCTGGTTTTCTACATGAGTTGGGTTTCCACAGAGTTGTACCTTCACCGGTTGTAGAAATCTTGTCCTCATTTTCTGATATCAAAGACTCACAAAGTTCAATTTGTATGAAGTTCTGCGTCTGCTGGCCAAACAATATATTTTGTTGTATACTTTATAGTGTTTACATGATTTTATATTTTATTCATTGGTTTGTTAAATACACACAGTATTACTTAATTTAAAATCTCTTCATTTGAAACCAAAAGTGCATTCTGTCTCACTCAAGTGGACAACCTAAAGTCTCTTTGAAAAATGTGTAAAAAAATCTTGTTCAAATGTTGTTTTTCATGCCCTGAGAGCAATAAAAACACACGAAAAAAATCCTGACCGAGGGTGTCCTAATTCATGCATAAACGTTATGCTTTTTAGTGAATTTCCCTTTTTGCTCCTGTCTGCAATCCTGTCGATTGCTCCTGTCTGCCTCGCTGCCTGCTGTTGTGTGTGAGTGTGTTTGCTCCGAGGCTGTTAGCTCCGTCTAAGCCTCGCATTTCTTTCTGTTTTGAACCATCGTTTACTATCATTTCTAGTTGTTTATACTACTAATTACAGCTTACCTAACATCGCTAGCTTTCGTTATTGTTAGCACAACACGCTAGTATCTCGCTAGCCTGTTAAGGCGCCCCCCGTGCGCTCAGTTATTTATTTATTTTTCTCGTGCGCGCCCGCACATCTGAGTTCATAAAAAGCCCAGGTGAGTAAGAATCAGTCAACAAACACGGTGAGTAATGTCTTGTCCTGTTATTGTCACTTGCACATCATGCCATATGTTTACCATAGCCTTCCCCGTCGGCATAGGGTTTATATGTGATAAATGCAAGGAGACAGTCAGGCTGACGGAGAAGATTTCAGAATTAGAGACACGCATCCAAACTTTAATTGAGGATAGTAAGTGTGCTCGAGCTTTAGATACTACTTTGGATGCGCCTAGCATAGTGAACCATTTACATGATTCGGTTCCGGCTGAGTTATTGCCTGTGCAGCCAGGCAGATGGGTGTCGGTGAGAAATCGCTCTAGTCGCGGATCAAAAAACCACTCTTCTGTTCCGGTTACCATAACAAATCGATTTGCCCCTCTCAGTGAAACACCCACTGAGAATGCTGTTGATTGTGCCCTGGTAATTGGCGATTCTATTACACGGAACGTGAAAATAGAGACACCAGCCACCATAGTCACATGTTTGCCGGGAGCCAGAGCGCCTGACATCAAAGCAAATTTAAAAGTGCTGGCTAATGCTAATCGTAAATTCTCTAAGATTGTTATTCACGTCGGCACTAATGATGTTCGACTTCGCCAGTCGGAGATCACCAAAATTAATATTAAAGAGGTGTTTGAACTCGCAAGTACGATGTCAGGCACTGTAATCTGCTCTGGCCCCCTTCCTGTTCGAAGGAGTGATGAGATAGTTAGTAGATTGTGTTCACTCAATGGCTGGTTGTCTAATTGGTGTCCGCAACATAATATAGAATTCATAGACAATTGGAAAAGTTTTTGGGGCAAGCCTGACCTGTTGAAAAGAGATGGTATTCATCCCACCTGGGATGGTGCTGCTCTTCTCTCTAGTAATTTGGCTCATAGTCTTAGAGATAAAACATGACAATCTGGGGCTCAGGTCAGGAAGCAGACAGACTGGCTAAACCGACCGTCTGCTAGCGGCCTCACGTCACCAAGGTCAGATAAATCTCATCACATAGAGACTCTTTCACCTAGATATCATCCTATAGAGACTGTGTCTGTTCCCCGAATTTGGAAATCCAAAAAACTGCCAAACCTTTCTAAGGTTAAAAATATAATTGATGTTCAACAAATAAAAAACAGATATAATACAGATGAGCAAACGATAAAGCTTGGGTTGTTGAATATTCGATCCCTTAATTCAAAATCGCTCATAGTTAATGACAAGATTAAAGACTATAACCTAGATGTGCTGTGTTTGACAGAAACCTGGCTAAAACCAAACGATTACATTACTTTAAATGAGTCCACCCCGCAAGATTATTGTTATAAACATGAGCCTCGCCCGAAAGGCAAAGGGGGAGGTGTTGCTGTAATTTATAGTAATATTCTGAAAACCACTAAGAAATCTAGTTTTAAATATACTTCTTTTGAAGTGTTGGTGCTTAATGTAAAAATGTATAGTGTAAACAATAAATCACGTTTGAGAATTCTGCTGGCTACTGTATACAGGCCACCAGGGCACCATAAAGATTTTATCAAAGAATTTGCTGACTTTCTATCAGAATTAGTATTGGCTGCAGATAAAGTCCTAATTGTTGGTGATTTTAATATACATGTAGATAATGAAAAAGATGCATTGGGATTGGCATTTAAAGACATTATAAACTCAATTGGAGTGAGACAACACGTGTCAGGACCTACTCATTGTCGTAATCATACTCTTGATCTAATATTATCACATGGAATAGATGTTGATGGCGTTGAAATTCTGCAGCAGAGCGACGACATCTCCGATCACTATCTAGTCTCGTGTAAATTACATTTAGCCAAGGCTGCAAAGCCGACTCCATGTTATAAATATGTTAGACCTATCACTTCTGCCACTAAAGATTGCTTTATCAATAATCTTCCAAATCAGTTTCATAATCTCAGCATCCCAGATAGCTTAGAAGAACTTGATATTGCAACAGAAACTTTTAACTCTCTCTTTTCCAGCACTTTAGACACAGTTGCTCCGCTGCGCTTAAAGAAGATCAAAGAAAATAGTCCAACGCCGTGGTACAATGAGCACACCCGGGCCCTTAAGAGAGCAGCCAGAAAAATGGAGCGAAACTGGAAGAAAACAAAACTAGAGGTATTTCGGATTTCATGGAAGGAGAGCTCGATTGCTTACAGAGAGGCCTTAAAAGATGCTAGAACTAATTATTTTTCAACCCTATTAGAAGAAAATAAACATAATCCTAGGTGTTTATTTGAACAAGTGACTAAACTAACGAAAAAGAAAGCTTCAAGCCCAGAAGTTTATAAGAAACACAGCAGTAATGACTTTATGAACTTCTTCACTTATAAGATTGATAATATCAGGGACAAAATTATAAACTATGCAACCGTCTACTACAGTATCGCATCAGGGAGTATATTGTAGTCTCTGTGAGGAACATTTTGATTCATTTGTTGCTATAGGAGAGGAAGAATTTTGCAAAATTGTTAATTCATCTAAATCGACAACTTGTATGCTAGACCCTATACCGACTAAGCTACTGAAAGAGATGCTTCCAGAGGTCATAGATCCTCTTCTAGATATCATTAATTCATCTTTGTCATTAGGATACGTACCAAAAACCTTTAAGTTGGCTATGATTAAACCGCTTGTTAAAAAACCGCAACTTGATCCTACAAAATTAGTCAATTACAGGCCGATCTCGAATCTGCCTTTTCTGTCAAAGATACTAGAAAAAGCAGTATCCTCACAACTGTGTTCCTTTTTAGAAAGAAATAATATCTGCGAGGATTTTCAGTCCGGATTTAGACCGTACCATAGTACTGAGACTGCTCTCATTAAAGTCACAAATGATTTGCTCCTATCATCCGATCGTGGTTGTATCTCTCTATTAGTGTTACTTGATCTTAGTGCTGCATTTGATACTATCGACCACAACATTCTTTTAAATAGACTAGAAAACTATGTTGGCATTAGCGGAATTGCACTAGCATGGTTTAAATCATACTTATCTGACCGATATCAGTTTGTAGCAGTAAATGAAGAGATGTCTTATCGATCACAAGTTCAGTATGGCGTACCACAAGGCTCAGTACTAGGACCGCTGCTCTTCACTCTGTACATGCTACCATTAGGAGATATAATTAGGAAATATGGAATTAGCTTTCACTGTTATGCTGATGATACTCAGCTGTATATTTCTTCAAAACCTAACGAAACTTACCAATTCACAAAATTAACGGAATGCATAGCTGATATAAAAAATTGGATGACCAGTAATTTCCTATTACTAAATTCTGAAAAAACAGAGATTCTAATCATTGGACAAAAAACTTCCTCACCTAATAACCTAGAATACTGTCTAACACTTGATGGCTGCTCTGTTAAGTCTTCGACGTTAGTTAGGAACCTGGGTGTGCTCTTTGATACCAATCTTTCATTTGAAAGTCACGTGTCTAGTATCTGTAAAACCGCATTTTTCCATCTTAAAAATATATCTAAATTACGTCATATGCTCTCACTGACAAATGCGGAACAATTAGTTCATGCGTTCATGACCTCAAGGCTAGATTATTGTAATGCTCTACTGGGTGGTTGCCCTGCACGCTTATTAAACAAACTACAGCTAGTTCAAAATGCAGCCGCTAGAGTTCTTACCAGAACCAGGAAGTATGACCATATTAGTCCGGTTCTGTCAACACTGCATTGGCTGCCTATTAAACATCGTATAAATTTTAAAATATTGCTGATTACTTACAAAGCACTAAATGGTTTAGCTCCCCAGTACTTGAGCGAGCTCTTAACGCATTATAGTCCTTCACGTCTATTGCGATCTCAAAATTCTGGCCAGTTGATAATACCTAGAATATCAAAATCGACTGCTGGCGGTAGATCCTTTTCCTATTTAGCACCAAAACTTTGGAACAATCTTCCTAACACGGTCCGGGGAGCAGATACAGTCTGTCAGTTTAAATCTAGACTAAAAACACATCTCTTTGGCTTAGCATACACATAACACATTATAGATTTCTATAATTCAATGTTAGGCTGCATAGATTAGATCAGCCGGAACCGGGAACACTTCCCATAATTCCTGATGTACTTTGTACATCATAAGAAGGATGGCGTCTACGCTAATATTAGTCTCTCTGTTTATCCCGAGGTTTACCGCAGACCGCCGGATCCAGGGCATATCCAGATCTGATGAAGGACCATCACATGGACACGTCGACACGCATTATCAGGGCTGTGAAGGTCCATGGACACCTCACCACTCATCTCCTCACCGGCCGGATGACCCTACCCAACCAGATGAACTGGATAATATCGTGAAAGTTCTGATCCCATCTGACTCCTGGCATTATGCTGCCTAACTCATAATCATACACTGTTCATTCGTTGGCCAAAGGAGGACTGGCCCCCCGACTGAGCCTGGGTTCTCCCAAGGTTTTTTTCTCCATTCTGTCACCTGATGGAGTTTTGGTTCCTTGCCACTGTTGCCTTCGCCTTTTGGCTTGCTTAGTTGGGGACATTTAATTTTCAATTGAACAATACTATTACAACATTGTTTTCCTGTTATCTCTGTAAAGCTGCTTTGAAACAATTTGTATTGTAAAAAGCGCTATATAAATAAAGGTGACTTGACTTGACTTGACTTTTTAAATGTGCTTAAAATGTGGTTTAAAAAATGCATAAACCGAGATATAAAACTTGTATGTGTCTAGTGCCTCAACACAGTGAGATTCTGAAAATATTACACAATATTGATTTTGTTTCAAGTGAATATGAGAAGGAAATTTATACAAAAGAAGAGCTCTCTCTCTCCATCTCCCTCACATCTTAACCAAATTTAGCTGGTAATATACAATAACGTCATCTCGTCAGGCAGTTCTCCTCCTTCGAATGGCAGCCCTTAAATGCTCTGACATAAAATATCTGTCTGCTGCAATTTCATCATGCCATTTGCAGCAACTATTCCTGAAGAAACAGAAGGAATGTCGTATCACAGTGCCAGTAGACAATCAATTAAACAGATTCAGTCCCTTCCACTTTTCCTTTCTGATACAATGAGCAATTTCATTCATTTTTCAACAGGTGTGTGTGTCGATTCCATCTGTAGCCAGTTGGATGTTAACGGTTACTCATTAGGGAATCACATTATAATTGGTTCTTGTTGAAGTCAACATGAAACAACATTTGCAGCAGGAGTGGGAAACAATTAGAATTTAAGAGCTGGCTCTTGTTCAAATCATGAGTTGGAATGACAAGAAGAGCTATTTACTGAATTATATTCAAATAAATTCAACAAAGACTCAAAGCAGAGGAGTTTATCAGTCCTAAAGAACAAAATGAGCCAAAATCAACTTGATTTCAATAGTATGCTCTTCATCATTATTCCATTAAAAATGATGAGATTATATACACACTACTGTTCAAATATTTGGTGTTGGTAAGATTTGATGATGATCACCAAGGCTACATTTATTTAATTACAAATACACTAAAAACAGTCATATTGTGAAATAATAAAACGAATTTAAAATAACAGTTTTTTTATTTGAATATATTTTAAAATGTAATTTATTCATTTGATGCAAAGCTGAAATTTCAACATCATCTTCAATGTCACATGATCCTTCAGAAATTATTCTATGATGATTTTTTTCATCATATCATTTTTAGGTGACATAAGTCAAAACATTAAAACATTTTGATGAAAGATTATAAAGATAAACTACTTTTTCTTTAGGATAACATACGGCTGCTCATGTAAAGAAAAGCAATTTCAATTTCATGTTCAATTTCAGATTCTTCTCCAGCATGAGGTAAGAATGTTTTATACACACACACACACACACACACACACACACACACACACACACACACACACACACACACACACACGCACACGCACACGCACACGCACGCACACACAGGTGAAGCTCGAAAAATTAGAATATCGTGCAAAAGTTAAAAAATTAGTTTAACCTTTTAATTTGAATTACTGAAATACACAAACTTTTGGATGATCTTGTAATTTTTCGCGTTTCACCTGTGTGTATATATATAATCTCCTTTCCACGCTTTTTTATTTGTACTGATCTTCAAATAATTGTAACATCCCTTAGCCACCTGGATGAGATAAAAAAAAAGGTTTGAGAATAAATTATCTTTACATAATTAATGCTGAGTCCTTGATAAATGTATTGTGTACGCTTGAATGCTTAATGCATTATCATGTCTTAAAGGAGACCTGATTGACTGGCTTGTTAGCATTGCCCGGTTAACCCCTACTGGTAGATGCTGGAATCACACCATCTGGATCCAAAAAACGTCTTTCTCCATTGACAGCCAATTAAACGCAGCGTTATAATTCTGGCAATACCATAGGTATATCATTCACATATATATTGTAAAAGATTTTACAGACTCTAATGGACTTACATTTGTAATAATACCAGCCAATCAGCATCGTGATGTCACATCCGAGCAGCGCCAGACTCATTAGTTGCTTAGTCACGAAGTATTTTAACAGAAAAAAATGACACGCATATTAGAGTTTAACAGGTGTAACATTTGTAATGTTTGATCCTGAATCATTATGGCATTAGCACTTCTCTAATGCCAGCCTACCTTGGCATCACACGATAAATTTGCGCTCTCTTTGCGGCCTACTAAAAAAGATCCTCCGCACCACTCAGATAGATAAAACCTCTCCTCAATCATCTGAAACCTGTCAGAGACTAAAACGGCTCATTAATAGCTAAATGAATCACATAATAAAGCCCCTGGCATACCGCCTCATGCACCACTATACGTTCACGTCATCTTTATTGATCCAGCTCCTGAGGGTTGATATACAGCACCGATCTAATTGTGTTCAGTGAAGAGTTTATGGCGTTTGCAAGGAGAAGCATCTATTAAAGGCTGCTTGGCTAGAAAGCCACGTGACGGCCTGTCAACAAAGCCCTGAGATGAAATGGTGCCTCTGTCATTAAAAATAATAGCAACAGAAGAGTGGAAAGAGGAAAAAAGCCTTTATGTTCCATGAAAATCTAGCTTGCAAGTAAAGAGACAGAGGCTATACGGCGATAGACAGAAGACATAACACCAGAAAACACAGCCACAAAGTGCTAATTAGAGAAATCGAACCCTTTTTCAGAAGCCACATTTGAATATGAGACTATTAAAAGGGATCCTCATTCCCACTTTGTCACTTCCACAATGCATTGCTGATGCGAATGAGCAGTTTCTGAACAGTGTCAGTTCTGCCAGGTGGTGAAGCAGAGCCACACTTCAGCTTTTTGTTTCCGTCACATATTCCTGTTCAACAAATAGTACAAAAAGTCTAGCTGTCATTTTATTAATTATTCTTTTTTCCCCATACTTCTGAGGAAACACGCTTAGAAATAATGATTGTAATTCTAATGCCAAAGGATGAGATCAATTTGACAATACAGTAAATCATCTCTAGTAAAAGAGGATTTTTTACAGTAGTAAAAGTGACAAAATTCATTCTTTTTTTTTTAAATAAAATACTACACTCTCAGAATTTTTTTTATTTTTTTATAAAAGCTGCATGGTACCCTTTAAAAGGTTATAATATGTACTATTTAGGTACTTATATGTACACTTAAAGCAACTTCACTTTTCCTCTTCGGTCGCCCTACTGGTTGGAAACGAAATTGTCCATTGCCGCTGTTGTAAATAATTTAGCCTACCGTCGCACGCACGCTCGCTGTTTATCCAGCACCGGCTTTAGAATGAACGATGTCCACAGACAAGGTAGAGTATGTTACATGATTTCATGAAAGGATGATGTATTGCGACATCAGAAACGAAGAAAAACTAAATAACGACGATTGTAGCGCTTGACGTAAAGCAGTCGAATTTTGTACTTCTTTTTGTGCACGGGTTCCTACCCGAACCCCGGAGTTACATAGTGCTAGTAAAAGCGATACAGACCCCGTCAGGCTGTGGCAGACGTGTCATTTAACTTATTTTAAGTCGATGTACCATCACAAGGGTCTTGGAAATATATTATGAAGGTTGAAAAACTACATAGTGTTACTTTAATATGTACTTTTAAGGTACTGATTTTCACTCTTTAGCTACAGTACATGCACTCTAAAAACTGCTGGGTTGTTTTAACCCAACTTTGGGTCAAATCCAGCCGTTGGGTTCGATTTTTACATTACATTTTTAACCCAACATTTGGGTTTGTCCATATTTGAACCAAAGTTGGGTTAAAACAACCCAGCATTTTTTAGAATGTGCCTTTTGAAAGGGCACTTTCCCAGTGACAGTTTTTCTGAGTGCATTTACACATTGTCATAACCAGTCCCAGACAGCGACACTGTAGCCGTGTTTCCACTGTCGGGCCAGTGCGAGCCAGGGCTTTGAACGGGTCATGCTGGGCTAAAAGACAAAATTGACTTGTACTCAGTGCATACGCAATATCTTATTCTCCGACCAATTATGTACAAATATGTTAAAAAAAAACAAGTTAAGAAATTATACAGACCCATCAGTTAGCTATACACATGCAGCTACACCCAACAAGAAATATTTCATTTCTTGAAAATATTCGTATTGCACTTTAACTGATATGGGTATACAACATATCTTAAAACGATTATACATATACTGGAAACTTGTAGCCAACCTGGATCATAAAAATATGTGTTTGTGCTTCCCTGAGAACAGACTACTCAAATAAAAGCTTATAACTACAGGAATAACGATTAGAGAGTTGTTTGCATAAGTTATCCTTTAAACATTCACTAGTTTGCCCTGTGAAACACAGGCTACAATTTATCTCCATAAATGCTATTTTCTCAATTATGCGCATATTTTCACTTACCTACATCAACTTGCTCCATCAATATTGTCACCACATATTTTACATTTACGCCTGTTCTCTTTGCATCAATTATCTTTTTGGATAAAAACAAGGGTTGTAAAAATTCAATCGTAATGCATAGTTGTGATTCATTTACACTAGTGTTGAGTTTGTGTGTTTTTATTTTTGACCTGGTTTTCTGTTCATGTGTGAGTTTCTTTGTTAATCTTCTAGCCTGTAAATTAGTTCAGTTCACCTCAGGTCTCCTCCTGTTTGTTTCTATGGTTACTGATTGAGTTAGTTCTGTTCAGGTAATCAGCCCTCTCTTGTTTTCTGTCTGTTTAAGCCCCGTGTTTATGTCGTGTTTAGGTTGGTGGTTCGGTTCTGTGAGATTTTGTGAAGATTTGAATTTATATCTAAATAAAAACTGTTGCACTTAGATCCATTTTCATCTCTGCTGCAACCAACGTGTGACATAATGCAGTTGTGTGTATGTAGGTTTTACTCATGTGCAGCTTATATACACCAGACTAAATTATTTAGCATAACTCAGCTCACTTGCAGAAAAATAAATGCTGAAAATTAATAGAAACGCACAGGGGAAATACAAACACTGAACATTATATGCAAACCTATAATAATAAATGACATGTATCAAATAATACAGTTAGCAATAATAAACCATAAACTAAGTCACATCATTAATATGCTTATTTATATTTCTGATGATGATCGATATTTCGGTTGAAAATTGCAAATATTAGATCTTGATAAGGGTATGTTGTTCCATATGTTGTCAGTTTTAAGCCATTTAGTTTCCCTGCAGTCAAAAAAAATCAGGAAATGTATATTACACACCAGAGTGTTTTGTGTGAATTAAGAGATCCCTGTGGCTTTCACTGCTGAGCTGGAATCACTAGAAGAAAGAATGAAAGATAACCTCAGCATATCTCGATGAATTACCGCACGGGTTCACAATAATATAAGAATGGGGGTTTCTTTCGTCTAGCCCATACACAACCTGGACGCTGCCATATTTGTGTCATGAACCAATCACATGACCTGAGCCACAAATGCCACATGAACTCCTTGGAGCACACAGGGAAAACGATTCCTTACACTCCCTAGATACAGAAGGTATGTCAATGTTACACACACACACTGCCCACATAAGAATAAATAAGCAAAAAAAAGTTCCGGAAAATATAAACAATGCTACATGAACAGTGTTTTTTTTTTTCTTGAAAGCTCATAATTGCAAGTAGCTCTTTTTATGAATTATTCATTAATGAATTACATTTGAACTTTGTCAGTGTAGCAATTATTGTAAACTACGGGCCTGATACATAAATATTTCGAGAACATATTATAAAAGCGTTGCATATACTGTGCGGGCCTATTTATGCATGATTATTAAAAGTGTCTCTGTGGAGGTCATCAGAGAAGCAATTAGAAGTTTCCCTGAGGGAAGTCAGCAGGAGGGACGGAGACACATAGAGAGAGTTAGAGAGATCCAGCTGCTTTTGTGCTTTATTCACCATGGTGACCTGAAAGAGAAATTGTTTACTTAGTTAAAGTTGTTAAAACCTTCCCAAGCCTGCCAATATTCATGTCATAATGCCACTGAAATGATGTCAAGTGTATGGGAGGTTTGGATGACCTTGTATTTTCCTGGTAATATACTTGGAGCGTCTTATTTAATTAGAGTAGAATCAGAACCGACATCGCAAACTTGCTTTGAAAAGAAAAGAAAATACAGCTAAATGCGGCAGCAGAATCTCCCCTACAGCACGTCAGCACGTCCATGGCGACATTAACCATGAAATTCGAGTCAATTTGGTCAATGGCCAGCAGATGGGTGCTGAAGGTGGTAATTATCTTTCATGACAAGTTTGCATATTTCCCGGCAAGCTCTAACAAGATGCTAACGCTCTTTTGCAGAGACCCACTGATGCGAGTTCACACTAACGTCAGATTAATTGGACATTACATTGGCTCACCATCACTGACCACTCATGGTGTGTGCTTTATTTCACACATCCATTGTGCTGATGAAACTTACAGTAGCCCAGCAAACCGGAGTATTGCAACTATGTTTTTGAGGTTTTACAATGCATTGCGATTACATCAATGCTAAACATGAGGGGTATGATAGTTAATTTGTTATCATCCCTGAAAAAAGAAACTGTAATTTTTACAGTAAAAAAAACGGCAGCTGTGGTTGCAAGAATTTTACCGTCAAAAATACGGTAGCAACATTATTGGTTTTACAGACTTAACTTCAAATTTACAGTAATACACCGTAATTCATTATCTGGTATAATGTTACTTTACCGACCTATTGAAGTATTAATATCTGTTTTGTACTGATGGCAACCAATAATCACAGGGGTGATGAATCACATATTCAATCAAAGCTCATTACAAGCAACTCTTCCATAAGAAAGTTAATACTTATATACAGAAGCTGCACAGCCACAGTGTCATTCGCACAAACATTAAACACCATCATATAACACATGAAATTTTAAAAATGCAATAAACATTCATTTAACAACATTAAATGTAACATAAAACCCTACATAACTGATTAGAAAAAAAAAACGAAGAAAACTATGAAGAAACATAGTTACTTCAACAAAACTACATCAAATGTGAAGTGTCACGCAGGGAATTGTGTGAATTAAATTTTCTTTTACCGTTAAAATTACAATCATTTTTTACAGTTGTTCCATTGAACACAAGAGGAGTTGCTTTGGATATACAGAGTGATGTGTTAAAAATAACATAAAAGCAGTGATGCCGTTACTCTAATTTGACCACTTTTTTCAGTAACGAGTAATCTAACGCGTTACTATTTCAAAACCAGTAATCAGATTAAAGTTACTTATCCAAGTCACTGTGCGTTACTATTTTTGTCATTTTCCTTATTAAAAATATATATGTATTTCTTCTTGCATCTCGGGGAGTGTGCGCGACAAGTCACGTTTTCAGCATGAGGTTCACGTCACGTGTATGTACCACGCAGCGACACAAACGTAAACAACAATGGAGGGAGGAGAGCGATGCGCTTTTTCTAGCTGGAAATACAGTCACTATTTTGAGTTTGTGTCTGTCAGCTAAAGATGGCATTATTAAGGTCCGTTGTAAACTCTGTGCTGGTGGCGACAAAGTGTTATCTACCTACAGAAACACTTCGTCGAATGTTTTTCGAAAAAACATATGGAGTCGCAGCACCGCACAGTCAAACTTACGCCCGTTTCACACATACTTGTCTCCGTCTGCAGTGCATATTTTTTTCCCGTATCCATGTTAACAGGTTAGAGCTTTCACACTGCACGCGGGTGCGGTCCGTCGATCCGTTCCAGGTGCGTGAGTATACAGCAGTGCAGAGCAGTGTTGCCAGATTGGGACGGTGATTTCCAGCCCAAAAGCTCACCAAAAACCGCCCACTCCGAGAAAAAACCGCCCAAAATTTTACTGCCAAAAAAAAGTGCTATAATTGTATTGCCATGTCATTCAAGGTCGATAAGCCCATTTTTATCTCCTTAAAACAAAATAACGATGATAAAATACAATAAAAAATAAATAAATTTCCCAGGAAAACGGATCAAAACAGGGCAATAATTAAGAAGAATTAGCAAATATGACTAAAATGTCCAGGTGGACACTGTCAAAACGGCAATCAAGAAATGTACCGATGATTTTAACCCTCAGAAGTAGCTGTTACACATTGTAGAACATAATGCAGAATTTAGCAATCAAAACTGATTCATTGTTGATCAAACCTTTTTCAGCAGCTGTCAGGGACAGGAGAGTTCATGCAGTCTGGACGGTGTAAACGTTGCAGATGTCTGGTTAGGCTAGTGCACATGGACAGGAGTCGTCCCATATTCGATTCCAATTCAAGTATTTCAACTGAACTTTGCTCTCCTCTCAGAGTTAACCATGGAGTCATCTCCCACCACATGTGTACGTTTTTAGAGTTGATCACTGTAGATAGCCTACATCTTACTGTATATGTAGGTCACTTTGGCATTATCGATCATCACTAGAATAATACAGCTACCTTCAAGTTATCGCGCTAAATCGCGTCTGCCTGCTGATCGCTGATTGGCTATAAGTGCGTGCGTGCTCATCGGTGACATAGAAATCATATAGAGACTAGAAGCCCTATTGGCCGCTGGAAACCGAGAAATCCGGCCGCCATCTTGAACCGGTCGTATTCCTAGTTTCGTTGCGTGGCAGCAGATAAGATGCCAGAGCATTGTGGAGCATTTTGCTGTTCTAATCGCCGGACCATCGAAAATAGGGCTTTTCACAAGTAAGTCTTAATATTACCGTACTATTGGTTGTATTTTGTGAATAGAATATTACCAGATAATCGAGAAGGAGCAAGGATATTTGCTATTACTGTACTGAAATCGTTGTGAAATGCTGTTTACTGCATCAGCCGGTGTTCACCCGGCATGGAGAGGTGGGGTAACTGTTAAAGTAATAATTACAAGAGCTTCTAGGTTATCAGATAAGCATTCAACTGCCCTGTTGTATAGGTTATTTGTGTTTGCGCACATGATATCAGGAAGCAATGTAACGTTAATACACGCATGACAGCGATGCACAAATTGAGTTGTAAAACTACTTTAGTTTTCTACTTCTAGTTTTATTGATAACCTATATCTTATCACATGCGATTTGGCTATTGATATTACAGAAGTCCTGTGGTAAAATTACGTTATTAATTTACTCCATCTACCCTTGTAAAGTTAATCCGAATAGGGCTTTGGTCTCGACATTTTCCCCTCCCACATCCACATACAATAAAAAAAAAGTATAGGCTTAATGTTGTCCGAATTTAATTTTTAGAAATTACTGATGCAAACACGTTGAAAAGCGATCTTATCAATTTTTATTACAGGTGGCTGCGTTCGGTGGATTCGCGGCTGCGTGTGTGTGTGTGTGTGTGTGTGTGTGTGTGTGTGTGTGAGAGAGAGAGAGAGAGAGAGAGAGAGAGAGAGAGAGAGAGAGAGAGAGAGAGAGAGAGAGAAGGAGAGAGAGAGAGAGAGAGAGAGAGAGAGAGAGAGACTGTCTGTTCGTGTTTGTTTCTATGTGTGTCTGTTCGTGTGTATTTGCGTGTCACATATCATAAATTGTTTCTTCAACTTATTAAAATATCTTACTTTACTCCAACTATCTGTTTCTGCTTCTTTATTATATTTATAGTGTGTGATTTATCAAAAACATTATATCCTTCATCACACATATTGTGTCTGGTCACTTTATAACTTATATCAGAATATTATATTACTGTTAAGCCTACAATGGATATTAAAATACGACGAACCATAGTCCTGTATCATAGCTACATGAATTACCTTTGCAGGGAAAAAAAACGCGTGAAAATCAGTTCAGTATTCAGTGAGATATGATTAATTTAATGCGCTGACAGCTCATTCACCTGCCATTCAGATTACACTGAGCGGAGCGGATGACCGGTTTAAGATGGCGGCTCCAATTCTCGTCCGTGCCAATAGGCAGTAGCACTCAATAGGGCGTCTACCTATATGATGTCTATGATCGGTGACGTCAACACCAACGCCAGCTGACTCTGCATGGGCGTGTGTGTTTGTCAGTGATGGGCAGTAACGCGTTAGAAGTAACGCGTTACTGTAATCCAATTACTTTTTTCAAGTAACGAGTAAAGTAAGGGATTACAATTGCAAAAACAGTAATTAGATTACTGTTACTTCCCCGTAAGCAGGCTGCATTACTGCGTTAGTTAACCGTCATTTTGTTTCGTGAGACTGTCTCGTGCGTGAGTGACAATGACATATGAGCGCCGCGACGTCAGTGGTAAACACGGAAGCGCGGAGAGAGACACGCATTTGATTGGTCTCACACACCACACCCCCTATTTCTCACGCTGAACTGTCAACCCGGTCGGTCAAATGCCTGAAAGATGAGTTTATCTATAGATCTACCTGTTGAGCCACTCGTGATCGACTAGTTATACCACAAATTAGTTCAAATCTCTTGGAATCTAGAGCGAGCCTGCATACGAGACAGAGACCGCGTAGCGCGCGTGCACGGAGAGGGAGAGCGAGAGATCTTGCGTGTGCAGAGAGCATCCTGATCTAGAAACAGGACCCCCGTTGGAGAATGTCAAAATCCCACCTCAAATCTGAGCAAGCACCTAGCAAGCCGGCACAGGAATGTGAAACTTACTGAAAAAAAACCCTGAACCCCCAACTGACATGACATGGCTGTTTTGGTAAACTCATTTGCACTTTACTGTTAAAATACGTTAGTGTTAATAATTTAGAATACAGTCAGGAGAGACTGTCATTTTAATTATTTTATTGCTGTATTTTATTTACATATATTCGTATGAAGGATTTTACAAAAAAATATATTTATTTTATATGCTGGAATATGCAGAAATATAAGTTAACAGAAGAAGGACTTTCTTCATTTCATTAAAATATGGTGGAATGTGCAGAAAATAGGTTTAAATGTTCAACAATTTTCTTCAAGTCTGAGACTGTTGCATTTAACAACATTTTTGCTTGATGCAATGTGCATGAAGTAAAAATATTGAAACTAATAAAACAAGTTAAAAAAAATAGTGTTTCATTTGATTAAATTTTAGATGATGGAATATGCAGAAAGACTATAATTAGGCTGAAAGGTCTATTGCTTTATAGCGTATTCAGGTCGTGCATCATGTTTTTGAAAAGTAACTTAGTAAAGTAACTAGTAAAGTAACTAATTACTTTTGAAAATAAGTAATCAGTAAAGTAACTGGATTACTTTCTTGGAGAAGTAATCAGTAATCAGTAACTAATTGCTATTTCCAAGTAACTTGACCAACACTGGTGTTTGTCATGATGACAGCACATGCACACTTTAGCTTAGTTTTTTAACCAATTAGACTTTAATAAGTAGATGTTTGAAAACCGCCGAACTGACCCCAAACCAGCCCAAATTTTGTCCACCCGCCCAAACCCTTTTTTACCCGCACAATCAAATTCAAAACCGCCCAATTGGGCGGGAACCCGCCCAATCTGGCAACACTGGTGCAGAGATCGTTTCCGCACCTAGTCTATTTTTGCTGTGCTGCACCGCGCTGAATTAAAGTGGCAGCGCATTGTTCACATTAAAATAGACATAGATTGACAAGAAACTGTATTAATTTCATCATATGTGACCCTGGATGACAAAACCAGTCTTATGGGTCATTTTTTTGAAATTGAGTTTTATACATCACATGAAAGCTGAATAAATAAGCTTTCCATTGATGTGTGGTTTGTTAGGATAGGACAATATTTGGCCGAGATACAACTATTTGAAAGTCTGGAATCTGATGATGCAAAAAAATCGAAACATTGAGAAAATCCCCTTTAAAGTTGTGCATTGTGCTCGCGATTGTGCTGCATTCACTGACAAAAATAAATGTTTTATACATTTACGGTCGAAAATTTACCAAATATCTTGATGGAACATGATCTTTACTTAATATCCTACTGATTTTTGGCATAAAAGAAAAATTTATAATTTTGACCCATACAATGTATTGTTGGCTATTCCCACAAATATACCTGTGCTACTTAAGACTGGTTTTGTGATCCAGGGTCACATATACGCAAAATAACAGTTAACATGTTATACAGTTACTAAATTACAGGGTCAAGAAAAACAAAAAAACAATATATATTTTATAAAAACAAGTATTTATATTAAGTGAAGTCAAGAAAGACTGTTATTTCAGGAAATAGTTTCTAAGTTCAACTTTAAATGTCAGGAGATAGATTGTTGATGTTACTGTTAAAAATACACTTCCAATAAAGTGAGTGTTGGCAAAACCGGTTGTCATTTTTATGTTGAGGTGGCGGGGGTGTTGTCGGCAACTGCTGAATGTAACCAATAAAAGTAACTTGTAAAGTAACTTAGTTACTTTTAAAATCAAGTAACTTGTAAAGTAACTTAGTTACTTTTAAGATCAAGTAACTTGTAAAGTAACTTAGTTACTTTTTCAGAGTAACTGTGGCAACACTGCATAAAAGCAACATACATTTACCATAAAAGTAAATAGCTCATATGATTTGACTTAGGCGGTATTGCCAAGTATGCCAAGATAAGCCATTAGTCACTAGCCTATATTCTTCTCTGCCAAGATGTATTGTACAAGGTCTGACATCAATGCATCTTGATTTGCTATTTAGTTTCAGTTTATAGACATTTTGCTTAAAGTAACACCAAGTAACTTTTCCTCTTCGGTCGCCCTACTGGTTGGAAACGAAATTGTCCAATACCGCTGTTGTAAATAATTTAGCCTACCGTCACACACACGCTCGCTGTTTATCCCGCACCAGCTTTAGAATGAACGATGTCCACAGACAAGGTAGAGTATGTTACATGATTTCATGAAAGGATGATGTATTGCGACATCAGAAACGAAGAAAACCGAAATAATGACTATTGTAGCGCTTGACGTAAAGCAGTCGAATTTTGTAGTTCTTTTTGTGCCTGGGTTCCTACCCGAAACCCGAAGTTACATAGTGCCAGTAAAAGCGATACAGACCACGTCAGGCTGTGGCAGACGTGTCATTTAACTTATTTTAAGTCGATGTACCATCACAAGGGTCTTGGAAATATATTATTAAGGTTGAAAAACTACATAGTGTTACTTTAAGATATTTGATTGTGTTCAACACACAAAGACAGGAGTTCACTTTCAGGAGTTCAAAGAAACTTTAACTAGTGTCCCTTTAATCTTATGTATATACATTTTATATTGTTTGTTTTAGTTATCCTCCTGTACAGCATTTTATCTGTGAAAAGCGCTGTATAAATAAACTTTACTTACTATATGCTATACTATAAAGCTATGGGTTTGGTAAAACGAGTAAATGATAACAAAATGTTTTTTTTTGTGTGTGTGTTTTTTTTTCTGTAATATGGCAGTTTATCAAGACAGATGGTTTTTATTCACTGTCCGCATACCCTTAGCTCATGCGTCATTGAGTTCATTGCACAAGAGGAATGTTGAAAAATATTTGAAAACATGTCAGTTTATTGTATAGGGTCTTTATTAAAGTGGCAGAATCCCAAGTCAGCTGACTAATTTGCCATTTTACATGCGTGGGGGAAATGCTTTCTGGTTGAATGTAATTCACTGTGACATGGATGGTTTGATGCAAATAACATCCAATTGGCTAACTAAACGAAATGCAAGTGCAAGTGTCTGGTTTAGCCTCCATCAAGTCAAAATAATTAGATTTTCTTCATTACTCAAAACAATGAAGAAATATATCAGTTATGCCTATTCAGTTGTTCTGCCCAGTCACAGTTAAGTAGTCAACTACTAAGAATGAAGCAGCATACATGCATACTAGAAAAAATTGACAATAAGAAAGTCAAATCTGACAAACCTTGTGATGTTCCTTCCAGTCTGTGTTGCACCTGCCGCTCGACATATCCTTCTTCATGTTAGAAAGAAGTTGAAGTTTATTTTTAACAAGGTCTGTGATCATTTCAGTTTGATCTTAACAGTTTGAGCAACACATTTAATCACAGATTGTTTCGTGATCCTGTCAAAATGTAATGCCGCTTTGCAAAGTGGCGGTTATTGAACGATAGAGTGGCGAAAAATTATATTACACTTGACAACAAACCTGTCGCAGTGAGGGAGCGCAGTTTCTTATTCCACATAGAGGTCATTGAAAAAATGCAGTAAAAAACAAAAACGGCCCATTTAATTAGTGCGAGGGTGAAAAATGGTCATGAAAATCTCAATTATAACTGTTTGGGTGAAGAATAAAAAACGTTACTCCATGCGAATAGAGCTCAGGGGGAAAAAATGCTTTATATGACCCGTTTTAAGAAAAAAATAGTAACAGTTTCTTATTTTCTTGCTTTCATCTGCTTTGTATTTACTGGTAGAAGTCATATATTAAATCTGAAATACAGCAGTGAAGAAAAGTTGGGAGGTAAAAGAAAAGAAACAAACCTGAAAGAAAAGAATTATCCCTTTCAAATGAGTTTGTCGTATCTTATGTGTCAGCAGAGCATTATGTTGGAGAGAGCAGCTGTCAGAAGGAGGCTCTATTGGGAAGAAAGCGGCAAGATTGAATTACTTTCCTTTCTGAAGGCTGACTAAGAGCACCAACAGAAAAAAAGGTAGTTTTAACATGACGGTGTGAGATAACTGTGAAGCAGCATTTCTGATACAGATATCTCACATCTCTCTGAGAAACTTTCTGGATATTGACAAAAAGATTTTCCAGACTGATATTCTTTCTTCTTTTTTAAGTTAGTTATATGAAGAGAACATGAAAAAACAAAGCACTGAAATGCATAAAAAGTTGCTGTAGCAACTTTTATCCCAGACCTTCAAAACTGTATTCAAGTGGAATGTTTATCTGTGTGTTGGTAACAAACTGTTGTTCATTTATTTAAAGGTGCGGTATATATTTTCTGTGCCACTAGCATCAATAAATGTAATGCAAAAACAGTTTCTCCCATTTGCTACTGGTCAGTAAAAATAGGCCTGCCCATTTATGACACTAATACTGTCAAGTAAAAACAATCTCCTTCTAATAATGGTTCAGGGATTTTACCTCCACTGACGACCACACAAGGCACCCAATCAGTTCAGTGCCTTGCTTTCATTAAGTTAATGAATACTAATAAAAACAAATTAAATTAACAGTCTGTCACATCTTATAAACACATGTAGAATAATGTAACATAGATTAGGCAGCCAATTACCTGTGGAATTCTGGGGCCGTCTCTCGTCCCCATGGGCTTATTAATGCTGTTTGCATCTATGAGTCACAACCTATCATATTAATGTTTGTACACATAATAAACATCTGTGACAAAAGCAGGTCTCTTGTTCATGCAGACTCAACCTGTACAGCAGGAGTCTCGATCTCACACCTACAGTAGCAGGGTATTGTTCTATTTGAGGCCAGCTGAACAGTGTTTTTACAACTGTGAATTGAATCTATGCAGTTATTGGCACAGTTTAGAACCATTGATGCATGAACAGACATTTTCGGAGTTGAGCGATGCATTCTGTTCTGCACATTTAATGGAGTAATGATGCTTGAGAACTGTGATTTTCAGCTCCAGAATCCAGTCAGTGATTTTGGTAACACTTTACAACACGAGTGAACTAATGTGCATTAGTTCATGCTTAAAGGATTAGTTCACTTCAGAATTTAAAAATTCCTGATAATTTACTCAACCCCACGTTATCCTTTCTTTCTTCAGTCAAAAAAAAGAGATGAAGGTTTTTGAGGTTCATGTTGAAAGGTCATGCGTGATGTAGGCGGAAGTACAGAACTAGTGTTTACAAAGCGAATGTGCAAAGATTAAAAAAATCAAATAAATGAAAGCTCTAGCTGAAGTTTTGCCAGGAAGACTCAAATGTTGCATCACTTATTACCTTCACATCTAACCAATCGTGTTCTATTACTTGTAGTTTAAAAGATCGGTACTTGCACATGTCTGAGTTCGCAGATGCTGAAGCCAACATTCCCCTCCATCCTCCCCACCACCACCAGGATGGTCCCTGTCCATACCTCCCAGGGGGTCGGCTGCGCCCCTGCCTACGTCTTCAGGCAGGAAAAGCATGTTCTGTTACCCTCGGATCGCGAGCTACGCCAAATAACTTCATAACACAACTTGCTTGCTGGGCTGTTAATAAATTAATGCTTTGTTAATTTAATGCAGAGTCTTTCTGGTAGAAATAAAAGGTAAAACAATGATGTTTGACGATTTTGAAGTTGGAGGAGAAAAATCAGTTTTTCGCCCTACACTTTTTGCCTCCGCCAGGTTACTGCCTGACCTTCCGAATGTGATTACATACATGCGTAAAGTCGTGGATGTGCAAGACGAGCATTTGTGGTTAAAAAGTATATATATTTAAAAAAAAATTAGAAAATGACGATCGTTTCAAGATAAGACCCTTATTCCTCGACTGGGATCATGTAGACTCTTTTGAAGCCGCATTGAAACTGCAATTTGGACCTTCATCCCGTTGATAAACGTTGAAGTCCACTATATGGAGAAAAATCCTTGAATGTTTTCCTTAAAAATCTTAATTTCTTTTTGACTTAAGAAAGAAAGACATGAATATCTTGGATGACATTGGGGTGAGTAAAATATCAGGAAATTTTTATCCTCAAGTGAACTAATCATTTTAATAACCATGAGTCCATGCATGACTGCATAAGCAACTAATAAAGAGTATACACTCACCGGCCACTTTATTAGGTACACCTGTCCAACTGCTCCTTAACACTTAATTTCTAAGCAGCCAATCACATGGCGGCAGCATGTAGACATGGTCAAGACAATCTCCTGCAGTTCAAACCAAGCATCAGTATGGGGAAGAAAGGTGATTTGAGTGACTTTGAACGTGGCATGATTGTTGGTGCCAGAAGGGCTGGTCTGAGTATTTCAGAAACTGCTAATCTACTGGGATTTTTACGCACAACCATCTCTAGGGTTTACATAGAATGGTCCGAAAAAGAAAAAACATCCAGTGAGCGGCAGTTCTGTGGGCGGAAATGCCTTGTTGATGCCAGAGGTCAGAGGAGAATGGCCAAACTGGTTCGAGCTGATAGAAGGGCAACAGTGACTCAAATAACCACCCGTTACAACCAAGGTGGGCAGAAGAGCATCTCTGAACGCACAGTACATCGAACTTTAAGGCAGATGGGCTACAGCAGCAGAAGACCACACCGGGTGCCACTCCTTTCAGCTAAGAACAGGAAACTGAGGCTACAATTTGCACAAGCTCATCGAAATTGGACAATAGAAGATTGGAAAAACGTTGCCTGGTCTGATGAGTCTCGATTTCTGCTGCGACATTCGGATGGTAGGGTCAGAATTTGGCGTCTACAACATGAAAGCATGGATCCATCCTGCCTTGTATCAACGGTTCAGGCTGGTGGTGGTGGTGTCATGGTGTGGGGAATATTTTCTTGGCACTCTTTGGGCCCCTTGGTACCAATTGAGCATCGTTGCAACACCACAGCCTACCTGAGTATTGTTGCTGACCATGTCCATCCCTTTATGACCACAATGTACCCAACTTCTGATGGCTACTTTAAGCAGGATAATGCGCCATGTCATAAAGCTGGAATCATCTCAGACTGGTTTCTTGAACATGACAATGAGTTCGCTGTACTCAAATGGCCCCCACAGTTACCAGATCTCAACCCAATAGAGCATCTTTGGGATGTGGTGGAACGGGAGATTCGCATCATGGATGTGCAGCCGACAAATGCGGCAACTGTGTGATGCCATCATGTCAATATGGACCAAACTCCCTGAGGAATGCTTCCAGCACCTTGTTGAATCTATGCCACAAAGAATTGAGGCAGTTCTGAAGGCAAAAGGGGGTCCAACCCGTTACTAGCATGGGGTACCTAATAAAGTGGCCGGTGAGTGTATAATTAATAGATGAAGTAATGTATGAATTGCTATTAAATATAAATGTGACTTCATATATTCATTTCTTCATAAATTAACTTATAAAGTAATGTGTTAATTACCACAATGGGTTAAAGATATGCATTTGAACTTCCAGTTGTCTGCTTTAAGGCATTAGCTAGTTATTTGCAAATATATCATTATGTTATGACTTTACTTGTTGAGGCACATGACTAACTCATCGTTAATTACTGTGCTTTAGGTTTTGACATCCACTAACCATGGATTTCAATTTACATTTGTCTGCTACCAGATGAACAGGCACATCCACTGCCTTGTTCATGATGGTACAAAAACATGCAGCCGGGCACTGCTATATTTAGTAACACTGTTTACACTGGATGCGAGTGGCGCAACGTTACACAACAAAAGACAATACAACCCATTATAATCAGTGATACTGTCTACACTAGATGCGGTGCGATGTAACGCCCGATGCCCCGTTCTATTTTTGACGTAGAATTCCAAGCACTCAGGCTACTTCTGATACTAAAGACAAATGGACTTGTGGTCTGTCACGTCCAGTTAAACACCTGTTGCGGCGCGACGTGATAACGGTCAAAAGTTCTTTACGAGTGATACATGAACTCATAATCATCTGTGCATGAGTTAAGCATGTGCAGCTGTGTTGTAAAGAGTTACTGTAATTTGTATATACACACTAAAAAACGTTGGGTTATTTGTTTAACCCAACCGATGGGTTACACATATTGGGTCAATATATTGGGTTATTTTCCAAAATATTGGGTCATTTATAAAATCGTTGGGTTATTTTTTAGAAATAACCCGACGGTTGGGTCAGATAATCTTCGGTTTCCGCAGTGACGGTTCAAATTTTAACGGTCGTGACAGAAGTTAGTCAACAACACAGAAGCTGCTGCTGCATCCTGATTATGAAAGGTAAGTCATATAATTTTTAACATCAAGTATTGTGTACTGAGACATTGAATATAATTATTATAAAACCACATTTTATATTTTTTAAAAACGAAGTTCCCTTAGTCCGTTTTCCGGGAAGTGAGATCGATTGGAAATTAATCCTAGCTATCCCCGTGAGCTCGCTAGCAGTAATAAAGTAATTCATTATAACATTATACTAGCGAAACCGTTTAGAGATGTACTACCAGTAAGTTACCTAACGTTACTACAATAAACTAAGTAGCTAACGTTAGGCCTAGTCTGAAATCACTATCTAGCATTACGCCTGTTTTGCGGTAAATAACTTTATTCGTTATAGCAAATGTATTAAAGGGACTTTAGAGATGGTCTGTCCCAGCTGAAGCAGTGCTCTAGACTTACTATTTGTACAGGTGCGACTACAATTGTCACTAAATGCGTGACGAAAGAGCTCTACTCATTTGAATCGTAGTGCACGCACCATCTATCAGCTCGGCCCAGCGGCGCGAGCTCAGACATCGGCCACACGACACCACAGCAGCGGTGTGAGATGCAGTGAGAACCGTTTGAGTTCGCTGAAATCTCCGAGATGAAAGAAAGATGAAAAAGTGCAGATATTCCCAACAACATTGAAGCGTAAAACATGAAACACAATGCGTGAAACACAATGTTGCACATTGTGCAACAAATAAACCATTAGTTCATGATTAGTTAAAGAAAGTTTCTTTTCCAAAACAGTTTAACGTTATCTTGATTTACTGTAACACATACTTTAACTATGGTATTTTGGCAGAAATGTGGTATATTCATAATGAATGTTGTATGAATAGTCATGTATGTGGCATGCAACTATTAATACAGGAGTAGCTGAAGCATCCAATTATAGTATTTTTTTCTTGTGAAATTTTTGCCTTTTATTTAAATGTGTTGCACTAAATGTGTTATACTTTTGTTTTAGACAAATGGGTTAATTTGTGAAGCAGACTACAACTGGTGATCTTCTGCCTTTTATTTGAAACCTTTCAAGGTGAGTAAGCTATTGAAATAAGTGATATATATAAGGTTTTTTACAAACTTATTTTTAAGGACTAGCTTACGTCTCTGAAAATATTTCTTATTTTCTGCTTCATTCTAGCACAGGAAGAAGTAAATGAAAGTTTTACACTGCTGGATGACAATGGTTCTCAACTCTGGCCCTGGACAGTACACCTTCCTTATCTGGCACGAGTCTTGGAGTCCCTCTACTAACAAGCTGGAAAGTTGAATAATGATTAGAGAGACCAAATGTGCAGTGCTTGGGCTACTACAGATCCAGTTAATTGCTTATGTTTGTTTTTTCAGCTGTCTTCCCTCGTTTTAATACAGTATGTTTTCATTTCAGTAGAGTCTAAGCTGTCTGATGACTGACAATATTGTGGCAAAAAGAAAGCAAGAAGTCCTCACAGCCAAGTCCTGGAGTTCATGAATTCACACACCAACTCAACAAACTGCAATGCGTGGAATTGATCCTCTGGAACAAAAACTATTGAAGAAATCATTAGAGAACATCCCAGACTTCACAGTTTTCTTGGAATGGTGAGTTTAATAATGTTCAGAATAGAGAGTATGCGCGTGACGTCACCTTCGAGTGGCAGAATGACTGCCATGGGAAAAAACACATTAAAATGGGAAAGAGCTTTAGGATTTATTTGTACAACTAGATTTGACAAGAAATCTGCGGTATATTTTTACAGACTGCCGAAAGCTACTGTCCAGTAGTAGTGGGAAGTTCGGAAAATTTTACTGACTCGGATCTTTGAATCTCTTTTTTTCAAGTCATTTCATTAATTTCAGCAGAGTGTATTTAAAATGTTACATGCCAATTGCCAAATTCATCAAACACATCAAATGCTGATCACATTTAGAATAAGAAAAAAATTGCAATGCTAGGAAGAGGCCAAATTATGAGAAACGGAAACGATTAATTCATTTATTTAACCTTTCAGGCTATGCAGTCTATTAGTTGACCTCACCTCCCGATCTAAGCCGTTCATTCATCCCGTGACATCCTCATAAACTGAGCTATGCAGTCTGTACCGGAACCAGAATTGATTCGTTCATGTTTCGAGTCTGACGACTTCGGGTTCGAGTCCATTCTTTTAACATGTAACAGCCCCATAGACTGAAGCTATGCAGTCGGTAGCTGATACAGTATTGATTAGTTCATCTCTCGGCTTTGAGTCGTTCATGTCACGTAACTGTGTGTTGTTATTGGATTATATGTAAAATATATCTTTAGCAAAGTGGATAGGATGTTGTGCATGCGCAGTCAACTCAAAATGAAAGAATCGTTTTATGAACCGACTCGAGTGCTTTGTGCAAAAAAATATCATAAATCATAATTGTTGTGTTCACGCTCTTGTCGTCTGCTCTCGCATTTAACACAACACGCATGCGTCGAGGTGCTCTCGTGTTTGAGTTAATTTTTTTGTAAATAAAGTGGTAAATTATGGTTAAGGGATAGAATATACTCATCATGCTTCATAAAATTGAGGTTGAACCACTGGAGTCGCATGGATTACTTTAATGACGTCTTTGCTACCTTTCTGGGGCATAGTTGCGTAGCTGTCAATGAAGGGACAAAAATCTCTCAGACTCATCAAAAAGGTCTTTATTTATGTTCCGAAGATGAACGAAAGTCTTACATGTTTGGAATGATATGAGGGCGAGTAATTAATGACAGAGTTTACATTTTTGGGTAAACTATTATTAATTAGAGTGACCATAATTTAGAGTGACCATATTTAATTCAATACAGCACTGCTGTGATGAAACTTTTTCATAATTTAAACTGTTGATGTTGTCACAGTGCATGCCCAACTGAACTTTATTTATTCTTTTAAGGTTGGAAGAAGTGGAACTGACATGGTGCCGATCTGAACAGTGAGACATGCCCGGATCCACGTGACGATGCTTGGGGACAAAGAGAACTTGCATGTTTTTATCATATTCAGTGTGAAAGCAGTTGAACAGAAGACATTATTTCAAGCAATGGATCTGTTTCAAAAATGTTTAACATCTATGACATAAACTATTTCAAGACCTCTGCATCCATTTGGGAGTTTTTGTAGCATGCAAACTTTAATATATCCCGAGGAGTTCCTTTAACACATTGCTGCCTCATCAAGAACTTTGATCATCATCATCATCAGGTCCAGTAGTCAGCATATGTATTTTTAGTTGTAATACTTAAGGTATGTTTACAACAACACATCAATGCATTCAGTGTACAGTTGAAGACCTTTTAATAAAGTTGTGATTAGAATTTAATGTTAATAATTTGTGTATTTTGTCCATATTTGTATAGGTTTTGAATTTAGTGAATTTTTTTTAATTTTTGTGTGCTGTATGTATATATTTTATGTATTTGTACTCTATGTACATGTTTTGAATGTGTACTGTTAATACATACTTGCATAGGTTTTGAATTTATTACGTGTGTTGTATGTACACTTGTGTATTTTGAATTTATGTACATGTATATTTACATTAAATGTAATTTAAAAATATATTTGTTGAAACATATGTATTGTTTTATACAAATAAACAATCTGTATTTGAAAACAGTGCATTTTATTTATTAAAATATGGTCATAAATAAAAATTACTGTTGGGTTATTTTAACCCAACTGGTGTTTAACCCAATGCATTGGGTTAAAATAACCAACAGTTGGGAAGGTGCTATGCTAACCCATAGTTGGGTTACTTGTTGGGTTATTTTTAACCCAATATTTTTAAGTGAGTAGAAAGACTACAAATATACATTCCAGTCAATTCACACACTTTATATAGGTAAATCAAATCATTTTACTTTACATGCAAAGTAAAATGGCTGGTCATGTCGAAAAAAGAAACAGGTTGTATCGATTAAACACAATAGAGGTGGTGATGTAGACAACCGCATTGATTATATTAGGAGAAATCACTTCTTGGTCTCTATGCAGTGCACTAGTAAATTGCATTGAAAAGTGAGCACACAAGCATTACCAAACTGTTTTGTCATCAGATGGAGCAGAGCTCCTTTATAGATCATTTGACTTTGCTTCATAATTGATCAATTTTGCAACATCAACACTGTTATTGAATTGAATGGAATCAACGTTGAACTGGCTCAAAGAGAATAATGACTCTTTTGTCTTCTGTAGAGATGCTTATAGCTGAGTTGAACTCATTTCTTAATTAATGAACACTGGCTTGAACTGAATAAACTATATATTTTTTTAGCTGCTTTACTGCAGAATTGATCATTATTTAGTGTAAAGCTGCTTAGATACAATCTGCATTGGATAAAGCGCTGTACAAGTAAAGGCATCTTAACTTGACATAGGCTAGAATTGTGAGTTTTAGGTCTGTAAGCCAAGTTCAGTTGTGTGTATTGAAGGTTTCAGTCATATTATTATTTTTAAAGTTTAAAAAAAGGTTCCATTGACTTCAGCTGTCATAATTCAAGTCTATGGCCGTTTCTCAATATGCGTTCTTGTCTGTACTTGTGTTCTTGTGGACTTGTGAAACGTCATCAGTCGCTGCCCAAGTACTGTTCCAATTCAAAGTTCACATCTAGCCAAGAACAGTTCAAATCCCCGGATGTGTTCTTGATCCGCCCCGTTTACCGAGGATGCATCGAGAGGTGACTTGTGCGGACTCGAGACAGACAGGTATCCCAGAATGCATCTCGCACCAACCAGCAAGCGTCAATAGCAGAGGAGAAAACCCGCGTAATATCAAAATACTACTGTTATTGAGTCACGAAATGCAATTTTAAGAGTGTTTCAGTCGAGAATGTAGTTGTTTAAAGCTCAAATCTGTGGTTTATTTATAAAGAGAGAGCCTATTCGAAAAATCTATCTGACGTTTTCGGAGTTGTGAGATCCAGGCAATCAGCGGGCGTTCAGCGCTGATTAACCCGACTGGAACAGCTTTTCCTCGGCTTGTGCTTCTGATGTGTACCGCTGGCTCTGATGTCTCTAGTCTAGTGGTTAAACAATTCATCTATATAGATTAATATATAGTTTGTAATCTATAGTTTGTTCCATGGCAATTTGTTTTGGCTGAGGGCAAAGTGAAGTTTCATAACTTTATATATTTAGGCTATTTAAATTCAACTTTGTAGCACTATTAGAGAGCTGACTTATGTTTGACTGAATCGTTTGCTTTATTTCTCGTTATATAGCTTCTTATACCTTTTAGGCTACTTTTATACTGGATTGATCATTAAAACTGCATTTAACAAAAAGAAACAGGGTTGTGTAATTTTATTTAATATTTTTTTAAATAATTTGAATATTTTTAATATTTATTTTACATTGTCTTCACTCTATGACCATGTATAAGAAAAAATGAAACTCTGTCTGTTTTTTAAATGTCCGTTTTAATGATTAATTTTTTTTATAAAAACAAAAAAAGAAGGGTTGTGTTTTATATTTCGTGTTATAAATGCAGTGAAGATAATCAATGTACACGTTGCCTGAACCAGATTTGTGTGGCCATTAATATGTTTATTTTTTCAAATGAAAAGAGGCAGAGTGGTGTTTTATTTCGTTTTATTGTTGCCTCAAATATACATAGAAAGATAACCGGAGTAGCCAGAGCGAGCTGACTGACGCGAGCAAGAACGCACTGTTCCATTTGCAGAATAACCGGACTCGCGTCCTCCCGTCCTCGGGGAGTTCGTTCTCCTGAGTCGAACTTGCAAGTCCGAACTACCAAGGACGCAAGTCTGAAGTTTGTGTACTTGGTATTCAGAAACGGCCCGTGTTCCCCTGTCTCGTCACCTGTTTTCATTTCCCCATTAGTTTGATTAGTCTCCCCAGGTGTTTCTCGTTAACCACGCCCCCTTGTTATCTTGTTTAGCTTGTTTTCCCCTGTATTTATACCCCTGTAGTTTAGTTGTTCCTTGTCAGTCATTGAAGTTACTGTCTCGCTGTTCCGTGTTCCTGCCCTGAGTTTCTGTTTATGTTACATGTTTTTGTTTTATTAAATAAGTCCTGCACATGGATTCTCTCTGCACCTCATTCCTTGCCTCAGCGTGACATCAGCATTCAGAATGTAACAATGATGTCATTGCCATATTTGCATATGGAATTCCAATTGGTTTTATTTGCTATTTGAAAAGTGAAATGTGATTGCTCTAGATTATAGTTAAATTTAATTTAAGTGATCTATTTAACCATATACATGTACAAAGGTTTTTTTTGCTTTATGAGCATTTCCATTTCTCTTAGAAATAAAAAATTGTTATTATTTATAATTTATTTGCTACTCCTCCTTAGTAGTTGTGTATTCAATATAATGGTGCATATCAATATTTAGATGCAAAAATTAAATGTATCTATACAAAGACATCATATTTTAGCATTAATTTAACATTAATTTCCTTCAGAAAAAATAAATAATAATAAAACATGTATTTGTGATATTACCTTGAACTCTTAGATGTGTTTTTTTTTTTCTCTCCTAGAAGTTCCTTGGCGTATTTAGTATGTAATATCCGTATTTAGATGCATCTTCTAATTTATGCAAATTTCTGCATCATTAGCTCTATATCTAAAGCTACTTATACTAATTTTTATGCATAAGTTTTTATACAAAAGCATGGGTGAGAATGGGCTGGTCCTCTGGGAGAGTCTGCTGTCATGTGATAATATAATCTTGTTCTACGAATAACAGCTGGAGGCAGGAATCAAGAAGGTTAAAGCCCCTATATAATCTGACATCTACAACAATTTGCAGAGAATTGTGGGAAGCCTTGGAGGTTGGTAAAGTTTTTACCTGAGCAGCTTCAGTAAGCTGTGATAATAATAGTCTTCTTTCCACCCTGAAGTATTACTGTCACGATTACTTTCAAATTTGAATATTTTGTCTTTAATCTAGTTTTTTTCATGAATAATGAATTTGTTAATGTAACTTACAATCTAATTCATTTCTCTGGTAATTTAAGTATTTCTTGCATTTTATTTTTTGAGAGGTTTCAGGAAGTTTCATAGCTAACGTTTTAAAGATAAAACTTATGTGTGTTTGTATTATATGGTGCAAAACTCACCACTATGGTGTTGTGAATGCCTTAGATGTGGTTGCTAAGTTGTTCTGGGTGGTTGCTACTGTAGGTCCCTGTCAATAGAGCCTAGTTTGTATATTGGTTCCTTCCTCAAGGGATTTTTGTTCTCATGTTTTATCATCCGTGAAGCAAAAATTGTGTGTCTGATTGATTGCTTAGAAAACTATTAGTGCTCCTCTCCTCAACAAGCATGACTTGGAATGTCATTTAAGTCTATAGCATAAATGTTGTGGGATGAGTAGAGTTATATGCTAAAGTTTCAATACAAAGGGTTGGGTATTTGTTCGAATCTCTAGCATTATAAGTATGAGGATATAGTAATTCTTGCCTTATCGTGCACCTGTGACCTGTTATACACACACAAACAAATATGAATCAAAGGGGAGCGTGGGGCACAACCTAATGTAACACGGACCTTTTGCAAAGTTAGTCAGGGTCAAGCAGGTTGAGTTTCGCTCTTTTTCTCTTGCTGCCAGAAGACGTCTCCCGCGAATTTGTGGAAAGTTTTGATAAGATTTCGTGAAGATACTGGACAAAAAGTGTTTTGACACCATAAGTTAATTTTTTTTTATCATAGTTTTTTTCGGTTTCTGAGTTGGGTGTGTACGTCACCGAAATCTAACTTTATATTACCTTAAATCACTGTCTTGATATTTTTCAAAATTGTTTACTATGTAGTAAACATGTGTATGAATAGATGTGTATGTTGCTTGTGTAAAAAACGGATTAATATAACTTAATTATTTTTTTAATAATTGAGCCAAAACCAAAATGTGTTAGGTTGTGTCCCGCTCTCCCCTATTTAATGTATGTTATATGTGCAGCAGCAGCATGTCTGTGAATTTATTGGCAGTACCAAGTCTCTGTATTTCCGCCAATACCAAATACATTAACATTACCACATCCATTACCATGCCAATCACAGTAACAGCATTATTAATGTGCCCCTATTATACTTTTTAGAATATTTAGGTTTGTAATGAATTTGCATAATGCCAGCCTATGGTATTCACTTGCGCTCACGCTTTCATTTTACGCACTTCAAAAGCATAAGGACTCACTCTGGAATTGATACGGTAAAACCGGCACCATCGATTTTGTTCGTGACACTGTGTTTCAACTGCTGAGGAAACCTCCGGATCTGAAATTCAGATTTGATAATAGAAAAAATGTGGTTTCCGACACAAGCTGTCAGCAGCAGTAGACCAATCACAACAGTCTGGGCCATTTGACCAATCAGAGCAGTGTATTGGCTCTCGGAAAAGAAGGGTTTAGAGAGACTGAATCTTCAAATTTACCGTTTTCAAACTCTTTAAAAAATGAGGTGACGCTGCATTGTATTTTATGAGAAAATTAAAGAGGTTTTTTTGCAATGCATATAAACCTATTATAGGAGACGTCCAAACAAAACCATTAGGAACGTTTAAAATAGCATTATAGGTGCACTTTAATTATTTTATCTTAAATGTGACTTTTTGTGCAATAATATAATGGCCCTATTTTAAATCCCTGAACATTTCCATTAAAAAGCATAATTTTCATTCAGTAAAGACATTATATCAGAGCACATAGAGTCTTGGCTTCACTGGCACTCTCCCTATCATATTTGAAAATCACCAAGCAATTTTGTTTCGTAGCTTCAAGTGAGCAGTGAGTGTGTGATTATACTTCAGGCTGAACTCAGGACATCATCTTCTTGCTTTATAGTACAAAACACACACACACACACACACACACACACACACACACACACACACACACACACACACACACACACACACACACACACACACACACACACACACACACACACACACACACACACACCACACACACACACACACACAGGCTTACACTTGTAGAAAGAACTCTGCAGGACATGATTGATGTCTGTAACTGTCATCACACATTTACAAGCTTAAATAAGAAGCAATGGCTTATGGGTAATTTGTCTTGCCACATTGATCATTGCCTAATTACAAAAGCACCTACTGAGATGTATGACCCTCCCAATGAGCCTAAATACTTTTTGAGGACAGAAATGAGTAATGTTGAATTAAAGCGATAATTCACCTAAACATTTAAATTCTGTTAACACAGTCTCATGCCAAGACGTCAGATGACTGACGCTTTTGACCATACGTCAACATCAGACGTTTTAACGTCAGTTAGATGACGATCCCGGGGCGTCATATGACTGACGCTTTACCTTTAGTGTCAGTTAGATGACGCGGGTAGGTTTAGGTCTGGGGTAGGTAAATTATCATTTTTGGGTGAACTATCCCTTTAAGGACTTGTGCATAATATATATTTGCATAATTGAGATACTATAGATTTTATTAAAAGTTTAAATTAGTTTTTGTTGTGTTTTTGTGTTTTTTAATGTAGTTTTTCTTCTTTAGTTTTAGCTTTAGTTATTTTAGTACATCAGATTGAACAAAATGAAAATGAGAAATGGTTCTTCAGCTAGCTGCAATAAAATAAATGTTAAAATATATATCAAATAAAATGAGTTTTTAAAAAAAATAAGTGTTAGTTTATGATAAGTGTTAGTTAACTGTAATAACCATGCTTGGACAGAAGACAGTAGTAGCCATCTGTATGCATCTTTAAATTGTGATTTTTGTCTTTAATTATTCCAAAAATGAATTACATTAACATTTTAGCATGTATCCTGCATACTTAATCAATTTTGTGCAAATATTTGAATACAAGCAATACCAACCCGATCTCACGACCAATTCGTACGAATTTGTACGAGTGGCTAATTCGTAACAATTCATACGACCTGACTCGTACGAATTTGTACGAATTTGTAGGATTTTTGCTAAATCGTACATATTTTACGAATTCCAAATTCGTATTAATTCATACGAATGACCTACCCCTGACCCCGCCCCTAAACCTACCCATCACGTGGGTTTAGACAAATCGTACGAATCCGTACGAGTGAGGTCGTATGAATTCGTACGAATTAGCCACCTTTTAATCATTCGTACAAATTCGTACGAATTGGTCGTGAGATAGCGTTGGCAATACAGTGATGTTTGATCCCCAATTATTTTGTTGTGTTAGAATAGATCTTTTTGTACTCATCTAAATAATTTTGGCCTTTTATATGCAGGGTTGGTTAAACGGAAAACAGCAAGTGCAGTATAAACTGTATGGAAAAAATCTATGGCCTGAATTGTGAGAATAATATGTGTGTGAGCTCATATGTGAGGCTGTTGTTGTTGTACCTCTGTGTGGACTTTACAGAGGACATTAATTCTATTATAGCTGTGTCCTTAGGCCCAACACTATAATTTTATTGTAGAAGAGAAGATCAACTTCATCATTTACTTCAATTATTGCAGAAAAATTGTCAGTATGCTGCGAAATGAGACAACGCGCAGTCATAAATCAAAAGAGCATAACAGATTCCCCACTGAGACTCATTCTCCTTATGTTGCAAACATCCCGCAAAACACACACACACAGCTAACGCACACACACACTTTTTTCTGTTTAATTGTGCCAAAAATACAGTTTTGTGGAAATACAGACAATCCACTACTAATCACTTTATATGGACAAAAAAATCCCCATTTGTTTGTATTGTAGAGTTGTATGAATGCAAATTTGTCTTAGGACTGAGACAGTCCTCATATCAAATATGTAATTTTTTCAGTTTTGCTTTCAAGACAATATGCTTTATTTTTAAGGAAGCTGAAGAAAGCTCAATGAAAAAGTAAAGTGCATATGCTGTCTTTCATTGTCAACTTTTACTGTAATTACAAAAGTATTTCAATATTTAATGTGTGAGACAGATGCTGTGTTGTACGCTTTCCCGCTCTCATTTTAGGGGTAATAAATGAAAGACCTTGCTGAGAAGTTTGCCTGTTTGTCATGTGGAGTGTGACAGAGAGCTACAGATGACCGTCTGCCAGTCGGAATCCAAGTAAAGGGTTCTGCTGTTATGCCTGTGAGCAAACACTTAAACACTCTTCTCAGAAAAAAAAAACCCAATAGGTGTTCCCGAACACAACTGCTTCAATCTTTCTCCACTACCCTCTGGCTCGCCTTGGAAATCAAAAATAGTTTTCAATCAGTCTGCCAAAAAAGAAGGTTATGGGAAGATGGAAGCCATCAGGGTCATCTCATTTTGATAAAACGACGTCCTTTGGTATAAGAAAGTCAAAACTCTGGCCTTCCATCTCTATAAGAATTATTGGAAACAGTACTGGATTCAAGGCGGTAATGGAAAATTATACAATGCAATGTACAATTTAAGCAAGCATGGTCCGTGAATACAGAACTTTGTGGAACATTGTGATAAAATACAACCTGCTGAGACATATGCATACTGTTTATTTTAGGATTTAAAAACCTTAACGTGATAGTTCACTCAAAAATCATCCTCATACCATCCCAAACGTATATGACTTTTTTCTGTCATGACAAATCTTGGAGTGTTTGGCATAATGATATGCCAATGTTGATACAGTATGTTTGGACTTGGCAGAATAGATCTGCTACTGCAGAGTAAGTACAGGACATAACAACACATTAATTACTAAATCACCCACTTAACATTAATCTTGCACACACACACACAAAAAAAACATATTACACATAATTTTATCATTTACTCTCCCTCTCGAGTGCCATCGCCAAAGCATGCTGGGAAATAGAAATCCCAGTCGTTTCAGTTAAACTTAAGTTTGTCTAAATGAAAAGAAATCATTTCATAAAACTCAAAACAATGAAACAGTTCAGTTTACTTAAAATATATCAGTTCTGTGAACTTGAAAGAAAATGAAAGTGCTAAATACTCATAAAAGTTAATTTGACTAAACTAATTAGTTTAATTTAAAGCTACACTGTGTGATTTTTACCCCCATCTAGCGGTGAAAAGGTATATGACCACCCAGTGAATATTAGTTTCTGTTCCTCTCAATTCCGATTTCGTTTTAACTCCTACGGTGGCCAATGTAGTCCAAGATTAACATGGCTTCCAGTTCTAGTGTTAGGCAGTTCGAGTGCTAACCCACGCGTGTTAAAACGCGAAAGGCGAAGCTTGAATTAACGGCCTATGTCCCTCTTTGGCTAAAGTACTTTCAAGATGGAGGGGCAACATGGTGACTGACATTAGAACCCCTTACCCGTATGTATTTTCAATGGCATATTATACACTCACGAGAATAGTTTATACTTGAACGAAGTAAATATACTTTAATGAGCACATATATTTTTGAAAGAACTAAGTGGTTTTAGCTAAGAATAAACTAAAAAAGTTACACAGTGTAGCTTTAAGTTTGTCCTACTCAAACCTATTCATTATTTTGAGCGTTAGAGTTTATAGTGCACGACACACTGCTGTGAGCAAGTAAGACATGCTGCTGCTGTACAATATAGAGTACATGAATTCCCTGTAGCAGTTCTATACAGGTGGAGCTGGGGAAGGTGGGGGGTTTCTGTAAGTGTGTGGCAACTGCTACAGCAAATGCTGACCAGTATTTGAAGGGTGAGCTCATTGGCTACTGATACAGCAGCAACCAATCAGCTATGCCCTATAAGAATGATGTGATTGCAAGCAGATTGAGTTAAGGGCCTATCAGCCTCCGCCATCAAGAGTTTCATGATAAAAATAATCCATCTCTGTGAGTCTGTATAATGCCATTGAAAGAGTGCAGCTCAGCCGATGCTTGAGAAACAACACACAGCGATCGTGACAGCGATCCATACGACACCAGAGGTGAATCGGTGTCTTCTAAAGCAAAATGGTCGGTATTGTAAGAAAAATACCAATATTTGTAACTTTTTAAATTATAAATCAATGCTTTCCGGTCTACTGTCATATGAGCGATCAGAAGAGGGATGTTGTGACACTTGACGTAAGTGTATTGTGAAGCTTTTCCGAGAAGTGATGTTCCTCTGTGTTTCTGCATTACATCTTATGTGAATTTCACAATGCACTTACAGTACGCCACACGGAACCCATTCACTTGCATTATATGGACTCACAGAGATGGATTATTTTGATAAAATTTTCATTTGGTGTTTATCTGAAGAAAGAAAGTCATAGTAGTGGTCAAAAGTGATGTCTGGAGGGGATATTTTCACAATATAATATTATATTAAACAATCAAAATATGAGGAGTGTGTTATATTGAGAAGGATTATACACTTAACTTGATTAAGGTATTAAAATGACAAAATTATTTGGCAAGAAAGGCAAAATCCAGCATATAATTAAAGCTCACAGGAATTAAGGCATCCATATGTTGACTATGTAATCAGTTATTAATATTGTGTTTGTTCTGCATTGTTTTTGATTACAACAGCCATTCTTCAGGGTATCGACTCACCAAACTTTGCGCATGTTTCATGCTTAACTTCTTTCCACTCCTCCTAAAGTTAATGTAAGCATCATTGGACCCCTGAATGATGTATCAGAATTCAGATTTATCATTTCTTAAAGGTTTTCAATGGCTTTAAGGTCAGAAGACCACTTAAATTCATTCAGAATGCTGAGCATGAAAACGTTCATTGCATGCAACTTTATTGTGTTTGGGATTGTTATCATGTTGGAAAATGCACATTTGATCTCCAAACAGATGCTCCATACTCTGAAACACTGTTCAACAGGGTCCAAAATTGGTCCATTTTCAAAGTGCCAGAAAAATTGTACATCCTTCCAATATCTACTGTAAGCATACATTCCTAATAAAGTGTTACCAGATTTTGACTAATTTCACATATATTGAAATTGCACATATATTGTCTTTCAATAATTCAAGTACCTTTTCATAAATATGGCTGTTTTCAAGGGTTTTCCAGTACTTATATTTCAAAAAGTAAAATTCAAGCACTTCAAGCACATTGTACGAACCCTGTAAATGTTTATTGGTTATATAATTTATAGTTTAGGTCATGTGACAACAAAGTAACTAATAAATGTTTATTGTTGGACAACATGTGCTGCTTCACATACTATCTCTGATCAACAGCACACAGTGTAGTATGCAGTAAGCTAGTACTCCATTATGAAGGTGTTACTGATGTTGTGTTTCACACTGCTGATCCGGTGATTATATACACAGGTGCTTTAGGATTCACTTTCGGCTCTTCAGAGCTCCCGTTAAACACCTGCGAGACACAGAGACACATCACATCTTAATTTTCATAATCATCTTAACACATAATTTCTTCATAATCTCCACTTCAGCATCAGCTCTTTTCTCTCAGTGTCTGAAACGCTTCTATCGAAGATTCAGTGTCTCTAAACCCCGCCTCTCTGAGAGCAGCTCTTCTCTGATTGGTCAGAAACCAAACACTCATTATCATATCTGAATCTCAGTTCTTGATCATAGTGATGCGAACAGTAATGATGGCATGGGTTTTACCGTATCAATCTCATCAAATTGGAAAACAGCGTATTCTCGACGTGAACAACACGAACCAAACTCTTCCAGTCTCAGATAAACTACAGTGTTTGAGGGCGGGGCCAAGGGCGGGGCCAAGGACGCTGCTCAGCCAATCAAGAGCACAGACTGGCATTATGCTAATGAGTTACAAACAGCAGGAAGTGAGACTGAATTACTGATGACTCGTTTCAGTTCAGAATCACTTCTTTCTTTTAGGAGAACCCTTATGTTCTTTGGCAAATGAAAGATGTTTTTTTTTCACAGTAGATAAAACTAATAAATGTTTTTTTTTACTGGTACACAAGCTCTTAATTTAGCCTCTTGTGGCCATTGGCTTCAAGTTCAAGATAGACGTCTCATTTTGCATCTTTAGTAGCTGTTTTGAGGTGGTGCCACATGAAGGCGATTTTCATCCTCTTGTGAAAATGCTCACTAGTCTTCCTTAACCAGTCACAACACTTTACGGTCTGCATGGTAGTGGTCTTACAGTGCTTTGAAATAATTCTGTGGACATTATGATCATTCATATCCAGCACAAGAGCAGTATTCAAAACCCAATTGACCAGATTTTGCCATTTTAACAATATCCTTCTTGTTTGAAGAGGACCGCTTCTTCCATCTGGCCATTTTCAATAAAACTAATATTACTAATATTTACTTGGCAAAAAATTATATACGCACAATTCGTGTTTCAATGCTTCATGACAAATGATACAATTGAAACATGGAGTGCTGAATTAGTCTTACACATTATTACAAATTATTTAATAAATATTTAATTATAAGTTTAAATAAAGTGCCAATTTTCCTAGGTTAGACATCACTTTTGGCCATGCAGGGATGGCATACGGGTGAGTACAATTTTATTTTATTTGTGAACTATCCCATTCAAATATTAAAAATAAATGGCATATGGCATAAATACTTTTTATTATTTTTATTTTATAATTTTGTTTCAATTTAATTCGCATCCATTTTCCAGATCGCTCCTATGTAGGGTTGCAGGTTTTTGTTTTTATTTTATTGTGAATTATTGCATATTCGTAATGCTTAATGCATGTCAATTAGCAGTCCAGTGCTGAGAGTGACCCGTGTCTATGCTTTTTTGCTTAATAAAAAAGCAGCTAAGCAAACAGCTGCAAATGAGGGACATTCAGAATGTGTTTTTAATATAGGTGACGTCAGGTGAAGCGTTAAGCAGTCTGACAAATAGAGATGGTCCTCACTGCAGAACATGAAATCCACGGGGAGGAGTCGGATCTAGATCCGACTCCTCCCACGTTACATACCTAAACCTACCCAGCTCCACCCCTTATCCCTAAACCCACCCCAAACCTACCCACTCCACCCCTAAACCTAACCCAACCCCACCCCTTAATCTGGATCCGACTCCGCCCCCCGGATCTCGTGTACTGCAATGAGGTGCTACTGGACAAATAGCCATAATAAGAGCCTAGCTTGAGGGTTGAGAGCAAACACACACACACACACACACACACACACACACACACACACACACACACACACACACACACACACACACACACACACACACACACACACACACACACTTACAGTCTCCACAAGCGTGTTGAGAACATTAAACTGATTAAATCCATAGGATACTTTGAGGCATTATGGATTTAAAGAAAGGAAAATCAGGGAAAATAAACAGTTTGTTTGCGTTGTAATGCGTTTATCCTTGTCAATGCTTAGGCGTATATATTTCCTTTTGAATTTGCTTATTTGTCTCAGCAGAAGTTTGTGAGGCAACATTGTTGTCTAAAGAAAAGAAAAAAAATACTGTGACAGATTTCAAGCTGTTTAAACATTTTGTATGGTAATATTTAGAGTTTGTCAAGCTAGAACTGGAGAATGTGATATACTTTGACGGATATTGTCCTAATAATAGCTTTCATGTATGCTAACATTTAAATTTGTACACAATATTTGACAATATTTGTCAGCTCAACATTATTAGGCTATCATTCATTTATTATATTTGTTGATGAGGTGTTGCTCTTTTGTATTTCACAGTGTTATGAAGCAATGCATGAACCTGCTTCATAAACAATATAAAGAAACATCTTGTTTGAAAATATTTAATAAGACAATTTAGATTTATGTGGGTGATTTTTCAACATTTCAGAAAACAAGTCATCTTTTCACACTCTCGATATTTGATTGAATTAATAAAGTAAGAATGTTAAACATGTATACATGCATACTTGATATACATGTAAATTACTGGAATTTAAAATTACCCATAATTGTACATTTAGCATTTTGTATTTAACATTATAATTATAATACAAGGCTTGGTATGTCGTCATTATCCCCCATGTTTGCAGTCTGATGTGTTTGAAGTGCCGTGATTTTTCTTAGCATGGCTGTTTGTTTAACAAACGTTCTGACATCCTTCTCATTACACCTCCTCTTTCCAAAGGATTTCCCAGTTCAAACGGCCATGATCCAAGTTTCCTGTGAACCCCCGCTGTCCCAAATCAATACTTCTCTTATTTAATGAGTGAAATCCCTGTTACACGTAATGGCAGCGGTTACGCTTTGACAGCTCAGAGTCGTGGTTTTCAGTCTCATAATGAATTGGGGGAATTCGACAGAAGGGCAGCCTATTTACTATGGCTGTAGATAACAGGCATGTCCATCCAGTGGTCAGCCTCACTTCCTCTAATGAGATGACAGGTGCAATGTTTACACTTCGATCGCTGCTCTAGTTTGAGGGGTCAAGTGTGTTTACTTCTCAGACGTACGACCCTAATGACCAAGGCTAAATAGTTGACCCTCCATTTTATGCTGCATATATTGAAAAGGTCACTGGAAGCACAGTGTAGATCTCTGTGATTGTGTATGTGTGTGTGTAGGTTGAATTGTGTCGATCAAAGCATCAGTAATTCCATTGCACATAGACACCTTAAATCAGGGGTGGGCCACTATATCCTTCAGTTTAGCTCCAACCCTGATGCAACTCGCTTTAATAAGCTAATCAATGTCCTCGGGATTAGAGGAAAGCTACAGGGAGTTTTATCAAGATTGGGGGTAAACCCTGCCATGTGGCTCTCCAGGACCAAAGTTGCTCATCCATGCCTTAAAACTGTCTTAAAACACATTTTGAGTCACTATATTTTATTGAGACGAGTACCTAACTTAACTCAAACTGATTGAGCTATCTCAATCATCTTTTACAAAATATTTTTTACTATAAAATTACTATAAAATCAAAGCCATATATCTAACCAAGTTGTGTTCCAAATTTGAGAGTTGATATCACAAAAATTGAAGTTCCCATGAGATTTTGTTTAGGCGTAATAGCAAAAATGACATAAATTCCATTGAATTTAATTGTATGCTGTAACAAATAAATACATTTCTGTCCAAATATCCCTTCTGTCACACAATATGGAACCTTGAGACTTAAACCTTTCTGACAATGTTTTTGTCAAGATTAGAAAAGGTTTTGATCATAAATTATGATGGGCAATGAAAACATATGGGAAAGTATGTGTATGAATAATTCCGGTACCATTTTTTACCATCAAGTGACGTCTTAACCATTTGGTAGAGGCCGATATTTTAAAAAGTATGGGATGTGTTGAAAAAAAAAATACATTGAGTGTGGTTACTACAAGGATTTGTCTGTCTAAACAAAATGGTGCAACATGACTAGAGATAAAGGACAGTGGCATCTGTAGTTTTAACAAAAGCCCTGGAGCTTTCAAAAGTTCTGGATGCAGGTGTGGAGAAAGACTACCAATTGTTTATTTATATATTACAGACATTGTAACAATGCAAAGCTGGATTTCATTAAATATACAGTACTTCCATTTGTTTTAGTTCAAATTTGTATGACTTTTAAGCTTATTATTTTAAGCCAATTATTTGTTTGCTTATTTAGAGCCTACTACAATAGTGTATTTTGCTGGTGGCTAAATTCTAAACTTGCTTACATGGCTCTCTGGAATACTTGATTGTGATTGGTTGTTTGGTTGATTGTGATTGATCATCCATCCTTCCATCCATCCATCCATCCATCCATCCATCCATCCATCCATCCATCCATCCATCCATCCTGGTCAATAATGTAAATTGCTCAAAAGTCAAAGTCTCTGACAGAAAAAGAGTAAATATGAAACGTTATGCAGTTATATGGACTGTATTTCTTATATGCACATTCCAAAAATGCCTTACTTTCACCGCAACAATATGCGATACACTGTTATAACCCTTCAATCTAATGGATCTAACATGCATCCCAGTCTACTTCATCTCTATTCATTCTGATCCATCAGTCATTTCATCATTCATATTATTGGCGTGACACAGATGTCCGTGACATTTTCTGTCAGAAACGATTTGAGGGCAAACCCTCATCTGAAGTTCAGAGGCTGGGCAATGAATGCATTTGAGCAGCCAGACTTGTGAAAAAAAAAACTTTTTCAATTCCTGCTTTCTGCTTAGCTAACAGTACGTTATCCAGATTGGCAACAAAACTGCTCCTCACCTCCTTGTCTGTGGTCATGGAGTGAGCTCAACTCCACAATAAGGTTCTGACCTTTCCGGAAATTATCCCAGCGCCCCTCCTGCACCCCTGATTACCTCAGCTCTTGTTCAGACCCTGCTTTGACCTCCTGCTTTACAGAGCTGGAAAGGTATAAGGAATGTAAAAGCATGTGATAGAGGACTTTTCTCACTGCTTGGAGCTTCAATGACGCTCTTATCTTATATATACATTATATATATATTGTGGCGAGCAGGACGAGGCCGAGGGCTGTGAGAGATACGAAACCGGTGTGTCGCGCTCATCAGTAATCACGCCACCGGCCTCGTGTCGCTCTCTCACGGCTTTCGGCCTCATCCTGCTCACCACATATATGTATATGTATATATATTATATTATAATTATATTATTATTATTTTTTTTAAATGATCTTTATTTATGATCTCTTTTGAAAACACAAATCTTGCCCATTGTTTTTTTTTAGTTTGTGTTTGTGTGCGGGCGTGCGTGTGTGCGTGCATGCGTGTTTTAAATTCTTTTAACTTGTACTGAAAATATACTATATTAAATTATTACTACATACAAAGACGTGTATCTTTTGCTCCTGCACATATTGTTTGTTCAGAATTGTTTTTGTTAATTGTTAATTTATTTTATTTTATTTTGTTGTATGTTTTATTTGATGATGCCCTGTTACAAATACTATCAGTTTCAAATACAAGTGCAATTTTCAAAGCATAATTGGCTCTTTTTGACAATACATTTGTATTGGTTAAAGTAAATTGTATTAAAGATTTACAATTAAGTATGTCAAGAGATGTTACAGTATGTATCCTCTATGTATGGTATTCCCCCCCCCTTTGGCTTACAATATAAAAAATATGAATAAAAGTTTCCAAAAACGCAAGATAACCCCATTTACTTGACCTAGATTCATCTAATGATATGAATAAGACCAAGATTAAACTTGAAGATTAAAACAAAAGATGATGAGCATATGAGGCATGTTACAAAAAACATGTCAGTCTTAAATTAAACTTTGAGAAAGTGTTATAAATGATAAACAAAATGACATGACAACTAAGTTACTCACTGAATTATTTTTATCTTGTAAGGGAGCTGACAGAAGCTCACAAACATGTCTGCGGTTTCTCGAAACTCAACTCATCAGATTAGTGACAAACCGAGCTGTGGATGATGCGTTCATTAAAAAAACATATTCTCTTTTCTGCTTCAGGAATCAAATTTATTATTTAGATTTTTGTAATGCAGAGTGCACGTCTGAAAGCATCTGTATAGCTCAATCATTGTGTAGTTATTGTGCATAAAAGCATTAAAAAGCATGAAATAGTATGCTTTACCTCCATATTTATAAGTGGACAATCAGAAGAACTGAAAACTTCTCTGTTACTAAACATAGACTTCAGTAATATCACATCACGTCAGTGTTTGATGTCATACGATCTCATCTATGATACTGACATGAGTACAGAGGCTTGTGATTATGCTCTGTCTATCATTCAGGGAGATGTAATGGGGAATTATGAATCTCCTTGGACCATACGTAAAGGATCAACCATATTTTTCGGGATAAGCCTCAGCTTTAAAGCTGCTTTGATGCTTTCCACAGAGCTCAAATCACAAGCCATATGGTTTTAAATGATCTGTGTCATTTTGGGGCAGTAGTGTAAAGCCTTAATCTTTACTATTTTCATGACATAATTCACTGGGGTTCAGTTGATTTGCATTTTATCCATATACAGTAACAGAGATGATGAAACTGACCTAATACATACACTGTAAAAAGTGAACAGTTGGATCAACCTAAAAAAAATACTTCAATTGGTAACACCTAAAAAAATTGAGTTTTCTCAACTTAAATTATCACGTTAAAATGTGATATTTTTTAAATTTTTTAGGTGTTACCAATTGAAGTAATTTTTTTTAGGTTTATCCAACTGATTCACTTTTTACAGTGTATCCTATCCACAGCCCTTATCATATGATACTGCATTTGTTTTATGTGCAACCAAAGCACTTTCATTTATAGTCATTTTTTATAGTGATGCTCAAAAAGGCCATAATATGCCCTTCCACTAAGTCTTGATTTTGTTTTTGGGGTCTAGTAGAATAGGTTTCATGCTTGAATGTAAAAAAAAAAACATTATTTTCCCCATATTTTACTTTCCCAGTCTGTCAGTGAAGCCCCTCCTTCCGAAAGCACAATGTGCTCTGATTAGTTAACACAGTCTCATCCCAAGAAGTCATATACTGACGTCTTGGGACGTCTTTTGACCATACGTCAATATCCGCCTTTTTAGGGTACCCTTAAACGTCGGTTAGATGACGTTATCGGATCCTAACTCTACCCCAGACCTAAACCTACCCCTAAACCTACCCCGTCACCTACTGACGTTAAAGGTAAAGCGTCAGTTGTATGACGTCCCAGGATCGTCATTTACCGACGTTTAAGGGTACCCTAAAAAGGCGGATATTGACGTATGGTCAAAAGACGTCCCAAGACGTCAATATATGACTTCTTGGGATGAGACGTCGGCTGGATCAGTGTTGTGATTGGTCAACCTCTTTGAGCGTGTTTCAGAATTGTCAAGTCCCGACCAAAACCATAACCATGAGTTTCGACACAGATACTTTGCAGTGTGACCAGACTTAAATTTTTTGTTAGTTTAAAAATCAACCTCATCTATAATGACAGAGAACACTCTATTTTTTTATTGCAGCAGTTTGATACAAAATTTCTAACTTTATTTTGAGTTAAGATTTCATCGGCACCACAGGGTGGATTGAACATATAGATGTGTTTCAACACTCCCCAGGAATCAGTTTATGCAACATGTAATTATTTATAACATGTGAGCTGTAAAACTGACAGCCTGGGTCTCTGGCATTGGTGTTTTGATCTTCCAAAGTGCTGATTGTGAGGTAGTTTAAAAATGATTAATCCATTTCATGCTGCCTGGCAAAAGGCCATCTCTTTGTTTTTGTTGCCAATATTACACCTGCTTTCTGCATGACCTGATTGGTCAATCAATATTATAAAAGACTTCTTGGAATTCTGTGCATCAAAGAAACCCCTTTAACACTACTTGATGTCATATGTAAATAAAAAAATAAAAATAAAAAAACATCTATCTATCTATTCCGGCAAGTACAATTGAGAAGGGAATGCTAATGTATTTCATTCTCCAGGATTTTACAGACCTCCTTGCAGAGCAACTTTATGGATATATTTTAAGTATTATATTGTCAGACATGTGTTTTTATTGTAAAGAGAGTTTAAATCACATGTACTTGATAACCTAGAAACAAGCTTGCTGTCCTATCTACCTCCTTGGAAACATAATTATCATAAATGCTTCAATTCACATAATTTATTTTCCTGTCAAAAGCATTGCAGTTGCTTAAGATTGCAGGTCAGAATTGCTCAACAAGATTTAAGTGTGTACTATTTGATGATATTATAAAAGACCCGTAGTGAATGTGTTGAAGGTTATTTGTAAAATAAATATTATCTTTTGTGCAAAGGGACAATGCATATCGGAGAATCTAATGCAAGCCAGAACACCTTAACAATTCTTCATTTCGATTTCTCAGTTTGACAATGTCACAGCACTCTTTTGAAATTCAGTTGTTTCCAAGAATAAAAGGTTTGTTTTTAGGTTTAGTTTTTGGTTGTCAACTGATTACAGATTTTACATTCAATTCAATTCTATAGCGCTTTTCACATTTGCATATCGTTTCAAAGCAGCTTTACAGAAAATAAATGTTTCTACATTACAATTTAGAGTGCTCTGCTATCAGAGTGACTGTCCTATCAAAGTAATGTCCATATGTCAAATGTACAGTTCTTAGATAATACAAATCATGCAATTAAACATCATGTATTCATTTAGGCCGAAAAAATGAGCTCAATAAATCAATAATTACATGCTGTGATCATAATCATTACAATATATCGAACATTTGGAAGTTGTGTATGTTGATTCAGAGTTGACGTCATCTGAGGTCCTCATAGGGATTGGCGTCATCTTTTCACAGATGTTGGGGCATCTGAAATCTTCGTAAGAGGAAGGATCCAAACTGGAGTGGGTGTAATCTCTAGTTAGAAAACAGAAAAGAAAAGCTGCTGTTCATAACATTTCAAGCAATAGATAGTCATGTGCATTTGATCTGACATAACTGGAGTGCAAAGTTATGAGATGCATTATGTGAATGCTTGGCTAAAGAGATGCGTATTTAATCTAGATGTAAACTGGGAGAGTGAGTCTGAGCCCCAAACATGATCAGGAAGGCTATTCCAGAGTTTATGAGCCGAATACGAAAACGCTCTCAATCCTTTATTGGACTTTGATATCTACTACCAAAATTCCAGAGTTGTATGACCTTAAAGAGCGTGATGGATTGTAGGGCGATAGAAGATCGGTTAAATACACATGAGCTAAACCATTTAGGGCCTTATAGGTCAATAGCAATACTTTGTAGTCGATATAGAACTTAATAGGTAACCAGTGTTGAGGTAATAAAATTGGGGACAAATGATCATATTTTCTTCACCTGATTATAAATCTCGCAAATGCATTTTGGACTTACCAAGGCTTGTTCATTGAGGATGCAAGACAACCAGCTATGCATTACAATAATCCAGTCTGGAGGTCATGAATGCATGAACTAGCTACACTGCCCGGCCAAAAAAAAACAACAAAAAAAAGCATGTTCTTGGATTTAAATAGGCAAATGTTTTAAGAGTCTATGATTGGATATTATTGCAATGATTATTATGTTTCTAGCATGTTATATGTTTGGCAACAGTTCATCTTACCCTATTTCATGGAGTGTGTAGCTTTTCATTTCTTAAACCACCATGTAAGGAGACACATCACGATCTTTGGCAAGATCTTGTATTGAACATGCAAGAGTCCAGCACTCTGTAAAGTCTCCTCCAGCACATCCCAGAGACTTTCAATGAATTTAAGGTCTGGACTCAGAGGAGCTGATTCATGTGTGAAAATAATCCTTCATGCTCCCTGTCACAGTGAACCACTGTGACTAGAAACTCTTATTTTGTGAAATCACTTTTATTGTGACATTGAACTGAGAACACACTATGCATACATACATTTTCATACTAACACATTATTTGTTGTGCAATTACACCAGGTAACACAGATATGTGTTGTCAATGATTGTGTATTTAAGGTTGTTCCTGCCTACATTCTTTTTCTTTAGTTAACATGTATTTTATCATTCATTTCACTATATTGTATTTATGTATTGAACAAATCAAGACGTCAACCATTGTTAATTTATTTTATTGTTTATGTTTCAATGATCCTTGAAGAAGTACCGAACATTTTACAATAGACCTTATTCGATCTGCGTCATCAATGTCGCGCGGCCATTTTGTGACATAAACACGCAAACTGTCAGTCAGTCAATTGCAAGCGAGGCAGCGTCAGGTGTTATCCATGGTAAATCGCTGTTTTTTTTTAAAACCAGCGATGGTGTGCTGTGTAATACACTGCTGTTCTAACAACAGCAATAAGAACCCGGAGTTAATTTTATGCGATACGACTGTCAGAAAACTGAGGGTGAGCAGAGGAGTTGAGCCAGCGCAGGCAGAGACTTTGTACTGGTAAACAGACTAAACTGCCATCCAAGCAAAGTCTGTTCCAATCATTTACCACAGTACGTTATTGGGGACATTTAATTTGATTTAACAATACTATTATAACATGTTCCTGTTATCTCTGTGAAGTGCTTTGAAACAATTTGTTTTGTAAAAAGCGGCCAATGTTTAAAATAAAGGTGACTTGACTTGACTTTGATAACGTTATATGCCTCATTGATACTAGGTAGGGAATTAGTGCTTGTGTGATACTGTGTTCATTTTGTTACAACGATCGTAAAGGAGCCTGCGAGTTAGCTAACGTTATGCGATACTGTAATGACACGTTAACTTATAATTACGATAAGTTACGATGCAATAAGGAGGATCTTTACCTAAGGTATTGGGTCTAAATTGATTTTGGTCACACAAATCAGCTTATTTCTCTTGTACCGACGAATGAAGCCGTTAGGCTACTGCTCACTCAACTCAAATCTGCGTGCGGCTAGGGCAGACAGTTTTTATTGTCTAACAATATGGCGCGGTAGCTATTCGGTTGTTTGCGAATAAGGTCATACAAACAGATGGAACACTGGTCACAGTAATGCCACCATTTAAATATCTATTTCCCGCCAAAAACGCAGTTTTAATAGTTCATGTCTGGGGAGATTGACTTCCGTTGATTCGTCATTAAACATTGTTAAACTTAATAATTATTGATTTTTGTTTAATGCTTATATTTTGTATTATTCTAACAGTTTGTCTAGTGTTATGTGAAATAACAGTAAACATATCGGAGTCATCATTTCTTTATTTCCTTTAATTACTGAATGGTTTAGTCCAAGTGGGAGGGGCATATCATTTTTAAGAGGGCCTCTCGGTGTCTTAAGGGAGCTTGTAGAGTGAGTTGGGAGGTATTTGTTACTCTACTTTGGGTCAATTTATTGACATAGCCGAAAGTTTGTTAACGGATAACTTTGAACAGTTTATTTTGTTTTTGGGGATTTCCACTGTAAATATCATTAGCATTCTTTTTGACTTTACGTTACTTCATTTTTACGCCTCCATCGGCCGGTACATTCATAGCAGGGGTGCTGCTGCTTGAACATCTTTGGGGCCTCTTGATGACATTTGGCACTCCCCTGTCTCTGTTACACTCCCCTTCCAAACATTCTTTCACAATTTGAGCCTGATGAATCATCCTACATTTTCAATCGTACATGACATTTTCGTCCTGGAATATGGCCATTAATGTGTCGTCCTACAAGGTTGTTTAAGAAATTAATTTTTAAGAAATAATGACATAAGTCCAGCTGTTGGTATGGAAACCAGTGGGATTATTGGATGGCAGAAGAGGTCTAGATGTGCTTCTCAGTGATTACTTTCCCATTCAAACTGTTCGCATCTCTTCAAAAGCATTTTTAAGAGTGTCCCTGTTTAACACTGCACATTTATTGTCTTTCTTGAAATATATGGCACTTGAAATTATAAAATAGTAGTTGATTCAGTCACTGCATGTGGTCTGTGATGTTGTTTATTAATGTCCATATGTAGAGCTGAATGCTCTTATAAAATAATTATTCTATTAGCATCTTGTCAGTGGGTACAATTTGATATAAATGATCTGACTGCCTTTTCTGGGTTATATTAAAGCAGTGACAAATCTGTGGTTCTATTGATTAATTTAATGAAGACCTGTTGCTGCTGTTGTTGTGTTGTAATAATCAGTCGTTCATTTTATGCTTTTGTACTTGCCTGCTGAACATTTTAAAGTTGAAGACTTCAACCATCCTTTAGTTTACAAAAACACTTCTTGTTCAAGTCAAGTCAAATCACTTTTATTTACAGCGTTTAACACAATACAGACTGTTTTAAAGCAGCTTTAAAGTGATAACTGGAAAATGATGCATTTTGATAGCCTAGAAATCTAGACGCACCCTAGCGGCCACAAAATTGATTTTGCAGCCAGTCTAGCAACTCTCCGTTGGCTTTCGAGCTGGAAAAAACAAACTCTTGTCAGGCCAATCACATTGTGTATAGAGTTGGTGGGCGGGCTTAACATAATGACGGCAGAGTTGTGACGGTTCCGCGTGATTTCCGTAGATGATTTCCCTGCTACTTGAAAACAAAGAAGATGCTGCTGGCGAATTTTCGAATCGGCTTTGGCCGCGACTCTGAAGGACTTGGAGTTAAGAGAACGTCACTTAAGTCACTCTTATAAAAGGAGGATGTGTTCGGAGTTTTGACGACCGGATACGGCAAAAGTTTAATATATCAACTAGCTAGGATTGAGGCATGCCAATGGTGAGTTCCCAGACCTAACATCTTGATGTAGGTCTGGCTTGCCAGGCTAGCATTTTGGCTGTTGTTCAACTGAAATCAGTTCAGTGTGGATTCAGTTCTGTTGTAAAGATCATCAATTCAATTAGTTCCCTTTAGAGGCCTGCATTTCAGCCCGAGCCCGACGGGCCCCGACTTATTTACGCTCCTAGGGCCGGGCTTCGGGCCGATTTTCACGTCATAGTTCACACGCGGGCCGGGCCGGGCCGGGTTTTAGGCTTATCTTTTTTATAGCATATTTTTGACATTAATTAAAATAAATATGAGAAGATGACGATTGAAACGCAAACATAGAAAGACGTTTTATAACCTATCACACTGACATATGACTGACATGACAGTCTGCTCACGCTCACGCACACACACACGCACGCGCACAGGTTTCCCGGCGGCGTGATCTGAGATTCGCGCGACCGGCTCGTTCTTTGTTTAGTGTCCCGGTAGCGAGCGTGACTTCAGCGCAGCTGGAAAAAGTACGACTGGATTTAAACCTTTCACTGTGGATGCTGTGCTTTTTCTTCACGATGCTCTGAGACTGTTCTTAGCCATGTTTGGAGGCTGTTTTTTGTTTGACTTCATTTTCATGAGTCTGTTGGAAACAAGGATGTAAGGTGGAAATAAGAATGGCCATGTTCTGTAGTGAAGACTTGATTTTTGAGGTAAGATAACCTGCATGGTTGTTTTTAATGTAATTTATGTTGATTTTTTTAGATTGCGTTCTCTGTATTGTAGCCTATTGTATAAACTTATTTAGTTTGCGAGCGCTGTTGCTCTGAGCAGCAGAGCAGTTTGCCTCAGCTTTTCAAAAATGACAAAAAACGTTTAAACAAACGTTTAAACTAACGTTAACTGTCTGTGTGATATGCTTAAGTTGTTTTATATCTATGGATTTTATTGTAGCCAAGTAAAGTGTTGATTTGAGAGGCTATAAATCAATGGATCAAACATGTTTAACTCGCTGTCGGCTACTTGGTCGTCATAAAAATAAAAAACATTTTTTTTTCTTAATTAACTTTATAAAGAAATGAAAATAAACTTACCGGTAAATACTTTGCCTTTGAAAACGAAACATATCTGGTTTACTGACTGCAACATAGGGCAGGCTGTGTATTATCCCTTTTTTTTTTTTTTTTTTTATAAACGGGCTCGGGTCGGACTCGGGCTGATCATTCTGATGAGCTGTCGGACACGGGCCGGGCTAGGGCCTGAGCGTCTCGGGCCAGGGCCGGGCTAGGGCCTAGATTTAAGGCCCGTGCAGGGCTCTAGTTCCCTTCATCTATATAGCAGTTTTATATCATCGTCCAGCTCAGTTCAGTTCTTATACAACAGCATCAGTACAGTCAGATCAATAATATTGTTGAATGTTAAGTATTCCCAAGCAAGCCAGAGACGACAGTGGCGAAGAACCACTGTCTTAAGCATAGGTATATGCCAAATTTACACAGACATGAGCTGTATTTGCTCTGAAAAGAACGACAATGGCATTAGATAGTTATTTTAGTGAATACGCCCTAAAGGATTCAAAAGAAAATATCCTGTGACCTATTATATAGTTGTCACATCTCCAGAATATCTAATACCGTAGGTCAAAATACAGTTCTATAGCCTATATTAGCTTAATGACTGCAGCTAATGTGAGTGTTGGATGTAAAATGCCCTCATTACCTTGATAAAACAGTGTGTTAAACTGTGCGCTGAGGATTCACCTCACGCAGAAGACTCCGACAAGTCGCCACACAAAAGACACACCGGTGCATGAATCTGATTACTTCAATCTCTGTGCATCTTTTATTCATGATGGAGACGGATATTTTACCAGACACTGTGTGAAATGGAATTGGCATGATTTGAAGATCCTGCACATTATTTCCACATCATGCATGTTTTTGCTTATTTTTTTCCGGCCAGGTCATTACTAAAGTAGCAGATTGCTCTGATCTGGTTTAGATTAAGTGAGATCTGCTGATTCAGGAGGCTTCCCTCAACGGATCACTCACCATAACTCATCTGAGATCTACACGATCAGGTTATATCTGTCAAAACATTTAAAAATGACTCAAGAAATTCTCATGATACCATAAAAGATTAATTAACTGGAGTCTATTCCCAGATATTCAATGTGAGGTAACTACTAATTCGAATTCTAATGGTTTGCTAAGGCAATCACCACTATTTCTTTTTCTCATACTGAAGGTGGTGAGATTTCAACAACACAGTATTAAATGTACAAATATTTTGTCTTACAGAATGATCCCAAAATGCACAGCTTGACATGTGCTTTTTTATTAATTAGACTATACATTTTTAATAGTAAAAAATTTAAAGCAGAAACATGATCCATATTTAGAGACCAGAATATTCTCAGAAACTTTTTTCAGTAAATGGGTTTCTATCTTAGTTTATGACCTTGTTTACTTACTGGATAAAAAATGTATCTGCCTCAATTGAGTGCATACGGATTCTATGCACATTTAAAAAATGTATGCGAATCTTGGCATTTCCATCTAATATTTGTTATGCGATATCCCATGCATGAAAATAGGTGGATGGAAACATAGCTTGTGAGAAAAGAGGTGATTCTGCTTATGTATATTAGGAGAAAATTAAAGTGTTTTTGACCTTGGATGCATGTAAACATATTGTAAGAGACTTCAAATCAAAATTTGGAACCTTTAAAATAGCAAAATAGGGGAACATTAATCTTTTTAAAGGGGTGGATAAATATGATTTCACTTTTCTAACTTTAGTTAGTGTGAAATGTTGCTGTTTGAGCATAAACAACATCTGCAAAGTTACAATGCTTAAAGTTTAAAGCAAAGGAAGATATTTGCTTTTAAAGAAAAGGACTACAACAAATGGCTGGCAGGGACTACACGACATTCCTCCTGGGTTAGTGACATCACCAACCCTAAAATGTAAATAAACCCCACCCCCGGGAACACACAGTCCATGTTGAGAAGAGGAAAAGTTGTTGTAGAGTACATTTGTGAGTCAGCTCAAACTTTAGCATCCATCTTTTCACATGCAATAGAAAGTCACTCTGTGTGTATCTCACAACAGTTCCTATACGAGCGATTTATAGATTACCATGACAGAATATCCTAATTGAAGATAGTTAACTCCACATTAGCAACATCAATTCATCAACTAACCATTCAGAGACGTCCTGTTGCATTCTACATGTTGTCAATTCTTCTTGAGTCTCTCCATCTTTGTCTGACTCCGAATTAACATTAAAGGCAGAACAGTTTCTGTCATTTTTGTGTGTGTCTGTGAGGTGATCGCAGCTGCTAACACACATGAGCTCTTGAAACCCCGCCCTCTGCAGCAACTCATTTGCATTTAAAGGGCCAGGCATAAAACAGTGCGTTTTTGCAAACCCTAAAAAGTGACAACTTTAACATGCTATATAAAAATATCTGTGGGGTATTTTGTGCTAGAACGTCACACACTCTGGGGACATATATTTATTTTACATCTTGTGAAAATGGCATTTTACCACCCCTTTAAAGGAAACTGTGATATGTTTTTCAGTATAATTTTATTAATTTAAAGTTCAAAAGAATAGCATTTATTTGAAATCGAAATCTTTTGCAACATTATAAATATCTTTAATGTCACTTTTGATCTATTTAATGCATTTTTGCTGAACAACAGTATTAATTTATTATGAAATGACAAAAAAAAAAAAAACGTACTGACTCCAAACTTTTGCATGTTAGTGTATATCATCATACGATACGAACATAATGTCTCGAGTGCAGCTGTTTGCGTTTAAAAATTGTTAGCCATTACAATGAATGTTTTATTATATTTACAGAAATATCTGCGGCTGCAGAGTTTGTCCTCACACAGGCAAACATCAATTCATTCAGTAGTGGTTTGAGGTGGGCTTCCAGTACATATGATCAGACCCCTGCCTAACTGAAATGCTTTGTATATATTGCTTTCAAATAAATATGTATAAGATGAATATTGCATTTGACATTTCAGTCCCCCTTTCCAGGCTTTGATCTTTCTCTAACATCTTCAGTTCACAACAAGCATTACCCAGAAGACCAGAAGTGACGATTAATGGTACTGAAACATTATTATTCTAAAATTAATTTGCATAACTAATAGGATTGTTTATCCGTTGTCTTTAAGGTTTGTTTGTTTTTTGCTTGGGTCAATGTGATGACAAAAACAATAATTGCTATTTCATTGCTGGTTCTTATAGCATGGATTTCAGTTAGTGAATGTAATTGTGCTCATCAACAACCTTACTGATTTCTAATCAGTTTCTTTGTGAGTCTTTGATTACTTTAGAAAACAGATGCTTGAATAATCTGACACTGATGAAAACTCAGATGTCAGTTTTGCACATATAGATAAAACAAAAGGACATTAGAGGCTGTGTTACAGTGATTTTACCATGGTAAAGCGGTCATTAAATCACCTCAGTACCTTTTACATCGATAAAATCACTGTAGAGTAATTCTCAGCATTGAGATGGCTGGCTTTGAAATGGCGCAAGAGTAATATAAAATACACCAGTAATAAGCAACTAAATTTATTAAACCATTAAAGTGGTTTATGCTTGTACCTATTATGCTTTTTTCAGATATTATCTTTCATAATTATTGTCTTCTAAAAGAAAGAACCGACGACGAGTCGTCAGTAATTCTACTCTTACTTCCTGCACAAACCTATAAAGGTTTGTAACCAATTTGCATAATGCCAGCCTATGGTTTTCATTGGCTGCCCGCAAACAATGTCTACTTTGTCCCGCCCTCAAACACTGTAGTTTTAACTGAGTTCTGGAAATATTTGCTTTGTGTTGTCAACATGTCACGAAGACATTGTTTTCTGTGCTATGAAAGCAAATCCACTTTGTCTGCACTTCCAAAAGATGAGGACTCTCGCTGGGATTGATACAACACTATCTGTGTAAAAAGTGTAAAGTTTTTTACTAGTGTAAAACTGACACTATCGTAACTGTTTGTTTCACGGTGTATCAAGTGCTGAGGAAGATCCAGAGCTGAAATTCAGATATGTTAATGAGAGTTTCGTTTTCTGACTGTAAACTGTAGATCACAACAGATTGAGCCATCTGACCAATCAGAGCCGAGTAGGCTCTTGGAAAGAAGGGGTTTAGAGAAACTGAATCCTCTATTGAACCGTTTCAGACACGGTGAGAAGAGAGCTGATGCTCTAATGTCTAGAAAATAAAGAGTTTTTTTTTTTTTTTTTTTTTTTTTTACCTTGGAGGTATGTAAACCTATTGAAGGAAACCCCCAAAAGAAAATTAGGAACCTTTAAACTAGCATAATAGTTGCCATTTGGTATTCAGTTGATGAATGGCTACAGGTGCATGTGCATAATTTGCAGTGGCTTTGAAAGTGGCCTACCGATTAAGATTGAATAGGAACCATTCATTTTATAAAAGCATATCAATATCAGGTCCAAGCAGATTCCAAAGGGCAGCAGGTTGTATGCTGAACATGATGAGACGTTTTAAAGGGAATCCAACTGGCATTTCAGGAGTTCTGTGTACTTCTAAATAACTGATGCCGAGCCACATTCATTGGCATGAGCTTGCGTGTGCTAGCTAACCTTCTGGTTCGCATGCTGTATGACAAATATGAACCTAAATATTACATCTGACAGTATTTAAATTAGCATTTTAATGGAACTTTCTCTGTGTACAACAGCCACTGAGGCAGTGTTTCTATTTGGTGTGTACAATTGCACCATAAATAATGTGTTCCTCAGTGATGAGTTATAAAAAAAAAAAAGTTGAAAATTTATTTTCTATTTCCTAATACTTTATTTCCTTGTGTTTTTCTATTTCCTAATACTTATTTATTATCAAATTGAAGTTATAAAGTGTATAATAACTGCCATATCATATTCACTTTCATATTCACAGAGAGATTATGGATAAAACATATAAGGTTCACCAGTCTGCATTAATAGTGCTGGATTTACTTGATTTAGGTGAATCTCATTCATATTCGATAAACTGAAATGTACCATATTAATGTAGTGACATCATCTAAAATGTAAAGACTTTTGCAAATGCACAACTTTAGAAATGTACAAATAGTGGGACTGAAGTTGAATGCTCAGAAACTAGTGCATAATATAACTGAAGAAACTTACAAGACCTGTTTAACGAAACAATTCATTTATAATTGTAACCTAGATCAGTGCTATATTTGAATTATACTGTTATAGTATTTATAAATATTGAATTAGCTTTTATTTTTATATTTGATTAAACAAAATATAGATCTTTATAGGTTTAATGATTTTGTGCTTTTTATTATTTTGTTTCATGTTTCTATTTAGGTTTAATTTATTTTAATTTCATTTTTAGATTTAGTAATATAGCATTTTTTTCAGTTAGTTGTCTAGAAAGCATTTCTAATTGCTGTTTGTTATACGTTTTTTAATAATCTTATTTGGATGTTTTGTTTTATTTTATTTTATTTCAATTACATTAAATGATTTTTAATATTTTTTGTTTCAGTTCACAATATCAAAAGGTGTGACTTAAGTCATTTACACTCTTACTATTCATGAATGTAATTCTCATCAGCACGTTTGAGCTAATGTATATGTTGATATGGAACTTTTCAATGTCTAATTGTACAATGCAAAAATTTGCTTTTTCTATACACTTTGCAAATTAATACTAATGAGATTAAATAGTTTTGATATATATATATATATATATATATATATATATATATATATATATATATATATAATATATATATATATATATATATATATATGCTGCATACTCCAGGAAGGATCCAGCTGATGTGCCTTTGTGCAGGACATCCAGGGTCACCTTAAAATTAGTGAAATTTATACTGTCACGCAACGCATTCTCACCCCAAGGCGTCATCTAACTGACAATTTTGACCATGCTTCAATATTCGACGTTAAAGGTACCCTTTAGCGTCAGTTAGTTGACGCGATCCCAGGGCGTCATCTAACTGACGCTAAGGGTAACGCGTCAGTTAGATGACGCGGGTAGGTTTAGGTCTGGGTAGAAGGGCGTCATCTAACTGACGCTAAGGGTAACGCGTCAGTTAGATGACGCCCTGGGATCGCGTCAACTAACTGACGCTAAAGGGTACCTTTAACGTCGAATATTGAAGCATGGTCAAACTGATTCCCAAGGCGTCAGTTAGATGACGCCTTGGGGTGAGAATGGGCTGTGTCACATGGTTTGATTGTTTTTGTCATCATTTGCTTGCGGTTAATGGAGAAACTAAAGCTGTAGTTGCCGTAGGCTATGCACAGCACTCTCGAATGATTGCTACCAATTACTGGCAGCTGTGTTACTATAATGACAAGGTTTTAAAAGTCAATTGGACTTTCAGATGGCAATACAACTGGAGGATTGAGTCGAGGAATTCTAATACCTGGAGAAAGCTGTCCATTAGCATTCCCATTCGTTTGCTTGGCAGCTGCTCGACTGGTGAAATGACAAGGCCTGCGTTCTTCCTTTGCTGAAGTTGGTTTTGGAAACTTTTCTGTCAGCCTCCCACCAGAGGTCAGTTACACCAACAGTCTGTGCTACTACTGAATATTTTAGAGTTGCATCATTAAAGAAGTTAAGAAAAGGCAGTTAAGTTTCTGTCAGGATGTTAATGAGATCATGTTTTCTCTGACAGAGACTTATGCCTTTAATATAATGGTACTGATATTTACACTCATTTTGAGAGAGAGAGAGAGAGAGAGAAAGAAAGAGAGAGAGTGAATGGATAACTTCTTAGTGTTTTTTTTACCCTGAAACCAAAAAAGGTGCTCCCACTTTTTTTAAACCTGTCACTTATTTCAACAAAAATATAAATGAAATATCTAAGACAATGTATTATTCATTGTGTATTATTGTTTTCTACTAACCAATTATGGAGACGGTTTCAGCCGATATATTATTTTCATATTTAATATAATATTTGAAATATTTGATGAATATTTATATATTGTATTTCCATAGAAATGTATTTTGCAATTAACAAGGTAAGTGGATATGCACAGCTTTTGATCACTGAAATTTTTTTTTAAGGCTGCTTAAAGGTAAAATATATATATATTTTTTTATTATTTTTATTAATTATATTTCATGTGTGTGTGTCCGTCTGAGTGTGGGCCATAACACATGAAAATGAAACATACCTCTGTTTGTGTTTGAGCCTTTTATGTACCTTACTTGTGTGTTTTGTGCTCAGCTCTATTTTTGTAGGAGCATGGTAAGAACATGCCCCGGCGGCCTATGTCCCAAAATGTTAATCATGCTAAGCCAGCTCATTACTTGTACCCTTTGGTAAAGTACAATCTAGTTAAGAGAAATCCCTCAATCCTGTTGGATATCAGCCCGGCCTAACCTACAAATCCCAAATCCTGACAACCTTCTTTTTTAAGCTGTATAGACATAAGCAGATATGCTTTATATTATTTCCTTACTTGGCTTTTTAATTGTTGGTTTTATTATTCATCGTTCAAATTCTGCTAGCTGCAAAAAAATAATTGTTAAACACACAGAGAGGCTAAATGGATCTGGATGTTGCATTGTATGATCAGGATTAACACATGACTCTCTGGAATACTTGATTCTGATTGGCCGTTCACAAAATTCTCTGGTTAAATATTTTTGTTTAAATTTATAATATTTTGCACACTCTTTCTTCATTCATAATAAATTAATAAAAACTCAAATCAATATTTCATGTTCATTTATGTATTTAGGTAAGTAGCAATGCAATAATGTGCAGTATAAGCAAAATAAACCCCTACTGACTCACAGGAATATATGCTGAGAAAGAAGTAGGTTTAGTTAATGTCCAAAATATAACCATACTTCCTCTTGGATACAAGATAATTCGTCACAATGTCTGCCAGCAATGAAATAATGAGTAATTAATGTACATTGAATTCTGATGTCGCTCTTCGGTAACTGGATCTAAGGAGTCGGTCTTAATACGTCTATATAACTCACTCACCATGTGCGTCTGAAGTGCAGAAACAGAACTGAGATAAATGGAACATTTGTCTGCCTTGACAGAAGACAGCAAATTGGGATTAATAGAAATATATGACAGTGCTAGCAGAGCCAGGTGATCAATTCCAGCCAATTTTCAGGCCTGGCTCACTGTCCTCACCTCTGTCACTGCAGGGAAAACAGTTTTATTTCAAAATACGGTGTCTGCATATTCTGGTGTGGTTTAGCCCCTAGTACTGTATGTATTTCAGATGACCTAAATATGCTATCATAATGATGTAACCATGTTATCATACCCAGCTATAATTTAGATCAGACATGTTCTGCACTGTAGAGTTACTTGAAATGCAGAAATGAATCATTTATATCACCTGGCTTCTTGCATTATTACTTTTCTAATTGATCAGTCAGTTTGACTATAAAATAGGTATGAAAGGAAACAAAACATTGCATTCAATCTAAACGCCCACTTAAAAATATCATCTGACTAACATGTACAGCAACCTGTCACACTTTTAGTTTTTATGTGCTGTTTTAAGAGGCTGTTATTCGGTATCTTGTAAATAGTTTCCAAGTGGACTGAGAAAGTGTTTTCCAGCTACGACATACAGTAGCAAGAAGATAAAAACTTTCAGAACTCTCTCTCTTTTAGAAAATGTATACTGTAAAAAAAATGTAAAAAAAAATTTACGGTAAAAAAAAGGCAGCTGTGGTTGCCAGAACTTTACCGCTGAAAATACGGTAGCAACGTTATTGGTTTTACAGACTTAACTTAAAATTAACAGTAATAAACCGTATTTCATTATCTGGTATAATGTTAATTTACCAACTTGAAGTATTAATATCTGTTTTATACCATAGTAATACACTGATGATCAACAATCATCACAGCAGTGATGAGAATCACATGATCAATCAAAGCTCATCACAAGCAGCTCTTCCTCAAGAAAGTTAATACTAATATACAGAAGCTGCACAGTGTCATTCGCACAAACATTAAACACCATCATGGTAACACACACGAAATTTTAAAAATGCAATAAACATTAATTTAACAACATTAACATTAAATCCTGATGTACATAACTGATTAGAAAATAACTAAGAAAAGTTAGTTATTTCAACAAAAATACATAAAATGTGAAGTGTCACACAGGGAATTGTGGGAATGTAATTTTTTTTCACTGTAAATTATACAATGAGTTCTTTTTCACTTTCAAAAACTGTAAATTTAACAGTATTTTACAGTAAAATTACATTAAATGTACCGTTAGATCTATCACAGTTATTTACCGTATATAGTAAGGAAACTTTCTGATAACCAATTAACAGCATTTTACAGTCTTTTACCTTTAAAATCACGATCATTTTTACAGTATTTTTGATATGTCCAAATGATGAACGTTGCCTTTCCTTTGGTTTACTGACAAAAAAAAAGGCTGTCTACAAAAAACTGCTGCTTATTGAGTTGACAGATGGATTCCTTTTCCCCCCATACACTCAGTGAAGGTTAATGGCGTTTCATGGCATCATGATCCCTGGGTGTACATTCCTACAGCTCTCTAGGTGTCCGCCGCTGCTCCTCCCTCACGCTCTGTTCCAGTGTTACGAGGTGACATTGATGAACCATCTGTTCAGTGCATGTCACCCCCAGCAGTGCCTGTGATGTGCGGCATAGGACGAGAAGCTTTCTGACACTTGTGAGCTCCTGTACTGCTTGCTCAGCTACTTTAAGCCCCCAAATTATCACCACCGACCAGCAGCAAGTCATCCGTCTGTCCTCGGAAACTCACAGGAGGGTTTGAGTAGAAGCAGAAGACGGGATTCGAATGAGTCTGACTTATGGGAGCAAAGGGGGAATCTCACAAAACCTGCCAAGCACATATTTCAAACCACAATTACTATAGGACGAGATCATCAGATTTCATTGCTTCTGTATTATTATTCCTTATTGATTTTTTTAATGGCTCGGATTATATCTTCTTCAGTCCCCACGTGACACACACACATACAGTACATTTATATATATACTGTATGTGTCACGCGGGGTCTGAAGAAGATGAAGATGGACGACAGGATAATAAAATAAACAAGGTTTATATAAACTAGAATGCACAGGCGTAACAGCGTGCAATAACACCAATAATAACCGACAACTGAAGAGTGAACAAAGAGGAACTATGGGCTGTTTACACGACACCGTTTTTATCTAAAAATGTGAAACTTCTATGCGCTTTGGCCGTTCGTATACACGACAATGACGTTTTGGGTGCCTGAAAATGCAAACTTTTTGAAAAGGGGTTTCAAAATGCACGTTTTTGAAAATGGTCTCATGTGTAAACAACAAAAACGCGAAAGACGATGATGTCATGCACATGCGTATTACATGTCAGCCCATTCTCACCCCAAGGCGTCATCTAACTGACGCCTTGGGAATCAGTTTGACCATGCTTCAATATTCGACGCTAAAGGTACCCTTTAGCGTCAGTTAGTTGACGCGATCCCAGGGCGTCATCTAACTGACGCGTTACCCTTAGCGTCAGTTAGATGACGCCCTTCTACCCAGACCTAAACCTACCCGCGTCATCTAACTGACGCGTTACCCTTAGCGTCAGTTAGATGACGCCCTGGGATCGCGTCAACTAACTGACGCTAAAGGGTACCTTTAGCGTCGAATATTGAAGCATGGTCAAAATTGTCAGTTAGATGACGCCTTGGGGTGAGAATGCGTTGTACATGTTCAGTTTATAGTGTTTCATCACCATCTAATGGCCAGGCCGCAGAATACAGCGTTTTTGTCGCCGTTTTTCACGGATCTGTGCAGTGAATGGAGATCGTTTTGACAAAGGTGTCGTCTGTACGCTGAAAACTCAAAGGAAAAACATCTCCATTTTAAGCATATTGTTGTCGTGTAAACGTTAAATACACAGTGTGATGAACTAAATGATGAGCAACTGAAATGAATGATTAGTGTCCTTGGAAACAGATGAGTGGCGGGAAACAAAGACAAAGAACACGTGATTGATGAAAACAAACTAAATGTCATTATTTATTTAACAAAAAATTAAGACAAAATGGAGAAGCCATGTGTGACATACTAAGTACACCCTGTGATTCAATTGCTTGTAGAATCACCTTTAGCAGCTGATAATAACTTGAAGTAATCATTTGCTGAATTAATTTATCAGTCTGTCACATTGTTCTGAGGAATTTTTGCCCGCTCTTCTTTACAAGGTTGCTTCATTACTTTGAGGTTTGCGGGCCTTTGTTTATGCTCAGCTCTCTTATGGTCCTGCCGCAGAACTCCAGTCGGGTTAAGGTCTGGACTTTGACTGGGCCAGTGCTACACCTTGATTCTTTTCTTTTTCAGCCATTCTGTTGTAGGTTTGCTGGTGTTCTGTTGCATAACCAATCGGCCAAGCTAACCTGTCAGACAGATGGCTTCACATTTGACTCGAGAATACTTTGGTATACAGACAGAGGAGTTCATGTTCAACTTAATGACTGCAAGGTGCCCAGGTGGCTGCATAATAAACCAAAATCATCTCTCCGTCACCGTGATGGACAGTTGGTATGAGGTGGTTGTGCTGATATGGTGTTTTTGGTTTATGCCAAACTTGGCGCTGTGCATTATGGCCAAACATCTCCACTTTGCTCTCGTCTGTTCAAAGGACATTGTTCCAGAAGTCTTGAGGTTTGTTCAGATGCAACTTTGCAAACCTAAGCCATGCTGACATGTTCTTTATAGAGAGAAAAGGCTTTCTCCTGGCAACCATTCCAAACTGCCATACTTGTGTTTTTTCTAAATGTAATGTCATGAACTTTAACATTTAACCAACATGACATCATGACTTTTGCGTAAACATACACGCCACTTTCAAGTCAAGTGGCGTGTTATTTATACGCATTTTGAGCTATCCGCGTGTATGCGTGTATGTCTACGCCGTTATGTCCGAGTGATTCCGCGTGTATGTACACGCCGATAAAAATCCGAGCGAAATAAAGCCAAATTTTGATATACATCTGGGGGAGCGATATTTTTCTTACTAGGATGGTAGGGAAAGACTCATAAATGGTATTAACCAGTGACGGGTAGGTTTAGGGACGGGGTTGGGGTAGGTCATATATTTATATATACAGTAATGTAACGCTAAGTCAACGGCGTTCATAAACACGCTGAAAAACGATTATGCGTGTTGATAGCACGCCAAAAATGGAAATACGAATTGGCGTGTCATACATACGCAGTTTCATGAGATCAGTCTGCATTTAACATGCTGACTGAGGCCTGTAGAGTCTGAGGTGTAGTTCTTGGGTCTTTTGCAATTTCTCTGAGCATTGCACGGTCTGACCTTGGTGGGAATTTGCTAGGACATCCACTCCTGGCAAGATTGGCAACTGCCTTGAATGTTTTCACTTGTGAATAATCTTCCTTACTGTAGAATAATGGACTTCAAATGGTCATGTAACCATTCCTAGATTGATGGACAGCAAAAATTGCTTTTCTAAGATGATTGCTGATGTCTTCCTCCTTGACACACACCTGAATGGTCCAGACCAGCAAAAAAACAAAACGTCTGCTTTTATAGAGGTGATCACACTTGCTGATGATCAATTAATCAAATACATTTGATTATCAGCGCCCGACTGCTACTTATCCTCATAATTCTTATGGAAGCAGTAAGAGTGTACTTAGTTTAAATAATGAAAAGAAGCCATGTGTGACAAACTATGTATAATATTATATTATTGATGTAGTTTTTGTGGTAAAATGTGACCCAGACACAATGATATTCAACAGAAGAAGCTGTGCAGACGTCAGAGTTATGCGTGTTCAGTTCTGCCATTTAATATTATTTGTATATGCAGAAAGAGTTAAAGGGCTGTGCGAACGTGCATTTTACATCTAAAAAGAGAAATGTGAACCCCTCCAGTTTGAGAGTGGGCGTTCTGGCTTTTTTTTTAAATGCTGAAGTTCAAATGCACAGCTCTTTCTGCTGGCCTACACACTCATGCTGGATGTACGGCTATATCAACTGTTTGGCTGGTATGTAGTTCTGTAGGAGTTGTGCCGTTTTTGATTTTATTTTTGGATCAAATGCAGGAGAGAGGAGGAACAGCTTCAACCTCCACATGCGGGCCTACGGTTTCAGAAGACCATGAACCTTAGGAATTGAGTCATTACTGTATGCTTTGTACACACACCACTTCCGCATCTCGAGTTTGCACCTTGTTGCGTGTAAGATCACGGAAAATCGAATCAACCTCTTTTAGGAGGTTGCAAATTTAAAGAAGTTCACTCAAGAAACTTAGGATGAACACATTGCGCTACATAAAATCAAATCAACGGGTGAACTTTAATCTGCATTAAACACAAGCTCCAGGATTAATTCAATCAACAATAAATGTTCTTCCATATTTACTCACCCCTCATATTGTTCTAAAGTTTTATGCTGTTATTTTTTTATGTAAAACAGAAGTAGAAATGAATGAATTGAATAGTGACCAGAGGCTCCACGAAGCCTTATTTAAAAAAAAAATACATGCAAACAGCATCTCTAAAGCTCGATTAAATGGAACTGCATTTTCTGCAGAGCACATCGTGCCTCTTCCATCTTCTGTCTAATTATGTTGGATGAGCTCAATCATTGATGCGAAACTTAGATTACATTTCTAAGAAATAAACGTTGAAGTTCCAAAGAAAATGCATAACGCATCTACGTTTCAAAAGATCTTGAAAAGACAGTTTTAGTGCAAAAAATGCCATCCTTGAAAGTTGGAACAGGATGAGCAAGTCTGTTGATTTAGTCCTGTTGACTGCTTTTCTCTTTTCTGCGTTGTTCTAGAGCACTGAAGAAAATTGTGCTGACAATCACCAGAGAACTGATTCAACAGTAAATAAGTTTAGTGTTTTTTTACATACATTTTGTAAAAAGGACTTTTTGGCAGTCTGATAGCATAAGGAGTCTTGATCATACTAGAAATGGAAGGTCAAGTTTATTGAAATGTATTGTAGGACATGGTATTTTACACAATGTGTCAATGCTACGCATGTTTTTGCCGGTTTATGCATACAGAAAACATACACACTGTGTATAGTATAAATATTATATTCTGCACAAACAATAACAAAAACTGTAATATCGTGAGATATCATTTCAATTTAAAATAGCAGTTTTCTATTTTACTATATTTTAAAATGTAATTTATTCATGTGATGGCAAAGCTGAATTTTCAGCATCATTACTCCAGTCTTCAATGTCACATGATCCTTCAGAAATCATTCTAATATGCTGATTTGCTGCACGAGAAACATTTCTTATTATTATCAATGTTGAAAATCAGTGTGCTGTCTAATATTTTTGTTGGAAAAAGTGATACATTTTTTTTTCAGGATTCCTTGATGAATAAAATGTTCAAGAGAACTGCATTTATTTGAAAAAAAAATAATTAAAAAAAAACATTATAAATGTCTTTATTGTCACATTTATTAAATATACCTCCTTGATGAATGCATTACATAAAAATTAACAACATTTTTAGAACGACACTTTTAAAGTTTTGGTATAATGCCCTTTTCACAAGATTGATAATAAGTCTTTGATGTACCCACAGTGTGTATGTGACGTTTTAGCTCAAAATACCCCACAGATATTTGTATAGCATGTTAATAGTCACTTTTTTGGGTGAGCAAAAATGCACCGTTTTTGTGTCTGTTCCTTTAAATGCAAATTAACTCCAGTCACAAAGGGCGGAGCTTCAACTCCTTTTGTCCTTTTACCTCACACAAACATGCACTTAAAATTTCTAAAACGTTTAGCCTTTTATGTTCAAACCATTGTGAGACAATGATGGAGAGACTCAAGAAGAAGTGACAACATGTAAAATGCAACTTGTAGCTGATGTGGAGTTAACTATCTTCTAGTCATTGATTAGCATATTATGTCATGACAATCTATAAATCGTGTTCCGGGGACGAGGATTATGTAAATTCTAGGGTTGGTGATGTCACTAACCCGGGAGGAATGTTGTGTAGTCCCAACCAGCCATTTGTTGTAGTCCTTAAGAAATGATTTATTTAAATGCAAATAATTATCTTCTTTTGCTTTGAACTTTGCATATTGCAAAGTTCGCAAACAGCAACATTAGGCTACACACTAACTAAAGTTAGAAAAGTTAAATAATAATCAACCATCCTTCAAGCCATTATTAGTGAATGAGAGATTTTCTTTTCTTTCTCTCTATTTTGAATAACATATTACATTTGTATTCAATACCCACACGTTCCACTTCTTGGCTCAGCCTCTGTAATCTTTGCAGCTTTGCAGTGGCCATTTGGCACAACCATACTGTTGATAAACTAAAGTTCAAATGGCCCTCAATGGTCGTGCTCTTATGGCCGCAGGCTAAAAGCATGTGCAATGTGTTTGCAGCCTTTAGCCAGATGGTCATATTCCTCCCATGCTAAAAGAATTCAGTGCTATAATCTGCAGCCTGAACATATATAAAAACATGAAATTTGTGATAAGAATGTTCTTAGTCTAAAGGAATAGATACATAGTTCAGAAAAGATGCAAAAGCCAAAGGTTCCTAAATGTGATCCATATGACATATGCAATATTTTTCCAAGTCATACAATAGCTTTATTTGAAGAATAAACTGATTCACAGATAATCTTGTTCAAGTAGAGATTGTTAGATATGAGAACAAATTGCTATTTTGAATTGGATCTTTTCAGTGAGTTAATTGAGTTGGTTCACAAAAATGGGCAGAATGATTTGTTTGGGAGATGAACAAACAAACCATTTGTATGGTGGTTAAAATTAACTTTTGTAATAATATTTGTCTTAGATATTGATTTTATTTGTTTGTCGTATTTCTCACATTTCGCCATTAAGCCTCTCGTAGCACTTGATTTTGCCTTTAGAAGGTAACATCAGTTGATGCCTTCAGAAAAAAGTTATTAAAAAAACACGTCTTTAAAAGTATTAGACTGCGAGACGGAATGTGCTAAAATCAATTTTAAATGAGCATTTTAGAGCCATTGACAGAGTAATTGACATATCAACAACATTTGTATAAATCCCTTGAGTCACATTTTTTGCCTATTGAGATGTTGTGTCGCTGCCAAATTGCCAGTTTGCTGTGGAATGAGTCTGTGGTGCAGATGGGAGGGTGATATAATTAAGCCTAATTTTCTGTTTTCTGTTCTTATGATAACAGGGTATATATACCGCAGACTCACAGCTCAGTCCCAGCATGTCTTTTCACAGACGCAGAGACTGTTATTTCAGGCAAGTACAAATAGCCAACTCAAAATGGTTGCCTCCAATGTCCAGTGAGTTTATACACTGCAAAAAATTATTTTTGTTGTTTTTCATTACAGATGTCTAAACATTCTTTGAGAAGCAAAATCACCTAAGATAATAAGTCTTGTTTTCTTAACTCTAAGTATTTGTGCATACCTCACTGTCAGATTTTCTTAATTTGGATAATTTGTTCAGTATTCAAGACTTAATACCTTGATTTTTAAGAATGTTGAGATATTTGTACTGGAAAACAAGTCAAATGCTGAGGAAGCAAATCACTTTTTGCAGTGTAGAGAAAGGGAAAAATGTCATTTAATTGTCAAACTCTGCAAACCCCACAACTATGCAGCTACTCCAACTAATGGCTTCTCCATCCCAGTCTCTCACATTCAGAGGATGTTCTCTGGTGTTCCTGAGGGAACTGTTCACTTATTTCCTGGCTCTTGACCTCCGCTGCAGATCAGTGTCTTTTAAGCGTTCCTTCAAGCTATTCCGCTTGTGAAGGTTAATCGGAAACAATGGCTAGCTGCTGGGATTTGCAAAGCTGCCGCATTTAATCCCCTCATTCACTGTGAGATAAACTCTGGATTTTCCACAAGATCTTCTCTTAATTTGTGCAGATTAAACGGTGGATGATTCCCACCAGCAAATATACCGACACAGCTTGCAGGCAATGGCTTAAGCAGGAAGCAGCCGCATATTTGTGTATATTATAACTGCACAGCGGCATCCAGAAGTCTGAGGTCACATTCAAATGGTAGGGTTTTACCAAACACGGACAGCGTCGTGCATTTTTTCCTGAATATATTTAATGCTACAGTGCCCCTAAAGGGACATGGTGATGGGAAGAAAAAATGCATCCCAGACAGCAACATAGTGTCGGATCACATCTGGCAGATCCGGCTCACATCTGGGCCAAAGCTATTTTGCTTTCTGGGATTTCAATGGTTTTGTGTTCACTTACCAAATTTCTGCATTCCCCGAAAAAAATGACATTTGTTCGTAAAAAGTTTGCATTCCCCCGAGAAACGTTGCATTTGCTTGAAAAACATTTTATGTGAGGTAGGAGGAAAAACGTCTCGGTTACGTATGTAACCCTCGTTCCCTGAGTGAGGGAACGGAGACGTTCCGTCGGAGGACGACGAATGGGGTTTCGCATAGAAAGCCTATCAACTTCGAGTATACAAAACGAGCCAATGGCAAAGAAATGCCATGGGTCTGCGGAATTTGCATGACGTAACTCCGCCCCACCTCGTGGGTATATAAGGAGGAAGTCCTGCATCTAGCAGATATGTTTCTTCGCTGAGGAGCCAAGACTGAGCTCAGGCGATCCCCGCGGTATACAGCGGAAGTGGCAAGAAGACGGAACGTCTCCGTTCCCTCACTCAGGGAACGAGGGTTACATACGTAACCGAGATGTTCCCTTTCGTTCGTCACTCCGAGTTCCGTCGGAGGACGACGAATGGGGTTACCAGTCTAATCACGCCACCTTCACAGCTGTCTTCCAGTGCCCTGCGTAAATCTGAGATCCCTGTCATACTGGACAAGTGGGACTCCTATTTAACACAGGAATACCAAGGTACACTGGGGAGCATATCCCAAGATATAGAGGGGTATGCAGGATATACCCAGCCCAACGGGGGGGGGGGGAATTTAGAATACACATATGACCCGAAGGATGCATACGGGGAATACACTGGGGTATCCAGCCGCAGGTGGAAAAGTTTTAAACCCCAGGGGGTGGCAAGGTGGCTTGCCAGGGGAAGACACATGCTCGGAGAGGCTTACAGTGGGAATACACATGTGGGGGTAGCTCCGTAGAGGGACCATGCACACGGGAGGCACCTAGCCGACGCACAGGTTCAAAGACACTGGGTCGACGTCAGGAGTGCAGGAGGAACTCAGGGCTTTCGGAGAAGCACACCTGAGGAAAATATCGCACGTATCCAGTCCGTGGAGTGGAATGGCGAGCAAGCGAAGACACCTGAGCGGGTCCTAATGCCGGCTGGTTGAAGCGAGCACACGAGAGGACACAGGCTCCACTCGGACATTATAAAATCTAGCGAATGTGTTGGGTGTCGCCCAGCCTGCAGCTCTGCAGATGTCTGTTAGCGAGGCGCCATGCGCTAGAGCCCAAGAGGACGCCACACTCCGGGTGGAGTGGGCGGTCACACCAAGGGGGCACGGTCGACCTTGCTGCTGGTATGCCAAAGCAATGGTGTCCACTATCCAGTGAGACAACCTCTGCTTGGAGAGAGCTCTTCCCTTCAGCTTCCCACCATAACAGACAAAGAGCTGGTCTGAGGTCCTGAAACACTGCGTCCTGTCTACATAGGTGCGGAGAGCACGTACTGGACAGAGCAGTGCCAAGGCTGGGTCTGCCTCCTCCGGGGGCAGCGCTTGCAGGTTCACCACCTGGTCCCGAAAGGGAGTGGTAGGAACCTTGGGCACGTATCCAGGCCGGGGTCTCAGGATCACGTGAGAGTAAGCCGGCCCGAATTCCAGGCACGCTTCGTCAACGGAGAATGCGTGCAGGTCCCCAACCCTCTTAATAGAGGCCAATGCAACCAGGAGCACTGTCTTCATTGACAGGAGCTTGAGCTCCACTGTTTGCAAAGGCTCAAAGGGAGCATGCTGCAGGGCAGTTAAGACCACTGCGAGGTCCCAGGAGGGAACGAGAGGGCGGCGAGGAGGATGTAATCTCCTGGCTCCTCTCAGGAACCTGATGACCAGGTCATGCTTTCCCACAGACTTACCTTCTATGAAGTCATGGTGTGCGGCGATAGCGGCAACATAGACTTTCAGGGTGGAGGGAGACAGCCTTCGCTCCAACCCATCTTGAAGGAAGGAAAGCACGACGCTGATCGGGCATTTCCGGGGGTCTTCTCGGCGAGAAGAGCACCAGCTGACGAAGAGGTTCCACTTCAACGCATAGAGGTGTCTCGTGGACGACGCTCTAGCGGAAGTGATGGTAGCCACCACAGGAGGTGGTAGGGTACCCAAACCTACCTGGTCCCGTCCAGGAGCCAGACATGGAGGCTCCAAAGATCGGGACGAGGGTGCCACAGGGTGCCCCGTCCCTGAGAAAGAAGGTCCTTCCTCAGAGGAATGGGCCAAGGAGGTGCTGTCGCGAGGAGTATGAGTTCGGAGAACCAGGTCCTGGTGGGCCAGTAGGGCGCAACCAAAAGGACCTGCTCCTCGTCCTCCTTGACCTTGCGCAGGAGATGCGCAAGAAGGCTCACTGGGGGAAACGCATACTTGCGGCCCCGCGGCCAGCTGTGCGCCAGTGCATCCGTGCCGAGCGTGCCCTCGGTCAGGGAATAATACAGGGCGCAATGGGTCGAGTCGTGGGAGGCAAACAGATCTATCTGTGCGTCGCCGAACTGGTCCCAAATCAGCTGAACCGTCTGGGGATGGAGTCGCCATTCGCCAGGGAGGGGCTGAAGCCGTGACAGCTCGTCGGCTGCACAGTTCAGGGCTCCGGGAATGTAAATAGCACGAAGGGACCTCAGATGCTTCTGACTCCATATGAGGAGGTGGCGAGCGAGTTGCGACATACGGCGCGAGCGTAGACCACCTTGATGGTTGATGTACGCTACTGTGGCGGTATTGTCTGATCGGACCAGAACGTGTTGACCCCTGAGCAGCGCTCGAAAGCGGTGCAGGGCAAGGCGTACGGCCAGCAACTCGAGGCAATTGACATGCCAAAGGCGCTGGGGTCCTGTCCAGGAGCCCGCGGCAGCATGACCATTGCACATGGCACCCCAGCCCGTGGCGGAGGCATCTGTCGATACGACAACATGCCTCGTAGCCTGTTCTAGGGGGACACCGGCCCTGAGAAAACTGAGGCTCAACCACGGGGTGAAGGTCTGACGGCAGCTCGAAGTAACTGGTACTCGGAGCGTGCCTTGTTGCCATGCCCACCTCGGTACTCGGTCGCGAAGCCAAAGCTGAAGCGGTCTCATATGAAGCAATCCGAGCGGCGTTGCCGCGGCTGCAGATGCCATATGCCCCAGGAGCCTCTGAAAAAGTTTCAGTGGAACCGCACTCTTGTCCTGGAACTGTCTCAGACAAGTCAGCAGTGACTGCGCGCGCTCGCTCGTAAGCTGCGCGGACATGGCGACCGAGTCGATGTCCATACCGAGAAAAGAGATCCTCTGCACTGGGCAAAGTTTGCTCTTTTCCCAGTTGACCCGAAGGCCCAAGCGAGCTAGGTGCCGGAGCACAAGGTCCCTGTGTTCGCAAACCTGGTCTCGAGAGTGAGCTAGGATCAGCCAGTCGTCGAGATAGTTCAGGATGCGAACCCCTTGAACCCGAAGGGGAACAAGGGCTGCCTCGACGACCTTCGTGAAGACGCGAGGAGACAGGGCTAGCCCGAAAGGGAGAACCGCGTACTGGTATGCCTGCCCCTCGAAAGCAAACCGGAGGAACGGTCTGTGTCGAGGAAGAATGGAGACATGAAAGTAGGCGTCCTTCAGGTCGATCGCTGCAAACCAATCCTGGGGCCGCACGCATTCGAAAATGCGTTTGGCAGTGAGCATCTTGAACGGCATCCTGTGTAAGGAGCGATTCAGCACGCGCAGGTCCAGGATTGGCCGTAACCCACCGGTTTTCTTGGGGACAATGAAGTAAGGGCTGTAGAAGCCGGACCTCATCTCGGCTGGAGGGACAGTCTCGATTGCACCCTTCGCCAGCAGGGTGGCAATCTCGGCTCTCATGATAGGGGCATTGCCACCGACCAAAGTGGAGCGAACTCCCCTGAAGCGGGGAGGAGACCGCGCGAACTGAATCGCATAGCCGAACCTGATGGTGCGTGCGACCCAGCGGGACAGACGGGGCAGCTCTAGCCAGGCTCCCAGGTACTGAACCAGCGGGGTCATGCGGGCAATAGGCGTCCCCCCGGAGGGGCAGCGAAGCGGAGTAACTGGCCCAGACGTGGGTGGCATAGCGGCCCGATGTGGGGGCACAGTTAGGCTCCGCGCCCGAACAGAGGAGGCCAGGGAAGGACCAGCGTTCCACGGGGGCGTGCTCTGTCGGGGGTCTGGCGACAGAGGGGGACAGGGCTGAAGCGGCCCGTGGGCGACCCGCCGTGTCAACCGCCTCTGGGACAGAGGGGGACGAGGAGAGCGTGGCTTGTGGGCGGCACTCTGTGTCGTCCGAGAACTCTGTGAGCTCAGAGAAGAGAGGTTTGTTTCTATCTTTAACCAGTGTGAGGTGCCGCTCACCCGTGGGTGAGCAGCGGTTTTCGCTGGAGAAAAAGAACAAAAGATTCTCCCCCGGCCCTCCACCGGGGGAAGGAGTGGTCCTGCTACCATCTCCTGAGAAACAAACATCATCTCTGAGCAGCCCGTCTCAGGAGCGCCGCTTAGCCTGGCGTTTAGTGGGGGGCGGGGCTGGAGAGGGCTGTGGCGCCTTCCTACGACCTCCTCCGCGCTGTGGCCTGGGTGGAGGCTGCTGCGTAGGCCAGGCGGGAGGGGCGGGAGCCGCAGGAGGGCGCCCTCGGCGGCGAGCAGGCTGAGGATTCTGCCCGACCTGGCGGGTGGAGGCAGCAGCGGGCCGGCGGGGCAGAATATGCTTAATGGCCTCAGTTTGCTTCTGCGCGGTGGAGAACTGGTGGGCAAAGTCCTCCACCGCACCGCCGAAGAGGCCGGCCTGGGACAGGGGCGCATCAAGCAGACGAGTCCGCTCGGAATCCCGCATGTCAGCCAGGTTCAGCCACAGATGTCTCTCCTGGACCACAGCTGTGGACATCACCAAACCCAGGGAGCGCGCGGTAACCTTCGTCGCCCGGAGGGCAAGGTCGGTTGCGGCGCGCAGCTCATTAAATAGACCTGGGTCTGTCCTGCCCTCGTGCATGTCTCTCAACATTTGGGCCTGATAGACCTGGAGAGTGGCCATAGCATGCAGAGAGGCGGCTGCCTGTCCCGCGGCTCTGTAGGTTTTAGCCACCATTTTAGAGGTGAAACCACAGGCTTTGGAGGGGTGCTTAAGCTCGCCACGAGAGGAAGCACTCTGAGGACACAGTTGCATCGCAACAGAGCGTTCGACTGAGGGAAGCCCAGTGTACCCACGGGCAGCTGCGCCATCGAGGGGAGGAAAGGCGGATGAGACCAGCGAGCGGTCCCGAGAAGACAACGGGGTCTTCCAGGATTCGAGATCTCATCATGCACGTCCGGGAAGAAAGGTATTGGGGTTTGCCGTGGACGCGGGTCGGCGGCTTGGCCCAAAAACCAATCATCGAGGCGCGAGCGCTCAGGGCAGGGTGGTGGCCGCCACTCAAGCCCGATGCTCGCAGCCGCCCGGGAAAGCATGGCTGTCATCTCCGGATCCGATTCAGGCACAACCGTATGCACACCAGAGGGTGGCAGCTGTGCTGAATCTTCACTTCCAGAAGATTCAAACCCACCTTGTGATGCTGCTACAGACATCAGATCATCCTCTGTAGCTTCAGCCGAAGTACACGGGCCACCCGAGAGTAGACCCGCGGAAATCGACTGTTCACTAGCGGGCACCATCATGCAGGGGGGTTTGACGCGTGGACAGATAGTCGGCGCTTTTTGCCAAACCGTAACCCTCAGATCACCCTGGCCACCAGCCGAAGTAGCACCCCGCGAGGGGGCACTAGATCGGGGTGTGGCAGAGGGGACTCTCGCTCTTACGAGCTCATTGAGTCTCGACCGTAATGACGCGATGGTTATGTTCTCACAGAGAGAACACGAGTCATCCACGAGCGCCGCTCTAGCATGCTCAATGCCCAAACACACTAGGCAACGCTCGTGCCCATCAGAGTCCGAAACCGATCTGCCGCAACCAGAAGTACACGGGCGAGGCATCTTTAAAAAGACGTGCCGCGTGCAAGCTCTTTTGTGAGAGAGAAACACTCAAGTGTTGAAGCGACCGGGGAGACACACACTCTCTGGCAAACCACTGCACAGATAAGCAGGAAGCGCGCGCCCCGCCGGAGATCGCCGTCACACCAACACCGAGGAACTCGTTTGTAAAGCTGACAATACAGAGATGGCTTGTGGAGTGAAGAAATAAACTTGGCTCCGAAGCGAAAACATATCTGCTAGATGCAGGACTTCCTCCTTATATACCCACGAGGTGGGGCGGAGTTACGTCATGCAAATTCCGCAGACCCATGGCATTTCTTTGCCATTGGCTCGTTTTGTATACTCGAAGTTGATAGGCTTTCTATGCGAAACCCCATTCGTCGTCCTCCGACGGAACTCGGAGTGACGAACGAAAGGGAACTATATAGTCTCAGCCTCAGACGTCACGCCCACGGAACGTTGGCTAAACGTCTGATGCATATGGTACACTTAACTGGAAACACTTCAGCAATGTCGAAGTCGTCATCTGATTGGTTGAATTTTATCGGATTTCCGGGGGCGCGAGTGTCGCGTTTATTTTCGGTCCGCCGGGAAACAAAGCGCAGACGTGTGATTGCGGAAGAAAAACGGTTGTGATTACATGAGTGACAATGAGCATTTATCAAGTTCAGCTAAACGTAGTAAACGTAGTAATCAGTAAACGTAATCAGCAATGACTTACTGCTTGTTTTCTTCTCCTTCTTTGATTGTCTATGCTGACTGACTTGTTGCACGCTGGTCTGTTGTTGTGGGGACATTTCCACGCCCCGAAACGTGACGCTGAACGAAACGAACTGTAATTGGTTGTTTGACATGTCGGTCAAACGGCCCTATGGGCGGGCCTTGGCCAAAGAAAGCTGCTATGAATTCCAGACCTTAAGCCGTCAGTCTGAAGGTCTGGCTACGCGAGACTAAAAACTATATTTCAATGCTGCTGCATTCGTTTGCAAACGTTGCATTTTAGTTATGTTTTTGGGGGAATGCAACATATTTGCGGAGGAATGCAGAGTTTCCTGAGATGGGAGGAAAAATATGTATTTTTGCGTTACCTTGCAAAACTTTTAAGTTCAACGAGAAACGTTGCAGTCATTCGCAAACGTTTTGCATTCCCTCAAGAACCGTTGCATTCTCTCCAAACGTATTAGGGTACAACACGGCTAAAGTCACACTGGGGTTAAATGCGCATTTAATCTTAGCACTTTTCTGAGCAATTTTTGAGACCACACGGACGGTGTGGATGGTCCCTTCATCGCAAAATAATTAACATGATATTAAATAGCTGGCTGACTTTTCCATTTGTTGACATGACATGGTTAGATTCAGATGGGAACTATCATACATCAAGTTGTTTACTTTAGAGATAATCACCATATTCAAAATGAAACAATCATATTTAAACGTATTAGTCATATAATAAAATATCATATTTAAAAGTCCCCCCTCACCATCTCAAACATTTTATAAGATTTTTAAACAAAAACAAACCCCATGTATGATTTATTTTCACACAAAATCTGTTGCTCCATCAATGTTCAATACAAACATATATTTTTCCTGCAATCATGCACTATGGGAGAAGTATAAAGCACATTTTCTTAGGGTGTGCCTGTAGCCGTGTTGTACCCTGCTCTCCCCCATGAACCATTGGCTCGCAAAAAGCCTTGAAATATAAATTTATCCCATCTCATATTAAAAGTTTTGCTAGCAAACAACGTTTCTCAGGGAAATACAAAAGTTTTACGAGTGAACGCAAAAAAAACATTTTTTTTTTTCTCACCATGTCTCTTAGGCACTCCATATAATTTAAATAAATTACAAAAAAAAATGTCTTTAATGCATCCAAGTCTTTGGTTACACTTTATTTTAAGGTGTCATTGTCTAATATTTGATTGTATATATTACTGAGTACTGAGTAATATTAATTAACAGCATGTACTTACTATAGAGTAAGGGTAGGATTAGGATTTGGTACATGTACAGTAATTATGCATCATTTACTGTTATTACCACAGTACATGTAACATATGTAACAAGCACACTGTAAAATAAAGTGTTTCTGAGTTTCCAGAAAAGACCCCTGTAGTTTAAAGGCTTCATGCTCTACAGCCATTTTCATTCTTGAAAGGCGTCTGCAGGTTAACCACAGAAGTTGATTTAAAAGACGTCAAACGACCTTCATTTACATCACAATCCAATCAAAACACATAAAGCACGTCTGATTGTTGGACACTCATCGGCCCACCGCGTGTGTGATTTTCCTGTGGAGATTCGTGATGAGTGATATTGTGCGACACTAAGAGTGGGTGGCGTAAATAAACTCAATTTCAACCCCTCGCAAGGCTTCGGCAGATGCCCGGGGCAGATGATGTAAATACAGCGGCTCCTCGGCTCGGCGCCCGGAGAGAGTAAGACTGATAATTACCACTGCACATTATGACAGAGACACTTTCCCTCCCCAGTGCCATCACTTCCCACTTTCCTCCTTATTACGATGTGTAGACGGCCCTCTTAAGCTCATACACAGTATTCCAGAGGAACGTTTTTCCTGCGCCGATAAAGGTTAAATGTGGGCTTTAATGTCATTTCTGTGGACCCAGAAACCTTGCAGAAGATGTGAATTCTCTGTAGTGACAGTGCAGTCCTTTTTTTTTTTTTTTGATAAATGATGGATGGTTTTTACTCTGGGGTTTCATTTAAAGCCACAAGCTATGAAAAACTTTGAATGTCAGTCACCCCGAACAGGTCATTGCAAAACCAGTGACCTTTACTTTCAAAAAAGAATAGAGGAAGCACATCAAACAACCGTTCCCCAGACAGCCCTCGCTCAACGCAAGTCAATATGTTAAAAAAACAACATCGTAAGACTGTATTTTCTGCTTTAACCTGTGGAGTTCATCCCACGAAGGGCTGTTTAAGTTCATCCCTTGAATATCTTCGTTTTAGGATTGAATTTGAGATAATGCTGTCTGAGTGGATGGACCTTGTAGAGTATATTGTGTGGTTCACTTTAAAGAGCCACTATTGCCACATGAATATGACATGTGGAGAAGATGCTGTTTTCTGTGCTGTGAAAGCAGATCCACTTTGCGTGCACTTTCAAAGGCGCTGTAATTGAAGCCATTGTTACTGTTTGTATCGCTGTATCAAGTGCTGAGAAAGCCTTCAAAAATTGCAATAGGAGTTCACACTTCACATGTTTGATTTGATTAAAACTAACCCTGCAATTGAATAAGAGTGAACGCTGCAATCCAACCCTGGTGAGCACCAAACAAGCTTCCAAACGAACTCTGGTGCGGTTTGAATGAAACCTGAACGCAACACGGACCAAAGACATGTAAACGAACCAAAAACGGGAAGATGCGTCCCTAAAAATGACGGAATACTCAAGCATACCTGTTTTTTTTTCACGTCATAGTCATTATGTTGTCCATCACAGTTCGGTACAGGCATCAGAACCGCGTCTCCTCGCAGCAGATCTTCGTTTGTGTGTGTGACGGAGGGATTCCTGCTGCTGTTTTGACTCCTTTACACATTTTATAAGCTCTTCGCGAGTTCTCAGCTGGTCAAAATACCATCATATGTAGCTACACACATACAACAAACACATTTATCACCGCACACAGCATTGTTTTTGGATATTCGGTAAGTTCTGTCTCGAAATATACGTAATAAAAGCCGACAAATCAGGTTGTGAACATATCCCTGTGCCTTTAGGTTCAGTGTTAAAATGCCAATGTGAACGCAGACAAGGACTAAGTGTTTTTTTTTTTTTTTGGTTTGGACCAAACGAACCGAACTGCACGTGTGAACACACCCTTAGTTTCCGACAGGTTCTAGGAGTAGACCAATCACAACACATTGGGCCATCTGACCAATTAGAGCAGAGTAGGCTCTCAGAAAGGAGGAGCTGTTTCAGACTGTGAAAAGATGCGATGCTGCAATGTATATTATGAGAAAATAATAATTTCGAATTTTAACTTCCTTTGATGCATGTAAACCTATTGTACAAGACCTTCAAAACAAAATTAGGAACCTTTAAAATAGCATGATAGGGGCACTTTAACTTTAACTTTTTTTTTAACATTTTATCATTAAATTATTATCTTTCTGCCTTTATTCAGTAGAGCTAAATGTATTATCATAATGATTAATTTTCCTTTGTACATCCAGGTTCAGTTTATTCCATTTACTTTGAATATGAATGGAATTTTGCATAGAAATAAATATGCAGGAGAAATTATTAGTTTTGGTATACCCCGGAGAATGTACATTTCGATTAAACCATCAGAAGTTTGCCTTTACATCTGCAAATTAGTGTATTGTTGAACTTCCAGATGAACAAAAATCAAGGAAGGAACTTTATATTCTTCGGTCAACGTAAAATTAAAATGGATTTGTTCACATTTTGAGTCTTCTTGTGAACAGTGTTGTTATTGTCAACTATTAAAATAATTATAATTAATTGAAATAAAATTATTTCAATTAGTTAAAGTTTTTTTTTTTTTTTTTTTAAACTTAAATGAGAATTAGAAATGAAATAACTAAAATAAAATAAGTTGAAGCTGAAGTACTAAAATACTAAAACTGAAATAAGTTAAAGCTAAATAAATAAAATATAATAAAACCAAAATGCAGAGAACAAGATTACTCAATCTTTAACAAAAGTTTAAATGAAAACTGAAAATATAAAAGTAAAACCTGGTCGATAATATTATGCTTAGTGTATAATAGTATAAACGATAGTAATATTACACTGATTGTGAGTGACATTATTCTACAACAACATTCCAATCAACCAATCAGATTTTAGGGACAAGTTTACAGTTTGTCAAGTGTAGGCTTATAACCAGGGTGTCACTGTCCTGTTAGTCACCGTCTGCACTACATGTCCCATCATCCTCTCTGGCTCACACCTGCACTCACTCCATCATTACCTGCACCTGCCAGTGATCATCGCTCAGCATGTTCAGCTGTTATCACCTTGTCTTCATTGTTCATCTGTGTATTTAAGTTCCTCTCTGTTCTTTGTTCATGGTCCGTTATTGTACGTTTTACCTTGTGTGTCTGCGTGTACTCGTTGTGTTCTGGAATAAACCGCTGTTGTTAGGATTTACTTCGTCCTTGTGAACTCTTTTGAATTTGCCACACGCAGCACCGGGACACAGGGTTAGGTGCTTCTACATCAGTGTTATTTTCTTATCATTTCCATCTGATTTTAGGGATAAGTTCTGGGTAGCTTTAGGTTTATGGGTATTTTTCTTCCGCTGATGCCACAAGTTTAAACCAATGAGTTCTAGCTGTGTTTTGGTAGGGCGTCATCTGGTTCAGTTCTAATATGAAATGCCTATTTTTCTTAAACCAATCCATTCCCAGTGCACACAATGCTGCACAACATTTTCTCAGTAAGTTAAATGGTTTATGAATACTGTTGACCTTTTAAACCAAGTGTTTGTCCTCATAATTGCACACCATCAGTACACTGCACGTGTGCAACAGCAGCAATACAATAAAACTCCCATTATAACCAACAAAGTATTTTTGTCATTGCACGCTTACTGTATGTTGTAGATTGCTTCATTGATTATAACCTGAGTGTTAGGTTTGTCGTGTCACAAGCAGAGACGGGGTGTAAGTGAGCCGACAGGAGTGTGTTTAGTATAACATAGTACTGTTGGCTAAACCACTCTCTACTGAAGTGTGCCTCACTCTCTTATGCCAGACTCCAGCAGCGCGCGAGTAGTTGAAGGCATCGGACAAGGACTTGAGCGCCGGCCAGAATTGACAAAGCAATGGGTCATCATCCGCAAACAATCCCAGCATGCTCCGCCATCTGTTTATGGGAGAGGACAGAACATGGATTCCTACAGTGTGATAGTCTATGACCCATACTTGAGCGTTTTCAGTGAACAACTGATTGGAGGTTGTTCATTCTTCACGTGATATTTACAGTCTAAATTTGGTATATATGGTGCAAGATTTCTCTTTTAAATTAAAGATGTAAAGAGTGTTTGGATGCCTGTTGAAGAGGCTACTTCACTAGATGACGACGAAATTCTGAACTGCTAGGTGATGTCTTCCTAGCAATGTGAGAAATCGAGTTGTGTTTTTTTTTCAAGTTGAGAGAAACACTAGCATCACTTGATAATAAATGAGTGAATGCATTGTGTATATTAATGTGGCATATGGTTCACATTAGCATATTGAACGATTGTGGCATTAAATATTTTTTTATTTAATCTTCCTTTAGTGTACTAAATGTATTATCGCAATAATTTGTTGTCCTTTGTCCACCCAGTGTCAGTATTTTCTTTAAATACAAATTAAAATGAGTTTTTCCATTTACTCCATTTACCATTTGAATGTGAACTATTGCATATAACTATAAAGGTTTCGGAGAAACTTGCACAATATAATATATAAATAATAATATCACCTTGTTGCCCAAACCACTGTCTTGATATCTTTTGAATTTAATGATTTTAATTGAATATTAATTAAATGCGTTAATGTTGGTAAAGTCTAGTTCAGTGTTGTAAATTATTGCAATACATTTTTTCATTCTTTATTCATATTTTAAGTAGTGATTATCAACTTGATGCCAGGCGTAGCCAAAGGATGTTTTTTTTTTTTTACTGCTACTGACGTGCAATTTACCATAAAAATGTAATCACTATTTCATCACACCAGAAGCAAATGCTTCTTAAATGTCATAATATTATTGAATGTCCTTAATAGTGAATGCCAAGTCGAAGAAACGTGTACTGTGAGGAATCTTCTCAAATTCAGTCAGTGTCACATCCATTAATTTGGTTATGAAAGATGCCTGGTTGTTTTGGCACTCTTCATGTTGTGAATTTCTGAGCTTCACACATGGATGAATCATTAGTCATTGTGTTAAAGTTCATTAATGAGCAGCAATATGCGCCTTTGAGGTTTTAATCCTAATGGAATATACATGAAATAGACATTCAGTTCCCCTGTTTCATTTAGTATTTGTATTGAATTTGATTGAATTAAAAACCTTCTTGATACTAATGGATCTTTTAATATTCAATATACCAATATTGTATGCTGTTGTTCTTCAGTTACATGAGAAGCCATCTGTAAAAAATGAGATATTTTATTTGTCATATATTTATGCTTGTACACCAGCAAAATAAAATGCATATCTATAATTCCATCGCAATGTCAGTGAACAAATAGACAGCATTCCTTCCCAAGATGCCACCCGCAGTGTGTCATGACGCAAACAGAACATAGCACGTATTTGGGGAGAATTAAACATTTGTCTTTACTGAAATACTTAGAAACATAAAAAACAGCATCAAACAAATGTATCACTTTTAAAAGAAAAAATATTGGGGAAAAAAAATAAATGTCAATCCCCTTCAGTTTCATATCAGCAACATTCCTGGGTGCTTTCGGCGATCTGGTTTAGTCATGGTTTAAGGATTTTTCTTCTTTTTTTAAGTGGTTCATCTACAATAGTCACTTTCTGGTCAGCTTTTTTGGAGGTGATTTGGGAATAGGGAGCTCTTCGCAGTGTTGCTTAAACACAGCACATTAAAAGTACATAGAACAAACATTTGGGCACCCAGTTTTATATACATTAGATTTCATGTATTCTGTAAAGGCATCCATTTCTTTTAATGCGTCGTTAGCATTGCAACTTTATTCTCAACCATGCGGAGCAACGTCGTAACCCCCTTTTCAACGTCTTTTGTCTGTCCACTCAGGCTACTGCAGGTATTTTGTGTCATTGTCAAGAGCAAACTGATGGATGAGAGTATGAACTAGGACAAAGCCAGAGACAACCAGAACAAGGGGAGATAGAGAACAGCCAATACTTGAATGGTGGACCCATGACCCTTTAGGCAATACTGGTCTGATTTGGGCTTTTTGGAGCACTTTTTTTTCTTCCTAGATGGCGCTGTAGAAGTTTCCAGATTGTCCAGCAGCTCTGGGTCAATTTTGTCCAAGGTCTGGTCAAGGTGGTTGGACATGGTTCCCAAAGGACCATCATTGAGACTCTGCTTATTACGAGTGTCGTTTTTCGTTTGATCAACCTCCCGAAACTTGGTCTTGGAGATGTTCTCCTTTTCTTTTAGGGGATTGTTGGTGATCTGCCGGCTGTTGTAGGATGAAGGATCTGGGAGGGACTTACTGGAGATAATGGAGGATTTGTCATTATCCGAAAGACAGCACCTGGGAATGCTTTCGACAAGAGGATCTTCAAGGGAGAGGAACTTTCCAGAGCGTGCCTTGGTGTTGAAGATACTGGTTTGAACCTGCGCTGGAGAGTCCACGCACCCTTCCAAATCGTCGCTTTTCAGTCGTTTCAGGTCCTTCCCAGTCAGAGAGGTGGGAAGGTGGCACTCCAACTCGGAGCTAGACCCTTTAAAGCGTTTGAACCAGTCCCACAACGGCCTGGCTCGACAGTCACAAATCCATTGGTTTCCGTTGAGCCTTAGGTACTGGAGGGACACCAGAGGATTCATGGCCTCGCCTGTCAACATGGTGAGGTTGTTGTAAAAGAGAAACAAGGTTGTCAGCTTGCCCAGATCGTTGAAAGCCCGCTGCTGCACGTGTATAATGCGGTTCTGGTGCAGGAGCAAGCGGTCAAGGTTGGTGAGACCACGCAGCATGTGATCGGTCACCACCTTGATCTTGTTGTTGTGTAAGAATAGGTAGGTGAGGTTCGCCAGGTCCAGGAAAGTGTCCTCGTGCAGGGCCAGAAGGTTATTATCCTGCAGGTACAGATACTGGAGCGAGAAGAGTCCTCGGAAAACTCCCACCGGGAGCTCGGACAGCCCGCATCTGTGCAGGTGAAGGGTGTGCAGCTTGGTCAGACCGCGGAACGCCGTGGGACTTATGATGCGAAGGTTGCTGTTGTCGCCGATGTCTAATTCCTCCAGTCTCTCCAGCCCGTAAAAGGCCCCCGCTTCAATATGGCTGATATTATTCGAGTACATCCACAAGACCGTGAGGTTATGCACAGAACTAAAGCTGGTCGACCGGACCACTGTCAGTTTGTTGCTCTGGAGGAATATTCGCTGGCTACGGACAGGGATCTCAGTGGGAATGGAGAACAGGCCCTGCTGCTGACAGGCCACGGTTGGCCTCGGCTCGCTGTAGCACACACACTTTGCAGGGCAGCCGTTCATCACTGGCACCAGGTTAAGCCATAACACCAGGCAGAGGAGGCGACCACCTGTTGAGAAAGGCAAAAGGTCAGTTCAAAGGTCTAGACATCAGCTACTTTATTTGGCATGTGACATCGTTTCATGTTTGAACAATCTTACACAAGCTTGAAATAAGAATGTTAAACTGTGATCATGCAACATATACACTGCCGTTCAAAAGTTTTTTTACTGTATTTCATTTCTTTTGAAAGGTAGTGAAACTTGTTAAATTTTGTTAAATGTTAAAATATATTTAAAAATAAATTTAAATTAAAATATAAAAGGTCGAACAGTAATATTGGTAGAAAACAGAAACTTAATACAAAGCAAATATTCAATATATATATTCACATTCACACATCACATACATTGTAATTTCTCTCCAAGAAATTACTTAACCTTCAAAAAGTAAATATTTAAATATAACACAAGCCATTTCAAATGAGTTGAGTAAAAACAGCATGATTTCAATTCATACACAGCTCTTCTATAGATTAAACAGCTCTAAAATGGCTGCCTGCCTGTGAGTGCAGGACCTGTCTGTACTTGTGCCTGTATGTGTGAATGCTACCGGCAAAAATTTGTGCCGCGGGATTCATTCCCATCCATCAGCCAACGCAAGCGAGAAAAGCAGGCCAAATGAGAGAACTGATAAACGAAACATAGGAGGGAGGCTTGAACAGAATTAGCTCCATCATTGCTATTAGCACTAGCTAATCACATTCCAGCATGGTGTAAGGGTTGACATTTAGTCTGTCCAGGGAAGATAAGTGTGCTGTGGGTGTTCGATACGTGGTTGGGTGAGATGGGGCCAGGGGGAAGGACTTAGGATGTTGGATCTGTGTCTTATGGGAGTGTAACGAGTGTGAACATGCTTGAATTGATTCTGGAGTGTTACAGATAAGATGGCCTCTCTCATCTCTGATCTGAAGCCCAGTGGTCTCTGTGTGTGGATGTGGCACAGATGCATCTGAGGGTGGGTTTATCTACGGGAGGCACACAGATAAGAAATGTTGTTTTTATTCAGCCATTCTTCAAGTCAACGATTATTTAGGAGAGCAGATGAAAAAAAAGTGTCTGTCTATGAGATCGCTATCATACATTACTGTGAGATTGATGCAGGGAAACATTCATCTCTGGACAATTAATGCTTCACATGTGAAAAATCCACAACATCTCTACAGCTCTATAGCTACAAGATGATATCTGATCGTGATACAGATGAGGAGTGGATCAAAGATAGGTGAGGATATGCTGATGATAGATAGATACAACAAATGCAGATGGATGGATGGATGGATGATGATGGAATGAATGGATGGATGATGGATAGATGGAAAGACCAACAAATGCAGATGTGGATAGATGGATGGATAGATAGATAGACCAACAAAATGCAATGGTGGATGATGATGGATAGATAGATAGACCAACAAAATGCAGATGGATGGATGGATGGATAGATAGATAGACAACAAAATGCAATGGTGGATGATGATGAGATAGATGGATGATGGATGTAGAAATAACCAACAAAATGCAGATGGATGGATGATGATGATGGGATAGATGAGATATACCAACAAATGCAAGGTGGGATAGATAGATAGATAGATAGATAGATAGATAGATAGATAGATAGATAGATAACAAATGCAAGGTGGATAGATAGATAGATAGATGGAAAATGGCAATGGGTGGATGGATGGATGATGGATGAGATGGATGGATGGATAGATAGATAGATAGAAAAATGAGATGATGATGGATGAATGGATGGATGGATGGATGGATGGATGGATGGATGGATAGATGGAAATACCAACAGAATGCAGGTAGATAGATAGATAGATAGATAGATAGATAGATAGATAGATAGATGATAGATAGATAGATAGATAGATAGATAGATAGATAGATAGATAGATAGATAGACAACAAAATGCAAGGGTGGATAGATAGGATGGATGGATGATGGATGGATGGATGATGGATGGATGGATGGATGGATGGATGGATGGATAGTAGATAGATAGAATAAGATAGACCACAAAATGATGGATGGATGGATGGATAGATAGATGGAATACAAGATGCAGAGATGGATAGATAGATAGATGATGATGGATAGTGATGGATGTGATGGATGTGATAGATGAGATAGAAATATAACATGAAATAGATAGGTGATAGGATAGTAATAGATATGATAGATGAAGAGTGTAGGGATAGATAGATGAGAAGAGAATAATGTGAGATGGAATGTGATAGGATGGAATGGGATAGGATGGAGAATATAAACCAACAGAATGCAGAAGATAGATAATGATAAGATAGATAGATAGATAGATAGATAGAAAATAATGAAATAGGGATAGATAGATAGTGCCATCAGATATAGATAGATAGATAGATAGATAGATAGATAGATAGATAGATAGATAGATAGATAGATAGATAGATAGAAAACCAACAAAATGCGGATGGATGGATGGATGGATAGATGGAAATACCAACAGAATGCAGATAGATAGATAGATAGATAGATAGATAGATAGATAGATAGATAGATAGATGATAGATAGATAGATGATAGACAGATCAACTGACTTAATTGCTCTTTCTTCTTGAATATCAGTGTATAATAGGCTAGCATTAACATCTATCACAATGCCTCAATATCATGTGACTGTTCACCAACTCCTCCTTCAACCATGTTTATATAATCAAACCCATGTGAGATATGTTCACGTGCACATGCAGAAGGCAGAGGAGCCTGTAGATCCTCTCGCCCGGCTCCCTGAATTCTCCTCCGTCCCTCAATCTTGCAGCTTGTTAAATGGAGCTTGCTTGAGGCTTGACAGCATCCCTGTGTTACACTTTCCCTCAAATATCCTCCCTCTCCCTCTCCCGCTCCTGTCATCTTCCACCAGTGAGCTGTCAGCCTTCCTCTCAGTCTTTCTGCTTCACAGCGCTTCTCTTTCACCCTCGCTGCCGATAAAAATATTCCATTGCCGCTCTTTGAAACGTTAGGCATCATGAATCTACCAGACCTTCTGTTTTATCTTCTAGTCATTAGTGGACTATCCCCACCCACACAATGCACGTCGGAGATCCGTTTTCCAAAGCTCTTTCTTTTTTTTTTTCACCCATAGCCGACCGTGCTAACCTTGCGCTTCCTCTGTGTCTTTCATCTGTTTAGTGCTGAGTAAAGCTACTCAAAATGTCATACGCCATCCTCCCAATTATTTCGGTGCATTGTCTCGTCCTCTGGACAGTCACATACCCGTGTCCTTTATTGCTGGGCGCCCTTCACTGTAAAGGCCATTTGTCAAACATGGATTACATACTAGCACTCAATATTTTTCTACCTCGTCTCCATCAGTATGCCGGTCATGCCTCTCCTTTCTCTAATCCCAGTAAGGAGCCCGCTTTGCCTTTTTTTATATTTCTGTTTTTCTCCTTTTCACTCAAGGGGAAGCCCGTATCCTGTCGTGCCATCGAAAGAACAAGCCTGTTTTATAAAAGGTTATTGCATTGCAGACCACAATCTATATAACTGTTTACCGACCTATTAGTTTTGCATTACCTCCGGTATTTTCTAAACTCAAGAGAATCCCTCATAATAACAGCAGCACTCCAGTCGACCGCTTACTCATTTCGCAAAGAAGCCAAGCTGCATTCTCAGATGACGAGCTTATTAGCAGCGCGCCGTTCGACGTGCTGAGGACCACCCTCTTGCAAAACTGACAAGTCGAATGGTGTTTTCAGCTTTGCATAAAATGCACTGATTGCTGCTTGTCTCTCCACTTGTGTGAAAAGCTCTCATCCTGATATAAAAGACGCCACAGGAGAGCGAATAAACCATTGATAAACAGGGAGGCGAAATCAAGGATACTTCTCTACTGTCTAATTGAATTATTTGTATGGAAAACAAAAGGAGACAGAATACTGAACATGGACTTGAGATAATTGTGCAAAGAGAGAGAGAGAGAGAGGCAGCGGGGACGAGTGGCAATCTCTGACATGGCACATTTGCATACAGTATGTCTCCAGCATACGGAAAGCATGTAATGAGATTTACAACATTTATCTCAACCGTACAAGTGAATGTGGAAAGTAATGGCAGCCCTTGTTTTGAGACCAAGAGGGGTGTTTTGGACATGCTGTTGATGGATTTGAATAAACTCTCAATTGTAGACATTGGATCATACTGTAGCACATCCTGCATTATTTTTCACTGCAAACATGAATGATGCCTCAAATTGTGTGACCTTAAAGTGATCAAAATGTTCACCTTGCAGACACTGAAAATGGGTGGAAACATCCCACAGACCCATATCTATGGAACTTTTTGTCTTGGTTTCCATTAAAGTCCCCCTGTAGTCAATAATTGTATCCCTAAAAACTCATCTTTGATCACTAAAACAACAAATTTAAAAGTTTTTTCCTTGAAAAAAATGTCTTCATGCCTTAAAATAGCTTGAATGTAACTCTACAACCCTTGCCTCATTTAGTATACGCAGTTCTATGAATATGCAAATGAGCCCCGCCTCCACTCACTCACACCAGCTCGGAGATTTACTCATTGATGATCACACGTTGATGACATTGGTTACAAGGTAGTTTGAGACGTCAGAAACACCAGCAATTTCAAACCGCATTTTTGAGACTCGTTTTTGGTTCGTTTTTGGTTCGAAGGAGTAAATACTCAGCAATGCTGTTGACTTATGAATTTGCACATGGTTTGTCTTAAAGCATATTAAAAACACCACATAGACATATAAACAACATTAAAAGCTTTATTTTCACCATAGGGGGACTTTAAACCCATAATTAAAACAAGATAAATTTGCTTTTTAAGTAAATACTGTAGTGTAAATTTTATAGTATTGAAAACGATTTTTCTTACCACATTAACATTTTTTTTTAATTTATTTAAGCTTAAACCTCACAAAATTTTGTACGAGTCCTTAAAGGGGCATAGTGAAGGAAAATAAATATGGGATGGGTGGAAAATGGGCGAATGCAAAACATTTGCAAAATGGCATTTTTTCTTCTACCTCATCTTTTTTCCATCACCATATGATACCATGCTCCAAAATTTCAAGACATAATCTCTGTAAACAAGTCTTAATATTTATATGCACTTTTGCATCTTTATGGATGTTTAGATATTTTTAATTGAAATCAAGACAAAAATAAGATTTGCAGAGCAAAATAACGACGATTACACTGATGATGTATTGATGAGTTTTGCACAGGCGAACACACTGACATTCTGTTCATAATTGATTTGAATATTATGTGAGAATCTTTCAATATTTTGCACATTTGCCCAGAGTAAAGAATAAAAAATTAATTAAATCATAACCTAGTGGCTTCACACTTTTTTGAGGGCATCTGAGTTGCCAGTCAGCGCCATTTTCTGCATTACATGAATATAGAGGATTGCTCATTTCCGTAGTTGACATTAATTACACTCATTACCACTGAATAAACAAATCTGTGACAGTGCCAACATCTTAATCATGCGGCAGAATATAGAAATAAATTCACCACATTTCAAGCCTCCTTAGCACCCACTGGTTCCGCTTCGTTGTGAGATTTCTGAAGGCCAATTAACCACAGAATTAAAGCACCAATTAAAACCCAGTGCCAAGTTTAGATGTAGTTAGAAATAATAGTGATCGAGACTTCATCTATTTTTGTTAACTGTTGATGTATGCTACTAGACACCACACTGAAATTAAATTACTCATTTCAGCGAATGGCGTTAACACATGGATTTTTAATTTTACTCCTTAAAAATAGCAATATAAAGATAAAATATGTCGGACAATGAAAAGATAAAATAATATGACTTAGAAAAAAAGTCTTATGTATTGATCAATAATATCTCGGAGATTAACCTAGATAAAAATATTAATGAGGAGACCAGCACACCAGCAACTCATACTGTAGAAACCAATGCATGAAACATCAGCTTTCTCCTGACTGTGACTGTATGGACAGTTTCTGATCACCCAGCAGGCATTATTGACCTGTACACATGGACGGTCATGAGTTTAACTGTATCAGGCTCTAGTTCCTGTACATCTGATCATAAGCAGCAGTGGTGTTGGCATGTGTGGAGGTAGAGGATAATGTCAGTGAGGAACAGTGTGGATGTGTGGAGGTAGAGGATAATGTCAGTGAGGAACAGTGTGGATGTGTGGAGGTAGAGGATAAAGACAGTGAGGAACACTGTGAATGTGTGGAGGTAGAGGATAATGTCAGTGAGGAACAGTGTGGATGTGTGGAGGTAGAGGTTAAAGCCAGTGAGGAACAGTGTGGATGTAGAGGATAAAGCCAGTGAGGAACAGTGTGGATGTGTGGAGGTAGAGGATAAAGCCAGTGAGGAACAGTGTGGATGTGTGGAGGTAGAGGATAAAGACAGTGAGGAAACAGTGTGGATGTGTGGAGGTAGAGGATAAAGCCAGTGAGGAACAGTGTGGATGTGTGGAGGTAGAGGATAAAGCCAGTGAGGAACAGTATGGATGTGTGGGGTAGAGGATAAAGCCAGTGAGGAACAGTGTGGATGTGTGGAGGTAGAGGTTAAAGCCAGTGAGGAACAGTGTGGATGTTTGGAGGTAGAGGATAAAGCCAGTGAGGAACAGTGTGGATGTGTGGAGGTAAAGGATTAAGCCAGTGAGGAACAGTGTAGATGTGTGGAGGTAGAGGATAAAGCCAGTGAGGAACAGTGTGGATGTGTGGAGGTAGAGGATTAAAGCCAGTGAGGAACACAGTGGATGTGTGGAGGTAGAGGATAAAGCCAGTGAGGAACACTGTGGATGTGTGGAGGTAGAGGATAAAGCCAGTGAGGAACACTGTGGATGTGTGGAGGTAGAGGATAAAGCCAGTGAGGAACATGTGGATGTGTGGAGGTAGAGGATAAAGCAGTGAGGAACAGTGGGATGTGTGGAGGTAGAGGATGTAAGCCAGTGAGGAACAGTGTGGATGTTTGGAGGTAGAGGATAAAGCCAGTGAGGAACAGTGTGGATGTGTGGAGGTAGAGGTTAAAGCCAGTGAGGAACAGTGAGGATGTGTGGAGGTAGAGGTTAAAGCCAGTGAGGAACAGTGTGGATGTGTGGAGGTAGAGGTTAAAGTCAGTGAGGAACAGTGTGGATGTGTGGAGGTAGAGGATAAAGCCAGTGAGGAACAGTGAGGATGTGTGGAGGTAGAGGTTAAAGCAGTGAGGAACAGTGTGGATGTTTGGAGGTAGAGGATAAAGCCAGTGAGGAACAGTGTGGATGTGTGGAGGTAGAGGTTAAAGCCAGTGAGGAACAGTGAGGATGTGTGGAGGTAGAGGTTAAAGCCAGTGAGGAACAGTGTGGATGTTTGGAGGTAGAGGATAAAGCCAGTGAGGAACAGTGTGGATGTGTGGAGGTAGAGGTTAAAGCCAGTGAGGAACAGTGTGGATGTGTGGAGGTAGAGGATAAAGCCAGTGAGGAACAGTGTGGATGTTTGGAGGTAGAGGATAAAGCCAGTAAGGAACAGTGTGGATGTGTGGAGGTAGAGGATAAAGCCAGTGAGGAACAGTGTGGATGTGTGGAGGTAGAGGTTAAAGCCAGTGAGGAACAGTGAGGATGTGTGGAGGTAGAGGTTAAAGCCAGTGAGGAACAGTGAGGATGTGTGGAGGTAGAGGATAAAGCCAGTAAGGAACATGTGGATGTGTGGAGGTAGAGGATAAAGCCAGTGAGGAACAGTGTGCATGTGTGGAGGTAGAGGTTAAAGCCAGTGAGGAACAGTGAGGATGTGTGGAGAGTAGAGGTTAAAGCCAGTGAGGAACAGTGAGGATGTGTGGAGGTAGAGGATAAAGCCAGTGAGGAACAGTGTGGATGTGTGGAGGTAGAGGTTAAAGTCAGTGAGGAACAGTGTGGATGTGTGGAGGTAGAGGATAAAGCCAGTGAGGAACAGTGAGGATGTGTGGAGGTAGAGGTTTAAAGCAGGTGAGGAACAGTGTGGATGTTTGGAGGTAGAGGATAAAGCCAGTGAGGAACAGTGTGGATGTGTGGAGGTAGAGGTTAAAGCCAGTGAGGAACAGTGAGGATGTGTGGAGGTAGAGGTTAAAGCCAGTGAGGAACAGTGTGGATGTTTGGAGGTAGAGGAAAAAGCCAGTGAGGAACAGTGTGGATGTGTGGAGGTAGAGGTTAAAGCCAGTGAGGAACAGTGTGGATGTGTGTGGAGGTAGAGGATAAAGCCAGTGAGGAACAGTGTGGATGTTTGGAGGTAGAGGATAAAGCCAGTAAGGAACAGTGTGGATGTGTGGAGGTAGAGGATAAAGCCAGTGAGGAACAGTGTGGATGTGTGGAGGTAGAGGTTAAAGCCAGTGAGGAACAGTGAGGATGTGTGGAGGTAGAGGTTAAAGCCAGTGAGGAACAGTGAGGATGTTGTGGAGGTAGAGGATAAAGCCAGTAAGGAACAGTGTGGATGTGTGGAGGTAGAGGATAAAGCCAGTGAGGAACAGTGTGGATGTGTGGAGGTAGAGGTTAAAGCCAGTGAGGAACAGTGAGGATGTGTGGAGGTAGAGGTTAAAGCCAGTGAGGAACAGTGAGGATGTGTGGAGGTAGAGGATAAAGCCAGTGAGGAACATGTGTGGATGTGTGGAGGTAGAGGTTAAAGCCAGTGAGGAACAGTGAGGATGTGTGGAGGTAGAGGTTAAAGCCAGTGAGGAACAGTGTGGATGTGTGGAGGTAGAGGATAAAGCCAGTGAGGAACACTGTGGATGTGTGGAGGTAGAGGTTAAAGCCAGTGAGGAACAGTGTGGAATGTGTGGAGGTAGAGGTTAAAGCCAGTGAGGAACAGTGTGGATGTGTGGAGGTAGAGGTTAAAGCCAGTGAGGAACAGTGTGGATGTGTGGAGGTAGAGGTTAAAGCCAGTGAGGAACAGTGTGGATGTGTGGAGGTAGAGGATTAAAGCCAGTGAGGAAACAGTGTGGATGTGTGGAGGTAGAGGATAAAGCCAGTGAGGAACAGTGTGGATGTGTGGAGGTAGAGGATAAAGCCAGTGACGAACAGTGTGGATGTGTGGAGGTAGAGGATAAACCCAGTGAGGAACAGTGAGGATGTGTGGAGGTAGAGGTTAAAGCCAGTGAGGAACAGTGTGGAATGTGTGGAGGTAGAGGTTAAAGCCAGTGAGGAAACAGTGTGGATGTGATGGAGGTAGAGGTTAAAGCCAGTGAGGAACAGTGTGGATGTGTGGAGGTAGAGGTTAAAGCCAGTGAGGAACAGTGTGGATGTGTGGAGGTAGAGGATAAAGCCAGTGAGGAACAGTGTGGATGTGTGGAGGTAGAGGATAAAGCCAGTGAGGAACAGTGTGGATGTGTGGAGGTAGAGGATAAAGCCAGTGAGGAACAGTGTGGATGTAGTGTGGAGGTAGAGTGATAACAGTGAGGAACAGTGAGGATGTGTGGAGGTAGAGGTTAAAGCCAGTGAGGAACAGTGTGGATGTTTGGAGGTAGAGGATAAAGCCAGTGAGGAACAGTGTGGATGTGTGGAGGTAGAGGATAAAGCCAGTGAGGAACAGTGTGGATGTGTGGAGGTAGAGGTTAAAGCCAGTGAGGAACACTGTGGATGTGTGGAGGTAGAGGATAAAGCCAGTGAGGAACAGTGTGGATGTGTGGAGGTAGAGGATAAAGCCAGTGAGGAACAGTGTGGATGTGTGGAGGTAGAGGATAAAGCCAGTGAGGAACACTGTGGATGTGTGGAGGTAGAGGATAAAGCCAGTGAGGAACAGTGTGGATGTGTGGAGGTAGAGGATAAAGCCAGTGAGGAACAGTGAGGATGTGTGGAGGTAGAGGATAAAGCCAGTGAGGAACAGTGTGGATGTGTGGAGGTAGAGGTTAAAGCCAGTGAGGAACAGTGTGGATGTGTGGAGGTAGAGGATAAAGCCAGTGAGGAACAGTGTGGATGTGTGGAGGTAGAGGATAAAGCCAGTGAGGAACAGTGAGGATGTGTGGAGGTAGAGGATAAAGCCAGTGAGGAACAGTGTGGATGTGTGGAGGTAGAGGTTAAAGCCAGTGAGGAACAGTGTGGATGTGTGGAGGTAGAGGATAAAGCCAGTGAGGAACACTGTGGATGTAGGTGTTGTAGCCGATGACAGGCTGTTCCTCACACTTTCCTCTTAGCTCCTCTCAATGCCTTTCCTAATTGCTACTTTCTTTTTTTCTTCCTGTGGTAAATCTGTAATGTTATTTAACCTCTTTTGTCTGCTTTCCCCTTTTCTTTTTTGACTTTGTTTTAACTCTTTTCTCTTCTTTTTGTGAGCTGTCTGAGCGACTACAGCATGGGTCATAGAATTAAATAAAACAAACTTATTTTATTTCAGCTTGTTGCCAAGGCAACATACCTTATTTTAATTTAGTTGAACTAGATGTTCTAACTAAAACAATAGAGAGAACACGTGATATGCATGAAGACACGGTTTTCACAAATTTTTGTGGTTTACACAGAGACGATAACGGTCTCGTATTCAAACCCCTTTTTCAAAAGTTTATGTAGAAAATTTTATGTTACCGTCATCAGCCTGATAAGAAAAGTTGGCCAATATATTAAAGCCAAAAAAAAGGGATTATTTCCTTCAGCTGAGATGTGCACTGTTCTCCATTATGGTTTAGGATTGCTTGAAATATGACTGGAATTACTTCAAAAAAGGAAAATACAGTGCAACATGTTCAGCACCAGTCTGTCATAGGCTAACATTATAATGAGAACATTGTGTGCTTGGGACATTGCTTTTAATGGTGAGTCATTTGTTTTTGTAATCAGGCTCTTAAAAATTATATACAAATTTGGATTTAGATTTATCGGCCAATATATTGGTTATCGACTTTCAAATATAAAGAATTATCGGTTATCGGACAAATTTGAATAAATATGCAACCATTTCATTCTTTGTACCCATCTTCATCTAGAAAGTGAAACTTATGCTCAACAAAGCTGCATTTATTTGATGAAACATGTAGTAAAATGTTTTTATTTTATTTTAATATATTTAAATTGTAATTTATCTCTGTGAATCAAAGCTGAATTTTCAGCATCATTATTCCAGTCTTCAGTCACATGATCCTTTCGAATATGATGATTTGCTGCTCAAGAAACTTTTCTTACTATTATCAGTGTTGAAAACAGTTATGGATTTTTTTTCAGGATTCTTTGAAGAATACAAAGTTAAAAAGAACAGCATTTATTTGTAATGCAACAATGTAAAAGTCTTTACTGTCACGTTTAACCAATTTAATGCATATTCGCTTCAAAAAGTATTAAAAAAAATGTAAATTGTACAAGTTGTTAATTTAAGAAAAGTCAAAAGTGTTTTCTTTCTCTAGCCATATCTTATTACACCAGGACAGAAAGAAGAAGAAGAAGAAGAAAAAAACCTACGCCCCTGACCCCTTTAACATATAAACATACAGTATATGTACCACACGTCCTGTGGACAGAAAGGACTAAGACACCAGGTAAAGGTAAAGGGCAAAAGAGAGGGACATTTAGAAGAGATATTGTCTGAGAGTAAAGAGGCAACAGGAAAGGTGACACAGATGAAAGGTGTTGTTGGGACAGAAAGGTAAAGATGGATGCTCAAGGAGAACAGATGCCTGAGGTTTCTGCAGTAACATTGAGTATGAGCTGTGGAATGCAGATGATTTTATTGATGCTGGAGCAAAGCGAAGCAGATCAGGACTTATTTGTGTCTGCCTTCTGTACCACATGCTCAAAGTTTGCCAGATGGTTCATGAATAACAGAGAATCGAGCAGGTTGTGGGAAAAATAAATAAAGGAATGCATACAGACACTTTGATTCACTACTGAGGCCAGAAACATACTTTATGCAAGTTCACAAATGCAAATAAATAATATACAGCAATATATTTTTATTTTGTGCCTCTAGGGGGCAGAAATTACACACTTCACTTTATTTTTGCATTACCGCGATGATCATAAACCATAAGGGGGAGCTAGTGTTACCATTTGCTATTAAATCAGAAGTGTTATTTAGGTATCATCTATAGACTCTTAAAGGTGCTATATGTAAGATTTTATTTATAAATCACTTTTTTAAAAGTCAACGTGTCAACAGCTTGTTACAAAACCTAAAAATCGCAACCTTCCATGACTTCCAGTCTCTGTCACTTTTGTTGTGTTTGTTTCGTTATTGATTGATTTTATTCGTTATTCATCTAAATGTCGCTCTCCGCAGTATGATTGATGTATGGAAAAAGAATTTCGCTGTGAGTATATCGAGGCTCTACGAGGAACATCACGTGACAACGAGTGCGAGCATGAGCAATAAGTTGCTGGCTGCAGTTCACTGAACGGCCACCGGTGTCGCCAATAACAAGGGTTTCGGAATTCTATAGCTCCTTAAAGGTGCTATATGTAGCTTTTCTTCTAAATGAATCCACTTGTCGGGTTTTGAAATTACCTCTGAAGGCCAGTATTCCTATTTCTATGTGAAGGCTCCGGGTCGGATTTACCGCGAAATCCATCGGATGTGACGTGCATGCGCGCTCTCTCCTTTGCGACGGCACAGCAGATAACTACATGGAGTCTGATAACACCAAAAAATGACCTGCCTCCAGCACAACACAGATTCCAACACAAACTCCACATAAATATAAAAAACAAAAAAGTTTTATCTGCTGAAGCTCGTCAGGCCAAACGTGAATCGGATCAACTTCGGACGAAAACACGGATCAACATCGCAGAGCGTTTGAATTACGGAGAGACCTCCGCTTTGTTTCAGGTATAGGTATATATATAGGTATAAAAATAGATCCGGAGTTGGCTTTCATCCCTATATTGTGATGCTTTCTCCGGTGTGTTGAAAGTCTCGGTGTGGCCGGTACCATGAGTGCTCGCTCTTGAGTTCGAGCACGCCACCCGCTAAGCGCTTTGTAAAAATTGGTTGCAATCTGAAACATCACCGCTAGAGGCCGATAAAAAATCCACATAGCCCCTTTAAAAATTATAGTATTGGCATAAATGGGTCCATGAAGAACCTTAAACATCCATGGAACCTTTCCATTCCTCAAAAGTTTCTTGAGAGTGAAAAAAAATGTTCTTTAGGTTTTTTAAATGTTCACTAAGAAAGAAAAAGGTTTTTTTTAGGAACTGTCCACTGAAAGGTTTGTTGGGGAAGCAAAAGTGGTTCTTCTATAGCATCACTGTTATTTTTAAGAGTGTATGAATGCTTAAAAGATCTAACTTGCTCAACAATATTTTGTTCAATGCTCTACCATCCCAGTGGTTATGTATTTTTAATATCTGAAAGAGATAACTGAATGTACACTACCGTTTAAAAGTTTGGGGTCTTAATATCATATAATAACTTATTTTACTTATCAATATTGACAACAGTTGCGCTGCTTAATATTTTTGTGGAAACTTTGATTAATAAAAGGATTCTTTGATGAATAGAAAGTTCAAAAGTACATTATTTTTTAAATATAAATCTTTTGAAACATTTTCATCTTCACTGGCACTGTTGCTCAATTTAATGCCTTGCTGAATAAAAGTATCAATTTCTACAGCATTATAACACATTTTGGAACCAATAGACATGAAATTGAGCTTCGAGGCTAAAAGCATCTGTTCATGTAAGATTGTACATTGTGTTTCAGGGCTGAGACTGCTGCGTTTAAAATGATGGATTTTCAATAAAGACACCTTAAACAATAAACTTTAAAGTGAGTGGTTAATAAAATAAGACTTTGTAAGGTACGGTTTCAGGTCCAAACCACTTGACCGAATCTGATTAGTAGCTTACGTATTTAAAAAATCTGAATAATTTGAGTACTTCTAATAACACTTTCCAATTCTCTCAAAACAATTTCCATTGCTTAACTCTGCATTTCCCTCATCCTCCCACCCATGCAATCCACTTCTCTTGCTAACAATTATGATTTCCCTGCCCATTTCTCACAAGCCCACATGCTCCACCTGGATTATGAGCCAAAATAAACACAAAGTATAATCATATTATATAATTCATAACTACTCCCAAAGCTTCTTCTTAAGTCAGCATAGTCATAACTAATAGTTTTACTGCTCATGGGCTAGTAGCTACTGAGCCTATAGTAGGACTACATGCAATATGCATCTCCACAGAATCAGAACACTCATCATTCACGAAGTATTACAAATTCCCTGCCGTTTAAAGACCCCTTAACATGTCTTTTTTCTTTTTTCTTTCTTTTTTTCAAGGCGATAGCTTTCGTCTACATCACAGCTTTGAACCATGATTTGCTCCTTGTATTGCTAGTCAGAAGATGGTGGTACGTAATCATTCTAAGCATTTGGATAAGATGAGCCATAGAAATTTGTTTGTTTTTTTCCTGTAAGAAAAAAACAATACATTTTGAATATTTTGTTAATCTGTATAGAACATTTGAGCAGTGCTATTTAGTATTTTTTATATATTTTTAATAGCTTTTTTTTTTTTTTAACTTTTCATTTTAATTTTAGTTTACGTTTTAGTCACCTGTTATGCATTTTTGTATTATTTCAGTTTAGCTTTTCTATATATATTTTTTTTAATTTTAGTAATTTTAGTACTTCAACTTATTTTAATTCAGTCAGTTGCTGAGGTATCATTTCATATATTTGTTTGTTTTTTAATTTACATTTTTCACCTAAACTTTATATTTTAGTTTATTTTATTTCAGCCTTATTTTAATTAACTGAAACACACTGTATAATATATATATATATATATATATATATATATATATATATATATATATATATATATTATATATATATATATATATATATATAGTTTTAGTCAAGTGTTAATGACAACACGCACAAGCATATCAATGCTAACATAATGTAGATTTGTATGCAGTTCTGATGAACATGTTTAAATCCATTATGCAAAAATACACAATTTTCTCCTCAAATCAGCACTGAAAATGCTAAACAAGTGTGTCTGGACCCGCTCACATGTTTCCATGCTACAGATGATTTCTAGGATTCAGTATCCCAAACTTCACGCTACATCATTACATAAACCACACCATAGTTTTCAGGTACCTCGGATCCAGCATATTTACGCACTACAAAGACACATTTAGTTTCAGATAGCTAACCCTGTGGACAGATCTGTCAAAATAAAAAAGGCTCCTCTACGCCTCCGTTCCAATGAAAAAATAAATAAATTCAGCTACGCGCCAAACGCTTTTTTTTCATCACAATGTAAACAATTTATTTTCCGTGAGTCGAGACTTGAGCTGGAAATCCCCCAACTTCCCAGAGACTGACAGTGGCATCTTTTAGGTGCCCAACTTAATGAGATCCTGGACTGGCGGATAAACATTATAATTTAGTTTTGGGAGGCAAAGTGATTCGAAATGTAGTCTAGAGTAGAAACATCTGCGAGTTTAAATAGCTGCACGTTGGAAGCAAATTGAAAATTGGCTTGGCGTACAAAGCGCTGTCATTCATTCAGGCTTTTCTCACCCAATATATAAACACCAACATATTTGTTGCTGGAACTGTATTTCCACACCTTTCATTACAATGGAAAAATCCTTTAGTGCAACAGAAGTCAACAGTGCTAGAAAGCAGTGGGTTTTCTCTGCGCATTTAATCTTGATTACAGATAACTGAGGACGGGCTGTCATCTAAAGAGGGTCATCAACTGGCCATTATCTTGAGTACACAAATAACACTTTTATCCAAATAAACGGCTGAAAGTGGCTCTAACTGCAACCGGAGGGCAGGACAGAAAAAATTAGAATGAATCGCTTGCTTGCTAGTCTCATTTTAATAAATATGCATGTACATTTTATTCTGTAGTCAGCAATAATTCCTTTCCTCATCTCTCACGTTGATGTAATCGCTGAGTATTCCTTGTTAGTACATTTATTATGCAATATTGTAACCCATAGGTCATACAGTAACAGGCCTTGTGCTGTAGCTTCCACCTAGAGACCAGTCAAACCCATTTTAAAGGCCCTTTTTAAACCATTGTTATATCTTTAATAAAATGTTTAATGAAAGTCAATGTTTCTTTCACGAAACACAGTCAAATCAAGTTTTGCAAGAGAATTTTTGCTCTTGAAATGATATGCCTGTTGTACCTTCAAATTCCTGATGCAAAACTTGATTTGGCAAAACCATGGACCACCATACACTTTTAATTCCTTGTTGAATAACCAATTTGTATGGAAGCTTATATCCACCACAGAATATATGTATATTTAGATTTTTTACCCAGTTTATATCTTGCAATTGCGAGTCATTTTGACTTTTTTTTTCTCCGAACTTTGAGTTTTTAAAAAGTCGCGAGGACCTTTTTTGTATTTTTATTTCACTTTGTGGAAATAAGTTCCGTATATACATTTATCACATTGTGAATGTAAAATGGGTTGCAAATGTTTACTTTAACGTGGCACCAATATCATGATTATTTCTGAATGTATGCAGCTTTTGGAGGTTCAAATCCCACTTATTAGTCTCTATTAAAGTAACACTATGTAACTTTTGCTCTCGGGGTCCCCTACAGTTGGGAAACAGTATTGTCTTCTACTACTGTCGTAAAATCTGTCATTGTTACACGTGCATTTGTTTACAAGCCGATACCCCCGAACCCTGCAGAGTTCTCACGTCTTGGGCAGACTGCCTGCGTTGCGTGTGAAATGTCTTCATCCAAGGTACAGGCATATATTTCAGCATGTCCCATATGAATATAATTTCATAGGTTTTATTTTTTTCAAACGCCAAAAGATCGCGTAGCTCACATTTACAAGCCAGCATCATTATAGTAGCCTATTGGCGAATCTTTTACAGAATGGATATGCTAATTCAATTCAATGTTTGTGTGGTAGGTAATATCCATATATCGTCAATATTACAATATCAAGCTACCATAGATGAATGTGCAAATGTGAAAAAAAAATCGATTTGCATTATATAGCCCGAGGCGAGGCAAGACACTTTCACCAGAAAAATAAATAAACAAACATGACTATCAGTCTGCATATATTAGGATAGTTATCCTAAAAGATGATTTTGTCAGTCTAATCATGTATTTTTTACTTGCAAGAATGTTGGAACAGCATCGGTCGGGCACCCCTCCTCCTCCTTTAGCTCACGCCAGCGAGCGAACGCTGGACCAATATTGATCCTCGTCCGGCCTTTTATTTTGTCACTCTCCCTTTTTTCTGTCTAGTCTCCTCCGACAAAACCTTTGCCTTCTTTGGTTTAGTTGCCATGACAACAACATACAGACAGCAAACAAACGCTAGTTGTGCTCTCGCGTCAGAATTTGAGGAAGTGAGGTATGCCGTAAAGCAGTCGAATTTTGTAGTTCTTTTTGTGCTCGGGTTACTACCCGAACCCCGAAGTTACGTAGTGCCAGAAAAAGCGATACATTCACAGTCAGGCTGTGGCAGACGTGTCATTCAACCTATTGTTAGTCGATGTACCATAACAAGGGATGTGGAAATACATTATGAAGGTTGAAAAACTACATAGTGTTGCTTTAAAACTTTTCATGCTCTTTCATTGCTTGCTCACACATACCTAAATTATATTTCACATCATTACCTTTTTAACAAGCTGTACTGGACCGCTAATACCGCAGTGATACGATTTCACTCGTTGTATCCACCTGTAGCAGTCAGACTAACACAAGACTCAACGACCTCTCAAATTTCGATGAACTGTGGATAAAAATAGCTGAATGGCACCGTGGAGCTGTCAACTGTCAATATTGAGCTTCTGTGATTAAGTGTTTGAACGGCAGCGTCTCGCTGTCTCGCTCTGTGGTCAGCTGTAGGTCAGATGATACGTCTCAGGTTCTTCACAGACACAACACTGTATAGATGTGCAACACAAGCTTTCTTTTGTTCGTTTCAGTGAAAATCATCTGTTCTGGAGATACAAGGGTCTCTTCAGAACACACTCCTGTGTTGTTGTGTGCTGTGTGTGTGTGTGTGTGTGTGTGTGTGTGTGTGTGTGTGTGTGTGTGGTGTGTGTGTGTGTGTTGTGTGTGTGTGTGTGTGTGTGTGTGTGTGTGTGTGTGTGTGTGTGTGTGTGTGTGTGTGTGTGTGTGTGTGTGTGTGTGTGTGTGTGTGTGTGTGTGTGTGTGTGTGTGTGTGTGTGTGTGTGTGTGTGGTGTGTGTTGTGGTGCGTCTAGTTATGGTGCTTTAAACCCTGACAGTTTATTTCCTGTCCTTGGGATAAAACAATGGATTTGTCTCTTGTTCTACATGCTGGAAATCAACCACGCCATGTAAACGTGTGACCAAAGTCAGTCCTACATTTCTCTGGGATTTTAAAAATAGCCTGCATCACAGACACACTAAAATACACAAACAACAAAGGCTTTTCTTAAAGGCATGCTGGCATTTTATCATTCTGTCAGCTTGGTGCATACATTATGTAACTCATGCGACTAGATAATCCATATTCTGCCAGCGGAGACCCAGTTTCTCTGGTCTCTGTAGGAGGAGGTGGGGTGCATGACTTTTGCATGACTTTGCTCAGAATGACACGTCTTGCTGGCATATGTCAAGTGTCACAGCTTAGTCTGTATTTTACAAGAGCAGCAAAAAAAACCAACAACATTTTATACGTGCAAATGCGTTAAATGATCTAGGAATGATCTCTTTTCACTAAACAGAAAATACCAAACCATAAGAAAGAGAAATCATGAACAAGATCTATTTAATATCTCAATTATTTCTTCTAGATGCATTGAGATGAAATGGAGAGCAACGTTTTTTCTCCCTATCTATCTATCTATCTATCTATCTATCTATCTATCTATCTATCTATCTATCTATCTATCTATCTATCTATCTATCTATCTATTCTATCTATCTATCTATCTATCTATCTATCTATCTATCTATCTATCTATCTATCTATCTATCTGACAAAATGTCCCCTCAAAGATGGCAATATCTGAAATTCTTGTCCTTGTAGGGACATTTTTTGGTCCCCATGAGGAAAGCAGCTTATAAAGCAAACTATTTTTTTTTTTTTAAAATGTAAAAAAGCAGAATGTTTTTTGTTATGGGTAGATTTAGGGAATAGAATATACCGTTTGTAGTCCCTGTAAAACATGAAAACACAACGTGTGTGTGTGTGTGTGTGTGGTGTGTGTGTGTGTGTGTGTGTGTGTGTGTGGTGTGTGTGTGTGTGTGTGTGTGTGTGTGTGTGTGTGTGTGTGTGTGTGTGTGTGTGTGTGGTGTGTGTGTGTGTGTGTGTGTGTGTGTGTTTGTTAACACTAAAAAAACATGCCAAATCATGCAGACATAATTTTTGAACAGGCTTGTCATTGTCACAGTGGTGTTTGGGTTGGTTTGTTTTCAATTGGACTTGTCTGCTTGTATACACATGTCCCGTGTCATCTTCACTGTCATTATCAGTTCAGCTGTATCACCTGTGTTCTGTTAATCAGTGTCACCTGTGTTTGCATTTAAGTTCTGTCTGTTTAGTCAGTCTTTATCCGATCTCCATTGTATTTAGTGTGTTTCTGCCTGTTCTCCTGTCATGCATGCAGTCATACACAGATATTAAACGAGAAAACCAACAAAATATTAATATCGGATTTTTGCTGCAAGCCTTTTGATTTTCTCAGCATTTTTTATGCATTTTATTAAATATTTGCCAACTCATTTTGTCAGATAAATACCTTAAACTTTAGTGTTTTGTTTTTCCTACATATATAAAATGTTATAAAACATAAAATACGAATTTGTAGGGTCATAAAAAACAATATCGCCTCCAGGCATCACTTTTGACCACTTCTGTTGAAAATCCCATATGGGATGCAACTTTATGTTAAATATACCAGAATCTTTTTCATAACAGCTTCTTTTTATGTTTAATTATATGTTTACTGTTCATCAAGCATTAGGCTACTCTGACACAAAATATCTGGCAAAGTCAGAAGAGTATGCAGTAAGTAGAGCCAATTCATCGCATATGCAGCGAATTAAGAGTGAATAAAAGTGCATTCATCGTTATTAACCAGAACCAAAGCGTTTATTCTTGTGTGTCTCTCAAAATGAGAGTTTGGAAGGCTTAAGTCCTGCGGTTGCACACAACTACTAAATATTTCATAGTCAGACATTGACTTGTCAGGAACTGTCTCATCAGTTTAACATTTCGATCCCTTGTGTTGACTCGCTCTGAGGATTTGTAGCTGGCTCTAACTCTGTATTTGCCAGCATTAAGAGTTTTTCATTCAAGATTAAAATTACTTTGATCATTTAATTAGTTTGTTTGGAGGGCTTAGAATGCAATGATGAAGAAACAAATAAACTTTTTATCGCATACTACCAAACTGTTCTTTCTATTTCTTCAGTGTACATATATACTGTGCACTGTATGCACGGAATACCATACATTTCTTATAACGTGCAGTATACAACAGAACACACTGTATCCCACAATGCAATGCACTTGACATTCCACTTCCCATGTTACAAATAAACCATAAGTAACTCTAAAGACTTAAAGGCACACTATGCAGGAATTCTGTTTTTGTCAAACAGTGACCCCTAGAGTTGCTGTGGAGTACTTGCATTTAACGTTACTGTCGTAAATACCACTCACGCAGAATGTCTCTGCACTCATGGCCTGATACCCCTTTAAAGCTGTTATATTAAGGTACAAATCTTGTATAGTGTGCCTTTAAATAAGAGATCTAGCGCTAAAATGTGTTTTTGAACTCAACCGGAGCGCTCGTGTCCGCTGCTATCAGTGTCATGGATACATATTGTTTCTTGCGGCGGCGCGCGCAGTCTTCACTCAGACGCAGTCTTCAATCTATCGCCGTTGCGGAGACTCTTCATTCATTCCGGTGAAATCACACAATAAAATGCACACAAACACGTCCCTGCTTGTTTTAGCAGTTTTAAACTTTTTCCGTGCCTCAGTCATGGCCAGGAGTCGAGCAGCCGGAAAAATAGTAGCAAAAGCCTTAGCTCCATGAGTATATCAGAGCCTGTGGTCACGTGACGGTCGTAAAGCGATACGTTCTCCAGGCTTTCTCCAGGTCACATGACTTGGCCAAAGACGGTACGCCTTCTCCAAACTTGCATAGGCGGTATTTCAAGAGGCCAGCCCCGCGTGGAGCATTGATAGTGTTAAGCGCTGTATATTGGCCTGAGGGATCATTTAAATGCGTCAACTCTTTAGGTCACAAAGTCCCGGTGTGCCTTTAAGATATACAAAGACAGCACACTCATAATACATGGAGAATGGGGAAAAAAAAGAATGTGCAATATGTCGGAATAAGTCCCGCCTTCTAAATAAAAGAGCCAATCGCTGATTGGTAAAGTCATTGTGTCACTGCAGCTGGCTTTAGAAGCTCCAGTTGTTATAGAAAGACACTTAGGACTGACTGCACATGTGCATTGGTGGATCTAGTCTGAAAAACTTTAATTCAGAATATATGCATTAAACTGATCAAAATATTACAATATTAGTGTTTCTACTGTATTTTTTGATCAAATAAATCCAGCCTGGTTAAGCATAAAAGACTTATTTCATGAACATTTACACATTTTAACTATTAAACAGTAGTGTATTCAACTTTCAAATTCATTTCAAATCGGCATGGTGCTTGGTAAGAATAAACAAAGCCACACAAAAATATGTAAATATATCAAAATATGTAATATCATATCAATATCATTATTTAACAGTTCTAAGGTGTATAAAAGCAATGGAAGATTTTAAGATAAAAGTTACCTCAGGGACATAAAGTCACATAAACAGCCAAATTAGATCTTTGAAGTTACCACTGTATGTTTGGGGAAAACCCTACAAATAACGTCCCCTTTCCACAGTGCCCTTCAAAGATGCAAAAAAAGCCACCTGTCTTCCCCCGAAGCCCTTCCTTTGTGTATTCAATCTGATTGAAGGCTCTCTGTGAGATCCTCCCTTAATTATACGGCAAATGAGCCATCACAACGCCATTAAAATGATGCTCTTTTTCCCTTGCATTGACTAACTGTCTTCCCCCTTTTTCCCAGAGCTTTTATTAGCAATAAAATTCAATTTTGCGTTTCCAGGTTGCCAGCCTTAGGGAGTAAAAATGCATTACCCCAGACTGAGAGAAAGTGGGAGCTAATGATTCAGCTGCATACAATCCAAGAGGCTTTCCATCATCACTGCTGAATTATTAGCCTGATGCTATACAGTATCGTCCTGTCGGTGGGAGTGTGTGAATCGCGTATATCTGCGAAATGAGAGCGCAGATGACTGAGCAGAACAAGTTAAAGTGTGTGTGTCTGTGCTATTTTCAGGAAGATTAATTGGTTACCAACAGCAGTAGATCACAAGGGACTGAGTCAAGCATGTGTTTTGTTCTTCTGTTTTGACATTTACAACGAACAGCAAGTTTAAGCTAGTCAGTATAAGCGCATCTCCCAATCTGACCAGCTGAAATGTTACCAGAACACCCTTTTGGGTTGTTTTAAAGTAACACCAAGTAACTTTTCCTCTTCAGTCACTCTACTGGTTGGAAATGAAATTGTCCATTGCCGCTGTCGTAAATAATTTAGCCTACCGTCGCACGCACGCTCGCTGTTTATCCAGCACCAGCTTTAGAATGAACGATGTCCACTGACAATGTACACTGAAAAAAATTATTTTTGCTGCTTGTTCAAATTGCTTAATTAAAATGAGCTTAAGCAACACAATTGCTATACATTTTGTCCAAACTTAATTTGATTGTGTCCAATCTGCTTAAATATATGTCAAATTTAAGTTTACTTAATCCGTTTGTGTTGGACTACATGAATGATTTGTGTTGCATTAACTGAAACTGGGCGGTGCTTGTTAGTTCCCAGCATGCTTTGCATATGTCTGAATTACGAGAGAATAAATGTTGAAATTAAGTGTTATTTTATGTGTTTTTGAGAAAATAATAAAAAAAGGGAAGACTTGATAGTGTGTAATTGTGTTTAATGTTCAATTATATTGGTATTATTAGAACCATTTAAATTACAGTGGGATTACCATTGTGGAGAAGAGTGGAGCATTTGGTTAGTCTGTGGACCGATTCGGCTATGTTAAGCATATGCTCTGGCTGAAAGAGCATGTAAAACTTAGCATTTAAGGTACTAGTAAGTGCTATAAGTAGATTATAGTTGGCTGCAGTTTAGAAAATGAGTTGTGTGACACTAAAAGAAATCTTAATTGGATACATGAATTTGAATATCTGAATCACCCAATCAGGAGCCTTTCAAAATTCACTTTGAGACTACTTAATTTGTTTACTAAAAATGACTTAAAGGATTAGTTCACTTTTAAAAAAACTTTTGCTGATAATTTACTCACCCCCATGTCATCCAAGATGTCCATGTCTTTCTTTCTTCAGTCGAAAAGAAATTAATGATTTCGATGAAAATATTCCAGGATTTTTCTCCATATAATGGACTTCAATAGTGGCCAAAACGGTTCAAGTCCAAATGAGTTTTCAGTGCAGCTTAAAATGACTTCAAATGACAAATGACGATACCAGACGATGAATAAGGTCTTATTAGCGAAACGATGCGGCCATTTCGAAAATAAATAAAACAGTTAAAGTATTATTAGCACAAATGCTCGCCTTGTTCTGTCCTGAGATGTTACGTTTGTGGTTTCCTGTTCGAATCGTTCATTAAAATGAACAAATCTTTTTTCGAGTCATTTCGTTCGTTGAATGTAACAAAATGACTTGAAAAAAGACTTGTTCAAAATGAACAAATCTTTTTTCGAGTCATTTCGTTCGTTGAATGAATAAAATGACTCGAAAAAAGATTTGTTCATTTTAATGAACGAGTTCGAACAGGAGAATCACAAACGTACACTTTTGACTATTGAAGTCCATTATATGGAGAAAAATCCTGGAATGTTTTCATCAAAATCATTAATTTCTTTTCGACTGAAGAAAGAAAGACATGGACATCTTGGATGACATTGGGGTGAGTAAATTATCAGCAAAAGTTTTTTAAAAAGTGAACTAATCCTTTAATTCCATGATGTTGAAGTTACATGAATAAATTATGTTTGTGTAACTTATTTGGTTCATGTGGGACCGATGTACACTATTAAATCATGTAAATCCAACACACTTTTTTTTCAGTGTAGAGTATGTTACATGATTTCATGAAGGGATGATGTATTGCGACATCATAAACGAAGAGAAACGAAATAATGACTATTGTAGTGCTTGACGTAAAGCAGTCGAATTTTGTAGTTCTTTTTGTGGTCGGGTTCCTACCCGAACCCCGAAGTTACATAGTGCCAGTATAAGTGATACAGACCCCGTCAGGCTGGCTATGGCAGAAGTGCCTTTCACCCTGTTACGACTTGATGAACCACTGAAAAGATTTTGGAAACATTATTTTAAGGTAAACAATGTTACATAGTGTTGCTTTAACGTGCATTTGGGAACCTAACATGCACCAAACATCCTCTCATACTTGTAAAGAGAAGCGTTTATCAACAAAATACAAGCTTTAAAGGTGCAGTTAGTGGTTTCTGAGAAAAGCTGTTGAAAGTGGATCAGACTGAGCACCAAAACACGTGTAGCCAATCAGCAGTAAGGGGCGTGTCCACTCATGAGGGGGAGGTGCCTGTGCTGCATAGCGTGTTTGTGAGTGTGGGGGTGGGGCTATCAAGATAGGGGTGGGGTCAATTTGGGTAATTGATTTCAAATATCAACAGCGTTTCTCAGAAATCCCTTACTGCACCTTTAAGGGCTCTCTGCAGTTTTCTGTCAAAATAAAAGTTTCATGCTTTAATATTAGAAAATGAATAAGACAGACATAATATTAGTATTGTAATTTTACAGTGGTAATGTAAAATATAGGATGTAATACAAAAAGGGCAAAGCCAAAAATAGCTAAATATTAAGTGCTCTTTTTATGGTCTTAACCATTTTAATCGCAAGAACTGTTTAGGAAATTAGCAAGAATTGCACAAATACTGTTGTTTTCTTTAAAAGTTCAAGCCATGCGGGTATACTTGACCAAGCCAAAACATGAGCCTTTTAGCACTTGTCTTTTCAGAAGTTTCTGAATCGATGCAGCCAGTAAACAAAGCCGTTATGTTAATGGTTTGAGCGTGTATAAAGTTAGGACACAAAGTTGTGAAGGAGCTGACACAGTTACTTAAAGGCCTATGCGAAACAGGTATTGAAAATCTATTGTCTTGATTTTAGTTAGCAAACATAAACCACATTGCAGACATTGTGGATTCAGCACAAACATGCCACCTCATTTCTGAGCTAGTTGTACAAGGCTCCCACACTTTTGACCACTGGATTTCCATAACCTTTTCTGTCGCAAATTATTAGTGTAAAGGGGCTTTTTACAAATCATTTTAAAGAGCTTGCAGGCCAGATTTCCATTATATGCCAGTACCAATCTTTTGAGTTACTAGATTTAGATGATTAAACTGATTACACTTGTTAGTGTACAAACGTCTGGATCAATGGCCCCTTAACAGACAGACTAAACGCTCTTATCATGCTGGAGCAAGTGCTCACAAAGAACAATGTCTAGCCGATTAAATATTTTGAAAGCTGTAAAATGGAAAAATTAACATTAATGAATTTGGGGTTGGTCTGTATTTGGCTGTATACAAGGCCGTATTTGATCAAAAATACAGCAAAAACAGTAATATTGGGAAATATTATGACAATTTAAAATAACTGTTTTCTCTCTATATATATAATGCAGTATATATATATATATAATATATTACACATGTATAGATGTAAAGCTGAATTTCAGCTTCATTACTCAAGTCTTTAGGGTCACATGATCCTTCAGAAATCATTCTAATATGCCGATTTGCTGCTCAAATTTTTTTTATTATTATCAATGTTGAAATTGAAACCATACGTTTTTTGTGGAAGCCATGATGCAATTCATTTCTTTGAGGATTAGGGTTTGGGTCCTCAACAGCCTTTTCTTGAAATAAATGTCTTATGTAACATCATAAATGTCTTCATTGTCACTTTTGAGCAATTTAAAGCTTTCTTGCTGAATAAAAGTATTAATTTAAAACTTTTGAAGTCATGCAATACTTACATTTCCTTCAGAAAATGTAACAAATCTAGATTATATTAGCATATACTGTATTGGAGAAAGCAGAAGTTCTCTATAATGCAGTGTGCTGCTGATGAAGCAGACCTGCATCAAATGTGTGTCATCTGCAAACAGCTGAGTAATGCTGGCCTCTGCCCTAAAACACTCTAATGAGACACAATGTGTGTGAGAGTGTGCGGCTGTAATGAAGTGTGATCTCAGTAATGAGACAAAGGTAGTGTGTGGAGAGAGAGAGAGAGAGAGAGGAGAGAGAGAGAGGAAGAGAGGAGAGAGGAGGAGAGAGAGAGAAGAGAGAGAAGAGAGAGAGAGAGAGAAGAGAGAGAGAGAGAGAGAGAGGGAGAGAGAGAGAGCGGAGAGAGAGAGCGAGAGAGGAGAGAGAGAGGAGAGAGAGAGGAGGAGAGAGAGAGAGAGAGAGAGAGAGAGAGAAGAGAGAGAGAGAGAGAGAGGAGAGAGAGAGAGAGAGAGAGAGAGGAGAGAGCGAGAGAGAGAGAGAGAGAGAGAGAGAGAGAGAGAGAGAGAGAGAGAGAGTGCGAGAGAGAGAGCGAGAGAGAGAGAGAGAGAGAGAGAAGAGAGAGAGAGAGGAGAGCGAGGAGAGAGAGAGCGAGAGAGAGAGAGAGAGCGAGAGAGAGAGAGAGCGAGAGAGAGAGAGAGCGAGGAGAGAGAGAGAGAGAGAGAGAGAGAGAGAGAGAGAGAGAGAGAGAGAGAGAGAGAGAGAGAGAGAGAGAGAGAGAGATTTTGTGTGTGTGTGTGTGTGTGTGTGTGTGTGTGTGTGTGTGTGTGTCCAGGGAATATTAAGGTCAGTCTGCGGAGTCATTCTGGCAGTATGTTTAATCAAATCTTGTTTTCAAGCTTGCACATATACACAACATAATATTGAAATAATTGAAATATTGTTCATAATATTTAATCAAAATCTAATGAAACAACATTAAGACAACATTAAAAATAAATGGTGTAGAATTTACTTTTAGACATAACTTGCTGAGTGAAAATTGTTTCAAAGTAAATTTCACAAATAATTATTTAAAAAAAAAACAGCAAGTAACAATAATAATTGTAATAATAATAAAGTTGTAATAATAATAATTTATATATATATATATATATATATATATATATATATATATATATATATATATATATATATATATATATAATTTGTGAATTGTTGTGAATTATTTCACAACAAAGGTTGTGAAACTTGAGGAATTTAAAGTAGAAAAACTTACTCCATAATCTTTAATTTATTTAAAACTTCATATCTCTCTCTCTCTCTCTCTCTCTCTCTCTCTCTCTCTCTCTCTCTCTCTCTCTCTCTCTCTCTCTCTCTCTCTCTCTCTCTCTCTCTCTCTCTCTCTCTCTCTCTCTCTCTCTCTCTCTCTCTCTCTCTCTCTCTCTCTCTCTCTCTCTATATATATATATATATATATATATATATATATATATATATATATATATATATATATATATATATATATATATATATATATAGTGTGTGCAGGGGATGAAAATAATAATCAATAATTTCCCCCATTTTTTAATTGGCCTTAAAAATAGCAAAACCTATTATATCCAAGCTTTTTTTCCTAATGGATAAAATGAAGCTCCACCCTAAATTATATCCTTCTAAATTTCCAAAATATGGCACATTACAGATGAAATGCATTACCGATGCTTTTTCCTGCAGCCTTTCAAATGTCCTCAACTACAGGAGAATCCAAATAGTGGGTGGTTGATTCATCCCCACAAGCATCCATTAATAACTCTGTTGCAGAAGTAAACATGCCCACACTCAACAACAACCTTCTGTCCATATGCTTCTCATGCAGTCATCTCTCCAGAAATGTTCTGTTCAGTCTAATTTATAACCAATCCTCCTTTGAGGTTTAACATATCAATATGTTTGTTTGGACGGTGGAATAAAGGCCCAGAAGAAAAGGTCTCAAATCTCAGTTATATTTGTATACTAGAAAGTTAAATTCGTGGACTTTCTGCAGAGTAACTTTGGACATTTGACCCAAACAAACATCTGTTGATGTCTTTTGGATATGAAAAAATTCAGATGAAAACACTAAATCTCATTGCTCATGTTGAAATATGATCTAGAGTAGAACTGCACACACACACACCACACGGCTGGCTGACTTACACGCCCTTGAGCGGAGCATGTGTTAGAAGTCGTGTTCTCCATCAACACATCTGGTATGAAAAACTCCTTTATGACTAAAATCTAGATTAAGTTTCCTCCTTCCAATTTGTACACATAATTATGATGAGAGGAAACATGAGCAACGCCAGAACAGCATGACACACGGCCTTTAGCAACACCTAGACATGGTATCAGCTTTCTTATAAATTATCATACAGGGAATTCGATACTGGTTATGGTTTCATTTCACAGTTATGTTTTAAGTTTCGACATTATCTTTGGAGCCCTTAGGGAAATACAAAATATTGAAATATTTGAAATATTGCACCAAAACTCCCATCCGATGTGTTTAAGAAAACAAAATCTTCACTTTAGTTTGTTAAAAAAATCTATAATAAATATGGAAGTTGACGCAGTCGAGAAAGCCACTGGTGCTCTTTTTTATTATAAATTACTTGTTCCTTTCATTACAGAATGATCAAGCCAACATTTGAGATGCTGTGGTATGAAAATACATATTATATTGGGTAAAAAAAATATCCAGCTCAGTTGAGTACATATGCATTTTATGTAGATTTTTAGAATTTATGCACATCTTGGTTTTTCCATCCTGCGTTTTTATGTGATATCCCAAAATGTTGCATAAAAATAGGTGGATGGAAACATATCTACTGTGAAGCCAAATACTGTTCATAAAAGGAAATGACACATTTTACGGAGCCCCTAAAGAGACATGGGGCCCTATTTTAACGATCTGAAACGCAAGTATCAAGCACGAAGCGCAAGTAACTTTATGGGCGGGTCTTGGGCGCTGTTGCTATTTTACCGGCGGGATAAATGACTCTTGCGCCCGACGCAAGTTTAAAAGGGGTTGGTCTGAAATAGCTTCATTATTCATAGGTGTGGTTTGGGCGTAGCGTGAAATAAACCAATCAGAGCGTCATCCAACATACCCTTTAAGGTGCAGGTGCGCATGTTGCATGGCAGATTGTTATTATTATGGCGGATTTACCAGGCGCGCGCCAGGAGCGGTTCACAGCCGAGGAGACCGATTTTTTTTTTTCCTGGTTCTTGATGGACAAACTAATTTGTCAGATGTCCTTATATACATGATATGTGTCTTGCCACTATTGGGCAAACAGGTCTGATCCGTCATTACTACAATTAGCCTGAAAAATTTGGGTAAATGTGAGCTAGATTTAAGCCTACATTTTTTTTTAGATCTTCATGGACGCCACAATGATTTCCCTCATGCGTTAATATTTTTCCTTGTTATAATGTATGATTTGCAAAAATAAAAACCGCTGCATCTGTGTTGATGAGAGAATCAAAGTGTGTGTGCGTTGTGCACCCGCTACATTATGGCCAAGCATGCGTGCTTAAAATAGCATTATGAACAACGTACACGCAACGCGCCACTGACTTTAGACCAGGTTTTTTCTGGTCAGTGGCAGAATTGTTTTCTGGAACTGCAAAATAGCACTAGGGGATGTTTGTACCGAAACACGCCTCCTTTTTGCGCCGACCCGCCCAGTGAGCGCAAGTTCATTTCCTAGTTTACCAACGTGCGTCTGTGGAGGGAAAAGCCCGCTTTGCGCGGGTGCAAAATAGGAATGATACATGCGTCAGTGTACAAAGTCATTTGCGCCAGGTGCAAGATAGGGCCCATGGTGTTGGAAAAAAATACGAGATGGGAAGAAATATTATTTATATATTGTATATAATTTGTGGGAATCAATGAGCCACTATACATATGCAGGATATTGAAATCGCTTTTGAATGCGCGCTCGCTTTTCACTTTAATTTTCAAATTCACAATCACACGTACTCTGTGTATAGGTAAGTAAAATCTGATGTACTGTAATGTAACCCATTACCACAGCAAGCCTAACCATGTCCCTTTAGGGGCTCCGTAGAATGCAGAACGTTACTCATTTTCCGTGACTTTCCGAATTCGGATTTTTCACATTCTGATAAATATAAATATACTTTTGATCTCAGACTACATCTTATGACAGGAGAGTTTGGCTCGGATTCAGAGGACATTTATATAAAATTCAACAAAAATAGTTCTGGTAGACTGAGGTTTACTCAGCTGTAAAATTATTCAGAAGTTTGTTCAAATCTATTCAAATATTCAGATAAAATCCAACAAAATGCATATAAATGAGGGAGATTCACCATTCTAACAATGTTTTCTAACCTTGTAAAGCGTTCGAGTAATTTCTCTGCCCTCACTGAAAGTGAAATGCTGCAGTAAAACATCAACATCCAGTCGGAAACAAATGTGATGCTTAAATTAAAACTGAAATACAGTGTAATGTTGAACCAGTGACATTTGGGGAGGAGCTCCACAGCACAGTGCAACAGAAATAGAAACCGAGTGACCTATAAAACTTCTCTGATTAGAGCAAAAACTATATCGGCATGCAAGAGATTTATTGCTTGTCACTTTACAGCATCAAGCCTGGCTTAGACGAGGTGTAAGAAAGCTCAAAAAGAGACTTGAGAAAAGAATGCGCACAACTCAAAAGCAACAGTTGTGAATCATAGCTAGTAATAGTGATATGTGTTGGTATTCAAGAGATCCCCTGGTTGTGCGGTTGAGGATGTTGGATTGCTGACACCGATGCACAGATAAGCCAAACACTGTTATCATCCGTAGATTCTAGCTCAGCCCTCGCTGATCTATTTCACTTTACCAGGCGTAAACACCCTGGAGGCAAAATGACCTGAAAAAAAGCTAACTCCTTTCATCTCTTCCCAGTTTTCTGCCTAGGCTGCAGGGTGCATTAAGTCTAGGCCGTGCTTTTACGCACTGGTTTGCCGCAGTTTCGGTGGCCAAAGTTTGAATCGTTACAATTGGAGCCTTGATGTGTGTGATATTTCAAATCTGTTTGTCTGGACACTGGATATGGTGTTCACTAAGGCAAAACAATAAAGTTTAAGTATCAAGTCAAGTCAAGTCACCTTTATTTATAAAGCGCTATATTCAAAGCAGATTGTTTGAAAGCAGCTATACAGTGATAACAGGGAAATTATGCTTTTTTTTTGTTCAGCTAAAGTCAGTTGATTAAGTTCCGTTGTGAAGATCGTCAATTATTACATTAGTTCATTTCATCTTTAATGCAGTTCTGCAAAAAAATGATGCTCAGTTTAGTCCTCATTGTTGGATATTGAACAACTAAGCAAGCCAGAGGCCACAGTGGCAAAGAACCCAAACTCCATCAGGTGACAGAATGGAGAGAAAAACCTTGGGAGAAACCAGGCTCAAACTTATGGCAAACCATTTGTGCAACAGATGCGATGACGCCTCAAATCACGCAGCTTGTTGAGATGACATCTGATGTTGATTTTTGAAGCAATCAGATTTGCGATTTGTGTCTGACAGATGATAAAACTGGGACCAAAATTTCATATAAACATGGCTGGACTCTTTTTGACTTGGGTCAGCAAGTAAAAATAGAAACCACCCAGAACATTCTAGAAAAATGCTGGCAACCAACAAAAAATGCAACACCCTAACAACCACAAAGCAACTTAGAACTTAGAAAAGCATAGAATTCAACCTTCGCTAAGCCACGCCCAAAAACCACCACTGGCCAATTGTGTCTTAGCAACCGTAACTAGGCGCGGGAGGTCTGGCAAGCTTTCGAGCGAGGGAAACATGCAGAAGCGTTGTGCGTGTGGATGGGGGAGAGGATTTTTTTTCCTTCCCGTAAATCTAAAAGCCAAGGGGAGAAATGATGGGCGTGGATCAAGCAGTGTGGGAGACCCCATTCACAACTAAATGCGACAGGATTAACAAAAACACCTATTTCTTGGAAATAATGATGGTTCTCTGTTCATAGTGCAAATATTTGAACGTAAAATAAGACGATTAAAGACAAGACGGAGGCTCACTGATATACTTTAAAATATATTTCAGCATTTTGTTAATCGAGGACCTACTACCCTTGACTAAGTAACTTTAACCCAATCCGATTTTTATGAAATTATTTTATTATTATTCGAATGCATACTGCAGTCTCTTTTGTCTTGCTCTCTCAGATATTTCACATGTTCGCCAAAAATTACTAATAATCTCATGGGGAATGTCTGACACCGGTGCATACACACTGTAATAGACGTGCCAGACGCGAAAGCTTGACAGGTGTAGCAACCGTAACTAGGGAGGACGGGGCTTAGCGAAGGGTCAATTGTGATATTCGACAGGCTCAGGTATTTTTGTCTTCTTCTTGGTAATACTTTATTTCCTACTTTTCTACTAACTATAAGTATGCAACTACATACCAACTACCAGTCATTAGAGTATTAGTAGAGTATCTGCTTAATATCTGCTAACACTTTATTTTGATGCTCCCCAAAGACATTCGATAAACTAGAAGTCAATTTGCAAGTATGTCAACTTATTCTACTAATCCTAACCTAACAGTCTTCTAATACTCTAAATGAGAGTTAGTTGACATGTAGTTGCAAAGTTACTTCTCGTTAGTAGAATACAAGTGGACCACACACACACACACACACACACACACACACACACACACACACACACACACACACACACACACACACACACACACACACACAACTATAAATGCTTAACAGAGGCAGTTCAGTTCTGCAAATGTGAGGAAGCAGGGTGGCATCGTTTGTTGAATGACTGTCTCTATCATCAATGAAAGTGAAAAAAGTAGTTGTAAGGGAATGGAGAGAGGGCAGAAAGGGTGGAAACGGGGATATGACAACAACAAAGAGCTCAAACGCCATATAGTGAGAAGGTGAGTGAGAAGGAAGGAAAAATAGGGAAACGATAAAGAGCTCAAACACCATACAGTGAGAAGGTGAGGGAGAAGGAAGGAAAAAACGAGGAAACGACAACGATAAAGAGCCATACAGTGAGAAGGTGAGGGAGAAGGAAGGGAGAAACAAATGGCCGTGTGAAAATACCCTCATTCCAATGCTGGAATATGTCATGGAGGCAGCAGGCAGGCTTAGAGTCCCAACACTTGAATTCAATCAGCTTGCGTGCTGAATCCCTTCCAGAGAGGGATGTGAGAGGCACAACCATCTGTCTCTGTTCTGATGTTTCTGCCGTCCACGCTGTAAGCCAGCAATTACAAGGGAAAGCGGCAAGCTGGCCTGGACCGACATAGGAGCATGGACGAGCCACCCCCCCCCTTCTTCTCTTATCCCTTTAACAGGCCTCTCAGCCATTCAGTAGTTTTTGTCAAGAAAACTTCTGTATTTAACTCAACGTGTTTGAGGCATCTCTACTATAAAATGTGATACACTATTGTTCCAATGTTTGGGCTTGGTAAGAATTTTTTATATTTTTAAAAGTGTCTTATGCTTATCAAGACTGCTTTAATTTGAATAAAAAATACAGTAAAATAACTGTTTTCCATATGAATTTATATATATAATATATATATATATATATATTTTTTTTTTTTTTTTTTTTTTTTTTTACTTAGGCCGAACTTAGAAGTGGATTACAGTATATGTTCTGGTTGCAAATCCAAAGCGAAAATACTTGAATAACAGTGAAAATGGCGTCTTCTCCTCCTGAGTCGTGACCCAGCTACAGTGGTAAACAGCTGTCACTAGTTCACATTGGTCCTCACGTTGATGATGCAAAGTACCATGTTTGGACACAAAAATACGATGTGAAAAAAGTCCCGTGGGGTAAAGGGAGGAACAGAACTCTCTGGTTCAGACCAAAACAAGTGTGAAATACAGTAACTTGAGTAGCTGTGTTCCTTCCCTTTCCCCTCGTTCAGAGCACAGCCCCATCTCTAGGGGAAAGTTTATGTCTTTGAGATGGGCCGTGTTTCTGAATAAACCCCAAGAAAACAAGGACAGAAATGGGCACTTCAGAGAGTAGAAGCTGAGCGCGTGAACGTCTCGGCTAAAAAAGAAAAGAAAAGCATATGCATTATTTACTACCTGCCTGTGTTCCTCTGCTCTTCACTGCTCAGACAAAGCTCAAGGCCCACAGCAGAGAATTGAGTATGTTGAGAAAGAGTTGAGGCTTGAGCAATGACTCTTCTGGGGCCCTTTTTCATTCTAACATCATCTTAATGCAAGTCAGTCCACTTGGCCGCCATCTTGCATGCTATTTTAAAGGGGATGTAGAATTCAGAAACCCTTGTTATAAGTGACACCGGTGGCCGTTAAGTGAACTGTAGCCAGCAACGTATTGCATGTCCTCGCACTCGTGCTCACGTAACGTATAAGAGACCGAACGTGATTGATTCAATGCCCTCAATCTACTCACAGTGAAGTTCTTTGCAGTTTTGCTTAGAAGTAAAAATAGCTGGAAAACACATTTGCAGCCATTTACTGTTAACGAACATCCCAACATCATCCACACACTGTAAACCTGAATAAGTTGGCAAAACTCTAAACATTTGAGGTAATCAGTTAGAGAAATTCAGTTTAAGCTTTTTATTTCAGTTTTTTATTTATTTTGTACTATACATGCTAATTGCTCTTAAATTGAAATATTTGAGTAAGCTAACTCTACATTTAACTTAAATTATCATGTAATCTCAACTTAAATATTGTAAACAGTGGAAACAATAATTCAGCTATAATTCAATAAATGCTAACTTGCTAATTGGTAACACAAAGCTTTGATTAGCATAGCAATTGCTCAATGAGTACGAACACATTTTACATTAGTGATGTTACTTCGTGAACGAATCGTTCTTTTTGAACAAATCTTTTAGGTGAACGAATCATTCTCGTTCACGTTATCCATTGACTCATATTTCTCGTTCACTGAAATTCCACCCTCCACCACTGCGCGCCGCTATTGCGCGCATGCGCAGCTCAATGAACGTGTAGCTCTGTGGACCGTTTCATCTGTCAAAGACAAAGAGTGACTAAACCTCGAGCCAATAGCCTTCGAGTATGATAAGAGGACGGAGCATGTGATTTGTTGAATCTAGTGAACGAATACGTCCTTTATTGAGTTGCTTTGAGTTTGAACGAGTCAAATGAACTGTTACATACATCTCGTTCGTGAATGAAAGAACCAGTCTTTTTTGAGTCTGAACGAGAGAGAGATCTCCCGTTCGTGAACGAATTGAATGAACTGGTTGCTATACCCAGTTCGTGTACCAGGTCGGCCATTCTGTCAATCTAGTTCATCAATCAGCAGAAAGTGAATGCAAAGCGCAGGTATTCGTACTGTGCACGCGCAATTCATATCTTACATACTGAACATAACTCCTCGTTTAACTCGTTCTAACCAAACAAATAAAATGTTAACTAGCCTGCCTAGTATGCAAACAAATTAAAAAACACTTGTGATTTGGTCATCCAAAAAGAGTGTAATTTAAAAGATAAGACTTTGATCGCTTATTTAGACTTATTTTATCCATTAATGAGTAGGGCACCATTTTTAATAAAGTCAAATCAGTTTTTATTTTGTAACAAGTAAATACGTTAGTTGAACAACACATTTTGCCGCACCTGCTGCTGACGTATTTGTGTAATATGGAAAAAAAAAAACTGAACGAATCAGTGAACGAATCTGAACGAATCATTTGGGGAAAGAACTAAAAATGAACGAGTCTCTGGAAAGAATCAAAATTTCCACCACTATTTTACATATATCTGTTCTTAAACTAAGCTCATGCTCCACCTGTCACCATGATGGTAACAAAAAAGCTCAGTTCACACTGATAGCGAAACAGCAACTTGAAGTCATTCATTTTCAATGAGTGCGACGGGGTGTTGGCAACTTGACAAAGTTTCAAGTGTAACTTTTTTGCAAATAAAAGCGACTTATCTCACATGATTGCTCTGCTGTGAGTCGGAGTGTAGACAAGGTGTTAATGTTACTGTAATCAACTTTACTGTTCTATATGATTTGTCTCTGCCCAGTGTAGATTAAAAAATCATTGTCATTCTGGAGTGACTTTGATTCATGCACTGATAATCGTTTATCTTAATCATGATGCGATACATTATGCACTGCTGCAACTTAAGCACAAGCACTTTCCCTTGTAGAATGTTAAAGGGATATTTCAATTCACAACTCACAAATTGGACTCGTCCCTCATGTTTATAAAAATGCACAAATCGAGACTACAGTGAGAAACTTGCAATGGAAGTGAAAAGGGAGGATTTTTGAAAAATTTCAGAAATTATTGCTTTGGATAAAAGCGTATTACTAAATGAATAAAATGTAAGTAATACAATTGAAAGCTTATGATTTTATAATAAGCACTTCAATTCTTCTGTTAAATCTTTTGAGATTAAATTATTTGAGATTTAAAGTAGTTCTTGTCATTCTTACACAATTTTAACATTTATGATGTTACGCTGTCATGTCAAAAAAAAGAGTAAAATTAGTTATAACTTGCACAAAAAAGTAAGCCCCCCCTCCCCCTCCACATTAAATATATTATGAGACTATTAGCCTGCATCATAATGTATAGTTTTCATCTTGTGGCTAAACCCTTTTGTAACGTTTACGAATTGGAAATGCATTGGAAATGCCTCACTGTAACACAGAAATTTTGCTTTATATTTTAGAGAAATAAAACAGGAGACAAATAGAAATAATGTCTTGTGGTAATTGAGCAGAGTGTGCTGTAGATTAAGCTTAACTTGTATCGGACCAGGACTATTCCTTTTACTTTTAAAATAAATTCCTTGCCAAATTACACGGACACATTATACCTACTGCCGATACATCTCATCATGCCAATTGCTTTGCAATTCCTCCCATTAATTCCTCTACGAGTGGCCCATCTCCTCCTCAAAGTGCTGCTGATCTCTCTCCACTCTCCTTCACATCTGTCTCTTGAATCTCCAGCTGAACAATCTCAACTTGTTTCTGAATCTAGTGCCCTTTTCCCAAGCATATTTCCTCCTCCTCCTCTCTCTTTGTCTCTCTTTTTCGCTGATGAAGTGGTCGTCCTCTATCAGCCCTCTCAATGGATCACTCACCCTTTTCTCTTAAAGGTCATATCTGCAGCGCGGAAAGCTGATAAGCTGTGTGTTTGTCTCAGCTGTGACAGTGAAACAGAGGTGGAGGCAGATGTGCTCTCTGATAGGTCCATGCGGTGAGGGATGAGCACGATCGTGAGGGACTGCGTTACGGGGTGGCCATCAGATAAGCGGCACGATACGCTGGCGAGACAGATCGGTTATGGATATAAACACTTGGGGATGATACCGGCTTGCTTGACTATCTGCACTCTCTGTGGCATTTCCGAAAAAAAGCAGTCATCCGGAAATGTGGTACAAAGGTTAGCGCATGTGCTGCAGACTTATTTATTTTCTGGAGGAAGAATCAGCAAAGGTGCATTAAATTGATCAAAAGTGACAGTAGACATTCATAATGTTACAAAAGATATTTATATCAAATAAATGCTGTTTTTAAACGTTCTATTCATCGAAGAATCCTGAAAACATATGTATCATGGTTTTCCACAATAATATTAAGCAGCACAATAGTTTAACACTGTTAGTAACAGGGCTTGACTAACTTTTTTGCTCATCAGTCACTGTGGCTAGTGGTTTTCCAAAGTTACAAGCCAATCAGCATTTTCACTGGCCACAATTTTGACATCAATACCATGAGAAAAACTGACATAGAATTTTTTATATTAATTTGGCAGGAGGTATATTAGGCTGCTGTCACATTAAGACCTGACACGCAGTCAGTTTGTGTGTATTTGACTGTTTAAGCTAACACAGTCTCATCCCAAGAAGTCATATATTGACGTCTTGGGACGTCTTTTGACCATACGTCAATATCCGCCTTTTTAGGGTACCCTTACACGTCGGTTATATGACGATCCTGGGACGTCATACAACTGACACTTTACCTTTAACGTCAGTTAGGTGACGGGGTAGGTTGAGTGGTAGGTTTAGGTCTGGGGTAGAGTTAGGATCCGATAACGTCATTAACCGACGTTTAAGGGTACCCTAAAAAGGCGGATATTGACGTATGGTCAAAAGACGTCCCAAGACGTCAATATATGACTTCTTGGGATGAGACTGCGCTGGTTTAAGCGCAAAAAGAAAGCAAAAAAAACCTCAAATTTAGTACTGGGAGGCGGCTTTATGTGCGTGCACTTTGGGTGTGAGCACAACATCTGGGGGAATGAGTAAAATTATGCGTAATCTCACGCCGAAATTTAACATGCCTGTAACACCAACAATATTTATCCGGAGCAAATGAAACGAGTGAGTGAAGGGAGGCGGGTTTGTGTGTTACTCGTTGTCGGAGAGATGAGAGAGAGAAAGCCCAGCTGGTATTGTGTATAGTATCTATTCTGTGGAAAATGAGTATGGGAAGCGTTTCAGATATTTCAGTATCGACATGTATAGAAAAATCTATATTTTTGACAACACTTGCAATTAATTTATAATTTCAGATGCCCTTTTTAAAAGACTATATTTGAAAAATGTATATAGGTACAGATAAAATTCGACACGTCAAAGTGTCTAGTAGAAGTGACTACTAATCAGAATATTCTAATCAGCATATTATAATGATTTCTGAGGGATGACAAGAAATATGACATATATCCTGCTGCATGTTTTGGTTTCTTAAAGAGATCACGAAATATGCACACACAAAAAAAAACCCAAAGGGAAAATCTTTAAACGGAAATAAGAAGATTTTAGAGTTGAACTGTATCGCCCTGAAGAGCTTTGTTTAGACTGTGCATTATTCCAAGTATTACACCACTATATGCCAAGAAAATAAATAAATAACTTGAACAAGAATATTGATTTAAGGTAAAAATATCTTATAATGTAAGAATAACAAGACTAGGAATTGCTATGAGAATCAAATTCCTTGTAGGTTTAACCCTCTGGGGTCGAAAACCGCATGCCCGCGTTTTGCTGGATTTTTTCCTTATCAGTGCAAAAGAGAATCAAATTACTCTGTTAATTTTGATCTTAAATATAAGTGTTGTACATCATTAGATCCTGTTAAGTTTCTATTTTTTTTTGTGGATACTCACAATTAGGGCTGTTTTCGACTAAGGATTTTCATAGTCGAATCTGATTCATTAGATTTTGCCGTAGTCGACTGACTGATAGTCGAACCTTTTTTTTCTTTTTTAGATAGCAGCTAGATTTTTTTCATTTCAAACAAAAGAGCTAAAAAAATTAAAAGAAAAACATGGTGTGTAACAAATACCTTTTATTAATTTAAATCCAGATGAACAAAACATATCACACATAGGTAGGGTCACCAGACATCCCGTTTTTCCCGGGACAGTCCTGTATTTCAACTCTAATTTTTAGTGTCCAGACTTATTATGAAAAAAATCATATTTGTCCCATATTTCATCGTTAATATATATATTTATATATTATAGGTTTTGTTGAATACGCGCAAGACAGAGAGGGAGAGAGAGAGCGAGAGACCTTGCGTGTGTGTGTGCTAGAGTCCGCATTAATTACACGCGCGCACGACGAGAGACCTTGCGTGTGTGTGCTAGAGTAGGCTACTCATATACGCATGCGTCTCCCCAAAAATTATAATAATAATATAGGGTTTATGTCTGTATTGATGACAAAAGAGTGGTAGAAATGTTTGTTTGTTTTTTGTTTGTAAAGTTAACAAGCCTTACCCGTTTCAAATGATACGCCATGTTGGTTGTCGTTGTGTGATATGAAAGAAGCTGCTGGCACAACTTGCACTTAACTTTCTTTGGGTCATCTTTAACCTTCTCGAAATACTCACACACTTTTGATGATTTTTTTAGAAGCCATTGTGAGCCAATAAATCCATAAATGCTAACAAATGTGGTCCAGACGTTACAGGCATGTAGTGTGCTGCTGCTCATTGGTTGCATACCGCGCGCCTATTTTGAAATAACGAACTTGAGCGCGCAAAAGACGCGATATGTGAACAGACCAACACTTCCCTACTATTCGACTATGAGGTTCATAGTCGAATCAGACCTCTCCGAATCGAATCGTCGAATCCTCGACTATTAGAAGTCAGCCCTACTCACAATAAAAACAAAGTGTTGTGCTTTTCGTCAAACAAAGAAAAATAAACATGATGCGCGTTTTCCCTTCTCTCTGTCTTTGAGGTCCGTTCTGAAACGCGTCCGAAACATTCACTTTAACTCTGTCAATACTTGTCACAGAGATACGAGAGATGTCTCTTTATGAAGCTGAGATTCTCTTCTTTCAAATGAAGTAATTTTTTTTTTTTTTTTAATATTTCCAGTTTATGTAATCCGTTTGAAACCAAGGAGAGTTACAGTTTTTTCGCTCTCCCTTCATTATAGTTAATCAGGTGAGCCCGCCACACCCCGGCGCTTTTGACATGGTAAATAGGCGATATGCATCCCACACGCGGCACGCCCCCGATCACTGCATAACAACATGAAGATTCTTCATCAGAGATTCACTGATAGTTCATCGCGTTTTAGGGATGGAAGCACGCTAACGTTACTCCTTCAGAGGATTATGGACAGCTGGGAATAATTAACCTTTTCCTCAGTGGAATTTGAAACTCAGACGAGCGGTTGCATTTTGAAGAACGGATTGACCCCGAGGATACAAGTTCGGAGTAAGTTTAGTGTTTTATAATTCCTTTTCTGATCATAGAGCTCAAATGCATTTTCAGACTATAGTAAATATTAACTCACAACGTTCGTGTAGGCCTATACGCTCGTGTAAACTTTTTAAATAACTGCTTAGTTTGTAATGATTTAGTGAAATATATTGATCTGCAAGTTTTGTTTGAGTTCTCCTGTGGTCTAGTGGTTAGATCAATTGCCAAGCGTGTTAGAGGTTACAGGTTCGAATCCACCACTAGCATATTTTTTTTTCTCTCCATCAAAACCGAATATGTTCATCAGTGGTTACAGTCTATATCAAACACACACGTATATAGGACACACGTTTGTGTGCATTTTATTTTGTGATTTCACCGGAATGAATAGTGTCCGCAATGGCAATAGATTGAAAAGCACGTTCTGTGCGCGCGCCGCCACAAGAGACTCACTGTATCCATGACACTGATAGCAGGACACGAGCGCTCAGCTTGAGTTCAAAAACAAAACATTTTAGCTCTAGATCTCTTATTTAAGAGCGGACTAAATGAATGATCTACTAGTTAACTAGAGATGTTTTATTTGTATTAGGTACAGCCGTTCATTGAGTGTATCAGTAAATGCGTGCGGTCGATGAGCCATAAACAGATACTCGCGGTTACGCAGTCTACCAATCAATAGATGTTTCTCTGTCCATCAACATATACATTGTGCATCTATAATCATAATAGTCCATCAGTTTACTTTGGATAATGTGCTAACAGTTTTTTGCTTTTGTTTTGTTGTGTTTACATCGTCACCATCAGCCTTCAGAAATCATTCTGATATAATTTTTTTTTAAAATCAATGTTGTAAACAGTTATGCTGCTTAATTTTTTTTAACCTGTGATAGTTTTTTTTAGGATTCTTTGAATGCACTTTTTTTATTTATATAAGCACTATATAAGCAATATTTTATATATTTTTTTTTATATAAAAAAAAACAAGTTTGGTCTTTTTATGTTTTTTTTTTTTTTGAAAGCAAGTGTTAAGTGATATGAATGACTTTAAGTCTTTATGTTCTTAGGAAAGATTTCTATTTTGAATAAATGCTGTTCTTTTTAACTTTTTATACATCGAATCATTCTTAGTTCAGGCTGCCTCACAGCACCTTGATGGGGCATTAGCACATTGGGGGAGTGTCTTTAGTCTTCCCAGGTGTAAATCACATTAATATTCATGGGCATTAACACTCCCACGCATACAGCAGTAATGACCCAAAAACTGATGTAAGAAATTCAAATCGTTATATTGATCTTTCTGAAAGAGTGGTCAGAATGATTTTCACTTCATTTTGAAGTAAAAGTTCTAGCCTACAAGAATAGTAACTCAAAAGTATTGTTTTCAACTATTCAGTATGTGTTAAATGGCCTTATTGCGGTGACATTTTTTTTCCCAAAACGTACTAACCACGCATATTATTTTTTTTCTATAAAATGCAAACATGTACATCCATTTTGCTCACATATTATTGTAGCAGAGTTTGTGCTGAATACAGCAAATTTATATGTTGGCAAATGGTATGTTTTAAGTAGCTGAAATAAGCACAAATGTCAGGGCATACCAAAACACAGAAAGAGCCGAAAACAGCTCAGACCCCAGAGGGTTAAATTGACTAATGAGATTAGTGTGACACTTAATTTTGATGGTCCACTTTAGACATTCTAGTAACTTTGCAACATGTCAACTAACTCTCATTAGAGTATTAGTAGAGTGTCTGCTTAATATCTGCTAACACTTCATTTTGATGATCATGCTCCCCGACAGACATTCTACTGACACAAATGAACTTCACATCAACTTATTCTACTTACCTGAACCCTAACCTAACAGTCTACTAATACCCTAATGACTAGTTGCAAAGTTACTAGGTAGAATGTCTAAAGTGGACTATAGAAAATAGGTAACCGGATTTTGATTCTGATCCCACTGTCCAATAAAGAAAAAGAAAAAAAGGTGAGCAATGCCAAGGTGGATCAACAGTCTGGCTGTCCAGTCATGATTTCAGCTCACCTCACACTGTTTGGCTACACTAGCATGAACTTCAGCTCCCTGCGGCTCAGCGTGTACAATCATCCTGCCCTCAGCTGTACTCACAAGTTAAATGTGTTTTTATATCCAAAAACAGCTCGTTGTCAGACAGCAGCAGCAATTTCAGTTCATCTGAGAGCAGTGAAAACAAAGCTGAGCATGTCAATGTCTTATTAATATTCATTGCTAATTGAGTATTTACTCAACAAAGCGAGAAAACTATCCTGCTAGCATCGCCATTGCATTTTCTCTTCTACATTTTGAATCATTTGCAGAGTGAAGTATTTGCTAGCTAAACAATATTATAGAAGGTAAAACTGTCCTATAAAAATGTACCACGGTAACTTTATGCCAAAACAAAAATAATTACATCAGTTATTGTTACTACTAAGCCAAAACGCATTTAATACGAGAGACAAGAGACTCACAAAAATATATTTGGGGACACATTTTACAGCCAACAATCAGAATAAAATAAGAAATTGTTTATTTTTGACAAAGATAATGAATCCTATTTTTATTGAACATTAAGATTTTTTTCCCCATTGTGACATTTTAGGACATTTTCGGATGGATGGATGGATGGATCCACATTAGCCAAGTTTCCATCGAATTATATGAAGTTCGGTAAAAAACTCTGGATGGAAAGTGTGTTTCACATCAAATTGGTATATCGAATTGATTTGAGACATTTTAAAGTGTTTCCATTGCACAACATTCAAACAAACATTTGCGAACAAAATTTTGCTAGACAAAATGGATCGCGCCATAATAACGTTTCCATCAGCGTTTATCGCATAAGCCGTATATCGATCAAGATAAAATCCGATGAGACTGAACGTATTTCATTTGAGTCGATATTCATGAAATTCAATCGAATTTTACTGTTTCCATAAGGCATTTTTCATTCGATATCACTTAATGCGGATAAAAACGTGTGGATGGAAACATAGCTAGTGACATGGTTATTATCACGGTACTTATCTAAATACAACAAGCAACTGTTTATCCACATATTATTACTAAGGCTGAGGGGATGTGGACAGGACATACTTTCACTCTGTCGGGTTTGTTCCTTTTCTCGCCTTGTCATCCTTCCATGTGTTTTTGCAGTAGCTGTTTTCATAATGACCCACATGACTGAGGGTTTCTGCACTAATGTCTCACTAATGAGTAGCTCGGCCCATGAGAACAACAATCTGCCATGTTTTATCCAGCATCTCCAAGTAGTTTTTCTCTTGGGAAAGGTATGTGCTCTAAGGTGCAGTGAAACTTCTTTGCACTGGCTAATTCTAATAAGCCTGCCGCATCCTGGAATTAAACAGACATGCAAATCAGCACTAAAAAGGCAGACACGGTCCGCTTTTTGCAGCTCGCATTAGCATGCGCTGCTCCACTGAGTGCTGTTAGGTGTAGTGTAGCTTCTAATAGCAATGAGCATCAGTGGGAAGTGCAGGCTAGTTTTGATTTATGCTAACTAATATGGACGCTTGTTCGACCCAGAATTTGATAGTGGAAAGTCAATTTAGTGCTGACTTGTATAACAGATATGTACAGTATAACAGCCTGATGACAAAGAATATTATGTTTACTGATGCTTTTAAAGAATCCACAGAGCAATATTCTGATATGAAGCAGTGTTAGTTTAGAATCAATGAGATTTTATTTTAATATTTAATATTTTTCATTTTCACTTTAGTTCAAGTTTTAGTAATTGTGTTGTGTTGTCATTTTTATCAGTTATTTTAGCACATCAAATTAAACTAAATGAAAATGAGAATTTTTACCAACTAGCTGAAATAAAATACGTTTTTTTTTCTAACCCTAACCCTGAAATGTATAACCTATAATGTAACACCAGATATCATGTTATAAAGTATATAAAGCTACAGTAGATTTACTAGCAGTCAGAGTGAAAAATGACCTTTGTTAAAGATCTCTGGTCTTTTGTTGATCCTTAAGATTTGATAACCTTTTTTTTAAGAGTGTGAATAGAACAAGCCTGGTTAAAGATACGGTTGGCAAACATTCTCGACCAGGTCTTTAATCACACACGGTTTTGTTTGTTTAGGTTCATACAAACTTAAACCCTATATAGGCCTACTATTGATTTCTTCAGCCACCCTGTATGTTTTCTCTCTTACACTGTTGATATTGAATATCAGTGTGTAGTACTCCTAAAGGGACGGTTTCACCTATACACTGAAAAATACAAGTAAAATTTAGGCATATTTTTCAGTAAATTTCACGTATGGAATTAAGTGAAATCTACTTAAGTTCATTTAAATTAACAAAGAAAAGAAGTACCTTTAACTAAGGATTATTTTTGAGTAGAAAATGAAGATTAAACAAGTTACAAGAAAAAACGAGTTACTAAACGTAACAACAAAATCAATGATAAAACAGTGTAAATACAGCTGGAAAACTGCAACCTTATTAATTATTCATGCCCCAGTGCATGATGGGAACACCAGTATCATCTTTAATTTAAAGCTTAAATTGAGTACTTTATTTTTTAAATTCTTGCCTGAATTAACTTATTCAGGCAGAAATTATGTTTATGTTCTGTAGTATCTACTTCACCACTGAATAATTTTTATCAGAAAATTCTGTAATCGTTTACTCATCCTCATGACGTTCCAAACATTCTTTCATCCGTGAAACACAAAATGTGAATTTGTGAAGAATATTCTGTTTCTCTTTTCAATAAAATGAAAGTGAACGAGACGGTCAAGCTCCAACATGACTAAAAGCGCTACGACTACCACTCTAAATGTATTTAGTTTCTTCCTGTCATTTAGACCAGCTATCGTGAAGGAAACCAAGCCACAGATAAAAACAAGACCAACTAAAGTTTAGTTTAATATTCCATACTGTTATTCATAGGTAAATTAATTCAGAGAATAGTGGAAAGGTTAGGTAATCGTTTTGTTATTTTGCATTGGGAGCAGTTCCCCGGATCTTTTGAGCCATTAAAATGTAGTCAAGCTTCCCCTGTGCCTCTAATATGGGCGACTCCTGTGACTCTGTTTAATGAACCTGCGTTCAATGCTGTGGAACACTCGGGGTGATTTAATTAGGTGTATTTGCTTTAAAGTTTGCATTTCTCTGCAATTAAATGTGCAATCATACCCAGCCAGGCCAGACTAACCATCTTAGCCAAAATATCACAGTCACAGCACGTTTAATTATCCTGTAAGCAATTTACAAAACTAAACAACCTTTGGTGTGTGACTGTGTGTGAAACAGGACATATTTGTGTAAAGGCTGCAATTATTTGATTAAAAAACCTGAAAAATATCTTATTATCAATAGCTATGTTTCAACCTACTGTTGTTTTATGCGATGTGCATAAATTCTAAAAATGCGTTCAATTGAGGCGGTTCATTTGTTTTATCTGATTAGAAGACATGCGCATAACTACAATGAAAACACGTTTACTGTTACAAATGTTGCTTTGATCATTCTGAAATGCCAAATTCTGCCATTCCTCCCAGTAGCATCTCACATGATTGCGTTCCCAAACACCAGCATCCGAATGCAAGATAGTATGACAGCGTTCACTGCGTTTTGTCTGTGCGCTCTGGAGATTTAAGTCATTTATGATGTTGGATAAAAGGAAGTTTCCCAGGAAGGGACACTTTTGTTCTCTTGAACACACGGGATGGAAACTCTGCTTTATCTGCTAATGTTCTATGCAATATTCCAATTTTGCACATAAGTTAAATTCACAACTTTGGGCCCTATCATACACCCGGCGCAATGTGCGCCAGACAAGACGCAAGTGTTTTTTGCTAGTTTCAGCCCGACACAGTTATCTTTATCACGTCCTGCCCCATGTTGTTCAAATTTGCGCCCATCTGTGCGCCCATGGTCTGCATGGGTTCAGAAATCGACTGTGCATTTGACCCTTCGCGTGGAGCTTGATTGACAGGTAATCTGACCAATCATACTTCGCCATCCGCCATTTTGTCCGACAAAGCAGTCAGGAGAGATATTAAATTAACATGGGAGGATTTGAACTTGAAAAACGGAGTGTACTGACGCCTTTCAGCGGTTAAAACAACATTCCTTCTTATGTTCATTCATGTTTATTTGATGCTATAAATGAACTAGAAGGAAGAGATGATCGGATCACGAGCAGCTTTAACTGATGTTCTACACCGATCTGTCACGACACATTAAAGAGCCACAAAACGGTATTTATTGTTTAAATTTCTTTAAAAAATGACCAAATTTGAAAGGTGAGACTTTGTTTAATATGTTTATTATAGAAAGTAACCGAAAAGTATCCTAGTCTGTCCTGTCTGTCAGCGTGTTGTCAGTCTCCTCTCTGCTCCGCGATATATTTTTCACTGTGTGAGAACATGAGAGCGGCGTAGCTTGTCGGACATAGCGACAGTAACTAAGGGGGGCGGGTCTTTGCGAAGGGTCAATTGGCCAACAAAACTGTTCTAAAGTCAATAGTGCAGTATTTTTCTTTTTTTTGTTATTTAAAGGGCGCATTAGTAATGTGCGCCTATAGGTGGGTCCACAACGCACGTACACGGCTTATTACACACAAAGGGAACTTTTTAAGGGAATTAGAGATGAGACACCCAAAACACACCCATTACTCATTAAGAGAATAGGGACAAACCTTTTATGCGCTGGGATTGCCAACCATTTTTCCCGTCATTAAACTAGCAAAAGGGTATTCGGACACTACCTAAGTGCACTTGCTTTAGACGATGCGCTTAGATTGTTAAAATAGAGCCCTTTGTGTGCAAATATAGCTATTGTCTCGACCAATTAATTTGGGACAGAATCTTTTAGTCTGACCTACAGCAAAAGTGCTTGGGAAACCTGTATGAAAAAAATAATTATTTTTGCAATTCCGACACCAGTGGAATAGAAATGACACACTTAACCTTTAAACAGAGAGTGCAGTAGACAAAGTCTGTTGAGGATTTGATCAAAGCCTGAGCTGACATTGCACATCCGAGATGAATGCAAATCAGGCAGTGCATACGCTAACGCAGACCTCTCAGTCAGGCTTCAATCATCATGCATCTGTAATGCAGCAGGAGGGACATCCAAGTGACTTCTCCTGGAGTGCTACAGTTACACACACAAAGCCAACTGCTGAGAAAGACTACTGAGAATACGAGGAAGACCTAAAGAAGCAGGACGCAGAAAGAGGTTATGAATGTGAAACTATTGCAGGTAGAGCCACAAATTAATCAAAGCGAGAGGCAGAGGGCAGGACAAGACGGGATGTGAGAGATGTTCTGTAAGTGGCTTCTCCATTTCTTTCTGCTGCCGTTCTAACTGAGTGCATGAAGCTCAAGATTGCCCCCTAGTGTTCACGGTATTCCCCAGAGGACTTCAGTTCAAATATAAATGACCCCCTACACACATCTGATCATATGAATTTTTGTGCCTATGAATTATGTAATACCTTTGAGTTGGTGAGTTAGTGGTTTAATATGCAGTCACTCTATCCATTTACAGAATCTAAGCCACTTAATGCAAAACGTTGCTCGAGGAAAACTCGCTTTTATATGTCACAAAGTCATGGACGAGAGTTATGCAAAGAATGACAAACTAAAACCCGTTCAGCTTATATCTGATTTTTGCAATGTTTGATTTAATATCTCTTCCTGCTTTTAACATTTATAACACCTTAACCACAGCGGGCCTCATAATACTACAAGTTAAAGCATTAGGCATTATAAACTAACAATGAACGATTTTCTACAGAATGTTTTAAAAATGCTAATCTTTAAAAATAAAATGTTCACCGTTAATTCATGTTTGTTTATAATACACAACTTACACAACTTATGTAACAAATGTATTATGTAGAAATGCTGTAAATGTTTTGTTCATTGTTAGTTCATGTTATAGGCATTGCTTTAACTATTTTTCACATTTAGAATCTTATTGTAAAGCATTAGCAAAAAATATATATATTATGGCACAAACCAAATCGAAACTTGTTGTTGCACACATACACATACACATACACGTTAATGGTGCAGTGTGTGTAATTTTTCACTGAGTTGTAGCAGTACCACTGTGTGAAGCAGCAGGAGCTGGAAGTGGTTAGAAACTCCCATCTGAAGCAAGATGGACTAGATCTCATTAGCAGACCCACATGGAATCTACGACCACAGAACTGAAGCTTTCCACCCATTATATATATATATAATATAATATATATATATATTATATAATACTATATATATAATTTTAATAAATAATATACATCGTATCTATCTATCTATCTATCTATCTATCTATCTATCTATCTATCTATCTATCTATCTATCTATCTATCTATCTATCTATCTATCTATCTATCTATCTATCTATACATTTATATTCTCCGACAGAAGACAGCCAACAGCACATCCCTCTGTAGACGTAACATTCACATATTCAAGATGTGCTTTGTTCATATCTTGATGCAATTAGATGCAGTGTGAAAATCACACCCATCACAGTTCTGACACATTCTGCAGTGGGAGCTAAAGCTTATGGATTTTATCTGCACTACCTCTGTTTTTCTATTGGCAAGATGGTGCCAAGGGAAGCAAAATGGCCTGCAGGGGATGACTCGCCCATTCCTGCTTATTAGTGACTTCTTCAGCCTATTGCAAACATTAAAGTTTCTTTTCATAGATATTCTCAATGCTTGTGACAGCCAGTCTAACTACGGGTATTCTATGCCCTCAGTCCATTCGTTGACCGTCTGATGTATTTTGCACACAAAAATGGCAAGAACTGGAAAAAGAAATCGATAGTTTCTATCTGACTGGTTGGTAGAACACAATTTTTGGGAGTGTGGGTGAACCAATCCACTTAAAAATGGGTTACTGAGCTTGAGGAAGAACTATTCACTGGATTTTGCCAAAATTTACGAGGTAGTGTATGAAAAGAGTTTTGTTTGAGGCACTTAGGCTTCTATTAGACTGCCAGCAAAAATTGATTTTTTTGCATATCTAGATTTTATCCATGGGTTTTTGAAAGTCTGCACAGCAAAACAACAACAACAGATATGTTTTCCCCCCCCCAAATTTGATTCAAACCACATTTGGAGGTTGTGATTCAAATCAGATTTTTGCAGATATAGTCTGGACGCTCTAGCTGCTCAAATTGGATTTCAAACTGTCTTTTGCATCATTCTTAACGTGACTCACACCGATAACGTCAAAACTGGTGACAGAAATGCAAGAAGTATTCATACAGTCTTCAAATGGTATGTCAGAAGATTCCGGCATATTTCTTTGTCACAGAGGAGATCTGCACTGCGATTTGACAGGGCACTTATTTGGAGAGTGAGATGATGCGCCTTCATTTTTCCTGCATCTGTTTTGAAAGCCTCGTCACAAAAGTGGGTACACCTTTGTCATTACAAAAGCAACACATGCAGATACGTTGGTCATGTCTGGACACTATTTGAACACTTGCAATTAAAAGTGCAGAGAGTCTGCCTGAAAAGATCTGATTTAAGACAAAATCAGGTCTGAACATAGCCTTAGTAGTATATGTAGTGCTAGCATAGCATATCCATGTGCAGATATAAGTTATGTCTGTGCAACAATGCACTAACGTTCAAAAAATTGGGATTGGTAAGAATTTGTAATGTTTTTGGTAGTGTCTTATGCTCACACAGACTGCATTTATTTGATACAGTAAATAAGGTAATATTATAAAATTATTACAATTGAAAATATCTGTTTTCTATAAAAAAATATTTGAACGTTTAATTTATTCCTGTGACGCAATGCTACATTTTCAGCATCATTACTCCAGTCTTCAGTGTCACATGATCCTTCAGAAATTACTCTAATATGCTGATTTATTGCTCAAGAAACATTTCTTATTATTATCAGTATTGAAAACAGTTGTGCTACTTACTATTTTTGTGGAAACGGTGATACATTGTTGAGGATTCTTTGATGAATAGAAAGTCAGAATATTTGAAATATAACTGTTTTCTACCAATGCAAAAGTCATTACCATCATTTTGCTTCAAATTGATGCATCCTTGCTGAATAAAATGATTCATTTCTTTAATATATATATATATATATATATATATTATATATATATATATATATATATATAATAATGGTTAAATGGTGGTGTATATATTATCTTCAGACAAACAAAGATTGTGGTCATTATTTCCACAAATTATTTTAAGGTTTCTGTATATATCCGATTGCAAACCGACATTGAAGTTTAATTATTTGAATGAGATCATTTAGGTACTAATTTGTATACTATTGGTACCAATATGTACCTTTGATATACTAATATGCACACTTTAGGTACAAAGATGTCCCATTTGAAAGGGTACCACCCCAGTGACAGCTTTTGTACCTTTTTTCTGAAAGTGTGGCATCGACGTCTAACAAGACGTCTTGTAAAAAAAAAAAAAAAACGAATTATAATTGGTTGTTTTAAATGTCAGTCAGGTGGTCTTTTCCTGTCTAAATAATGATAAGCGATGTTGTTAGTCAAAAATTTGTATATGTGAGACTAAACTAGCAGTTACTCATCGAAAGAGTGATCCAGCAATCCTTGTGTGTAGCGGGAAAGCTGCAGCACCGTTCGTGCTACGCTAATTATAATGATGAATCCGTATCTTTTACAGAGGCTTAACTGAGTCATGCCCTGAGTTATGGATAAAAAACAAAAGCTTCAAAGCCCACTACTCAATGTTTTGCATGCTTTAGGACCAGTCTCCGAGCTGCAGCCATCGAACTAATGAATGGTGTCGTTTTTACCAAGGAGGGCCACGGCAAGCACATCCACTGTCTTCCCTCGCCCATTCATCATTATACCCTGCCACTGGCTTTGATCTAGAGGTGATAAACAGCTTCTTTATGGTTTATTCATTGTAGCGAGGCCTCAAGTCCAGGGCAATTTGTGGGTCAGTGGTTGGGTCAGTCAGAAATAGGAGTGCGCAATAGAGAGAAAGTGTCCGGTGTTGCATGTCATGTGCTTAAAGACCCGTGACAACCTAAATCTCACATGCCAATAGGCAAACATGTAAACCAGAATTGTCAACATAAAAAAGCCTTTTCTTGACCTTACAAAGTGGTGTCAAGAGATGCTACTTAACACAATCGATATTCTGGTAAACAAAATACGATGTGATCAATTTCTCAGAAGAATCTGGTCACAAGCGACACAATGACTTCTTCGTTTCCAAACATATGCACACATAGATTTAGCATTAATTCTGCATAGCTAATAAGAAGTTTCACAAGCTAATATGAAACAAAAACCCTTTTAAGAATTTGGCTGTGGCTGACTCTTCAAGCTGTCAAAAGTCTTCGTAATGAGGAGATGAATGTGGCTAGCTGTTAATTTTCTTTGTGGACCCTTGTATTCTAATATAATAAAGCAATCAAAAGGTAATGCCTCAAATGCGAAGAAAAATAGTTCTATTATAAATTTCTGAAGAGATATATTAGCGGATGAGCACTTGTTTTCAATAATGTGGTACTGAGCCTCTGTGCTTCAGTGGAGTCGTTCATCACCAAGAAAATGTTCTCAGTCAATAATTCATAATTTCTTTGTGAATCAGTCTTGAAAAGTTCAATCCGTTCTATGAATATGAATGTTCCTGGAAAAATTCTGTCTGTAATTGTGCTTTGAACGGTGGGATGCTGTTGCCTTTTCGCTGACAGCTTCATCTGTTACACTGTTGTTTTTCCTAAGTGGAGAAACAGATCTACCGTCCCTACAGAAAGACACTCAGAACCCCACAAACAGGGCAGGAAAAACTCATAACACATAACTCGTTCATCTCCAAAGTTATATGAAGAACTAAAAACATATATCACATATTGTCACATTGTCAACCACCCAGAGTCCGTCAGAGAATGCCTAAACTATTGTAAAAAAAACTAATATTTACAAACTTTTAAAGTCATCAAAATCTTTTTGAGGAAATAAACTCTTAAAATCTGCCTATTCACTTTGTGTTGTTGTGTTATGTTAGCCTGGTAATACCAGACTCTGCTACTTCACTTTGCTTCGTAGACAGAGTCTGGCATAGCATAATAGAGAAGTGTTTTCTCTCTCGCTAGGGGGCGATTTCTGAAGTTTAAAATCATTGGTTAACCGTAAGCCAATCAGATAAGTTTATTTATGACGTATGTTATGCGCTGACACAGCCGCATCGAACCACAGACATCATGCATCGAACTCAAATCTATGATCGAACTTCCACCAGCTGTAAACACTTGATGATGCGAGCGAAATACCGGAGTGAACATGGCTGTGAGCGACTTTTTTGATCGGTGAGTGATGTAATAGAATGACTGCTGCGCTTTGACAGGGTGCAAACGAGCAGAGAGAGAGAGAGAGAGAGAGAGAGAGAGAGAGAGAGAGAGAGAGCGAGCCGCGCGCGCACTCTCAGGTCTTCAAACAACACGAGCGCTGTCTTGCTCTCTCTCCCTCGCAAATATTAATCAAAATCAATCGACAAGATAGTTAAAGATCGGAAGACCGCAGTTTCACGTGGAGCATTTGGAGATTTTTAGAGATTAGAGACTCTAGGAACAACATCTCAATGAACAACATCTCAACACTAAATTGTCTAATATAGACGCCTGTCTCAAATACAAGCCGGTGCAGTTAGATGATTTGGACAAATAAAATCCTGGGCTATTATTTGAAGTTTTACGGTATTTAAGACCTGGAAAAGAAAGGAGACACTGACCTGTCAAAAGGCTCCCCAGTTTCTCGCTGACGATCGGCAATAGTTGATAAATTAAACATTTCCCAAAGGGAGTAGGGCCACAACATCACCTCCATTCAAAATGTTTAATACACACTCTTCTTCTTCGGGCTTCAGTTTGCTAATGCCGGGAATATTCTCCACAACAGAGCGAATTGCATCCGCGTCTCCCTATCCGCGGTCGTTTTCGATTTCTCTGACCTAACTCTTAAACTCGGCGCTTAGCGACTACGTCACGGCTTTCAGCCCGCCTTCTGTTCGTTGATTGGCCCGGCTGTTTTCAGGCCGGTGGAAAACAGAAAGATAGGCTGCTATCTCAGACTGACTACAGGAGCGAAATGAAATTAGCGGAAGTAGGAAGTCTGACGTAGTCAGGCTAGTGTTATGTAGACTCCATATTAGATTTTTTTTTCTTTCAGCTCTGTGACTGGTGGACCAGCTGTGAAATTACAGAGGGCCAAGCCATAGCAAGTCAACGAGAGACTGGAAAAGTGACCAATCATATCGTCCCTCTAAATGTGTGGGGTTTGTTTAAGTTCATGACATGTTCTGCCGCTGTGTGGAACACTATAGAGAGAAAAAACGCTAAATAAATATCTAGCGCTATGGTGCAATGCATGCGATTTCGATATGGAAACCGCATACAACTATATGAGGAGGACATTGATGCTTTTATTTATTATACACGCCGTTTTCAAGATTAACTTTTAAAGAAAAGCTGCAGGTAATCTGCAAGGAAGACCTACACCAGAGCTTAATTTTGTGCAGAAAGCCAAAGCTTTTTAAAGCATTTCAACCACATCAATTAAGCGATACCCCTGGATGACAGCATCAACCAAGTAGAACAATAGAATTGTTTGCTGCTTGTGTAAGTAATTTAAAATCTAATAGATTACATGCCAACTGATTTTATTCTGGCCACCGCTGCCACTGATTTATACACGTTCAGCTTTATTCGAGAAAACAGTTATTTTGCAGAATTACTGGTCAGTCTGTCAATTTACAAAATCTTGTTTACTTGCTAACTATACTGCTACAACTCAAACAAAAATGATTTTTTTTTTAAGATTTAATGGTAGAAACCTGCAAAATGTTGGAAAATCGAAATGATTCTTTCACCCTCAGAAGCACTCGAATGCACTTTCTGAAACAATTAAATTGTCCAAGCTGGTCTTTTCTGAACTTATTTACCATCGGAGATTCCCGTTCTCATTCTCTCTGATCGTGATGCAAAAAGTGACAATTCATAACTTTTTCGTGTTTGAGATGCTCTCTTGGATACTATTAGGGTTAGGTCTATAATTAGATATCAAGGGAAATGCTTTCCAAACTTGGCTATTTTTGATTCTCCTCCAGGAAGTGAGTGATTTTTGATCAGCGGTTATTAATGGGCGCTCAGCCATCGTTCTCCATCTCTAGCCCTCATCTTCTTCTTCTCATTATGATTCAATAAAGCATAGCAAACAAAGCCTGAGATTCTCTTCGTGATACCTAAACCTATTATCTCAGCATCTCTGCCGTGACAAATTGGTTCAGCTGAAAAAGGAGGGGAAAATATTCCAGAATATAGTATAGGAATGAAGTGCAATCAGATGAAGTGCATCTGGTCAATAAAGCTTTATCAAACTTCGGGTGAAAATGATTGTTTTATTCAGCGGTTCTTTAATCCGCAGAGATCATGCAAATCACCATCAGTCCCATTTGATAAACTTGAATGGCAAAATCAGAGACTATTGAAAGGCACACTAGTCTTTTCTTTTCCTTTTATGCTAAATGGATGGTGCGCTTCTGCAGAACATTGGCACTGATCTGAAAAAGCCTTAATACAGTCCATCCTGAAATAAGCACTTTAATTAATGTCATACATGAAGGCCCAAGCCGCTTTCACACAAGACTTGCCGTCTGTTTGAACAGGAACTAAATCCAGTTCACAAAATGAATGTGATTACCTGCCCTTTCACAGATTTCAGAAGGCCAATTAGGCTATTAGGTCAAGTTGCGGTTCACACCTGAGAGCAACTAATCCGCTCTAGTGCACACATGCACATCAGAAAAGAGGAGGAGCCAACCTGATAATCCAGAAAACAATTGCATGATTTATGAAGATAAACAGACCTATTTGTTTGCTCGGCTGCAGGTGCAGGTGCGAGTGTGTGCGACAAGGGATTTGCATCATTGTGGTCGATGCTTTTTGCAAAGACATATTCACAATGATTTTACTGGAAAAAGCAAAACTAATATATATATATATATATATATACTGATAAAAATATATATAATATTATATTATATAATATAATATTTCAGTGTGTATGAGTAAAAATATTTGTATTTATATGCACTGATACAAAAATATAATAGTGTATTTTTTTCTGTGTATAAATACAAATTTAATTTATTTCAATAAAAAACATTCTTGCATTACATCATGGATGAAATAGTAGATCCTCTAATTGATTATTTTTTTTAAGTCATTACAAATTACACATTTAAATATTAAGATATTTTTGAACATTGTCAAAGGGCTAAAATACTGAGATAGAATTGTTTTAGCTTTATTGCCCAAGCAGCCCCAGTTATTCGTCTCTTTCCCTCAACCTATTTCTGTGTTGTAAACTCAGTAAGATCCTGTTTGTGTGAGATTTTTAGTAGTCTGTAACATCTGAGCTTTGGGGCAGAACAAACCCTGTTTAAATGGCTGAGATGCTATCAGAGGCTAAAACCTCCTTATCATCCCCACCTTAAGAGTAGAAAACAGCCCTCAGAAGACTGAGGCGAGGGGGTGTGTGTTCAGCCCGTTCTCTGCGTACCGGACAGAAAAACAATAGAACAGGGAGTTCACGCTGACAATGGTTTGTGGCAACAAAGGAACCGTTGTCACTCATTTTCAATGAGTGTTGAAGGAGATTCAAGGAGACATAAGCAACAATAACTGCTGGTGATGCGACAAAGATGAGATGAATTTAACTTTCTGCAAGTCTCACCTGATCAATACCAGTCAACTAGCCATTTATATTAGAAATACTTACTAGCAACTAGTAATTAAATCACCGTAAGAGTGAATATTCATTAGAAAATTAGTCAATAAATAGGTCAAGTTGGTTCTATTAGGGACAGGTAGTAACAGTAACATTTTTGAATGAAATAAAACATTTGATTAATAATAATAAAATATAACAATATTGTGCATATGAAGATATATAAATAAATAAGACTTATAGACATCTAGAATAAAGGAGAAAACACTTCACGTCTTTTGTTGTATTAGTGCAAATGTAATAAAAAATGGATGACAACATAACCCATTTCATGTGAATTATTTAGCATATTGGTGTCAATGTAATTTAGGGTAATAATTAATGTCTGATTGTAAAGGACATTTTTCTTGTACTAGTAGTTTTTGCTATACCCTGAAGCAAAATTATTTGAGTCCAAATCATTTCTGTGGCTTAAAAGCAATTAAATGTCCACATCCGCTTGCTGCTCTTCCGTTTTCAATAGAGGAATTGTCTGAACAGGCTCCACTGCCTGGGAAGACTCGGGTCATTTAATGTGTGCAGAAGCCTGTTAGAGATGTTATATCGGTTTGTGAGAGCCAGAGTACTTTATATAGTGCAGAGGGAGCAACAGAATCCGTACAAAGTGATGAAGAAGGCCGGCTGTGTTATCAGACCTCACCTGGGCTCTCCGGAAGCACCGGCACAGAAGATAATGCTGGGGAAATTGGAGTCCATCCTGGAAAACTCTCCACGTCCTTTACCCACAACACTCCGTCCTGGAGGAGCTTTAGCCACTGGCTTGTTCGACAACAGTGTTATAAAAAAGAAAAAGCACTACTGGGGAACTTTTCTGCCTCTTGCCATCAGACGCTACAACACTTCCTTCTCTCCCAGTTGTGCCCGCCCTCACATTACTTTGAGCCGTCAACCGGGCCTGGAGTAACACTGCACGTGTCTCTTTTATCTCGCTCTGTGATGTCTTGCACAAGGAAGACTGAGCTGTGTGTTTTGCATTTGATGTTTCCGCTATTTTGCTCTGAATCTCCCATCAGGGATCAATAATGCACATCCATTTCTTGCAAACTCTTCACACTTTCACTGAAAAAAAAAACAGATTTTCGCAAGGGAGGCCGAAATAAGACCATCCTAAGACACTGCAAAGTCAGGATGAGTGCAGTACGTGCCCGGAAGCTTTATAGAAACGGATAGAGAGCGGGACAAGGAAAGGCAGTTAGCAATTAAGGTTCTCTAATTGAAGAATTGAAGAAACCACAGAGCAGTGGTTCTCCTCACTCTGTCACATTGATCTTGGTCAAATTGAGATTTTTTTTGTCCTAATGGGAATTCATTTTGGTACTGGAAGAATAGTTTAAATACATTTCTCCTGTTAGAGTGGCCGGTAATACTTTACAGCTTCTCATGAGGGAAAGATCTTGTAGATCAACTGATAAAGCATGATGTTAACAAGACTAAAGTCATGGGTTACTATCATAAAATACATGGGTTAATATAACATACTAAATATACGTTATTCCTGTGACGCAAAGCTGTATTTTCAGCATCATTACTCCAGTCTTCAGTGTCACATGATCCTTCAGAAAACATTCTAATATGCTGATTTGCCACTGAATTATTATTTTTGATCAATTATGAATGATGGTTCATATTATTATCAATGTTAAAAACAGTTTTTGCTGCTTGACATTTTTGTGGAAACTGTGATGCTTTTTTCCAAGGTTTTTTGATGACAAGAAAGTTCAAAAGGAAATTATTTTGTAACATTATAAATGTCTTTACTGTCAATTTTGATCAATTTAATGTGCCCTTGTTAAAAAAAAATATTATTTTTTATGTACTTACATTTTGAATGGTAGTGTAAGGAGGTTTCGACAAAAATATAAATCAGCACAGCTGCTTTCAAATTGATAATAATAATAATTAGAAATGTTTCTTGAGCAGCAAATCAGCATATTAGAATGATTTCTGAAGGACACTGAAGACTGAAGTGATGATGCTGAAAATACAGCTTTACATCACAAGAATACATATATTTTTTATAATATATTCAAAAAACTATTTTAAATTGTAATAATATTTCACAATATTACAATTGTACTTTATTTGTCATCAAAAAAATGCAGCCTTGGTGAGCAGAGGAGATTTCAGTAACACTTTAGGTTCGATTCTAGGATCCAATTGTCCCTAAACTAGTTGATTATTGTCATGCATATTACTAGTATTTAGGCTGTTTATTAGTACTTATAAAGCACATATCAATGACTTATTCTTCAAGACAATATTCTACATCCCTTAATCATATAATACCTAAACTTAACAACTACCTTACTAACTATACTGATAATAAGCCGTAATTAGGAGTTTACTGAGGCAAAAGTCGTATTTTAGTTAGTTATAGTGAGAATTGGACCCTAATCTAAAGTGCGACCGAGATGTCTTACAAAGAAAACATTTTAAAATCTTAATTATTTCAAACTTTTGAGCAGTGTATGTTCATTCAAATTGAGCTAATTCATATTCTGAATGCGCTGTGTGTTGCATTGGATGAAAGAAAAGTGAATAAATCAAACTTACAGATTTACTTCCGAATTCAAAAAATCGTATTACTTTTGATTCCTATAAGAAAAGTTGGAAAGTATATGTTTATTAAACATTTATTCTGTATAAAAGAAAACTAAAGGTTTACACTATCACCATGTCCAAGATGGTGATTTTTTATCTCTCTTCACGAAGTTGAGAAACTGTATGAGCATGAAATATATTAAATATACTTCTGCAAGCATACTGTATGATATTCTCAATTGTTTATTCTAACTAAAATAGTCACAAATCTGCCCGAATATATAATGAAGCATGTTTTTGCATTTAGCAGGTGTTTCACTTAATCAGTATGTGCGTTCCCTCAGAATCAAACTCTCCAGCGTTGGCATTGCCAGCAGCATCGGTTACTGAGATCCTTCATGTCTACCTTGAAATACACACTGTGATCTCCAGCCAGGCAATCTGTTCTTAATCATCAAGCTCTATCATTACCTTCACATTAAACCACCACACCGAATAAAGACCAGTCCACAACATCACGTCCTCGCAACTCAATTAAAAACACTCACAATTCAATCCGGTGGATTTGATCTCACAATGGAAGAGATTCAGCATTATAATGGTGGAGATAATGGTGAATATCCCCAACCTTCCAGCATCTCTGACTCCTGACGTCTAATGTACTGGGGTGTTTTATTGTAGTAAGCTAAAACGTCAACTCTGCACGCTTTAGTAAGTGAAACTGCTGCCTCTGAATACTTTCGCCTTCTACGAGGATGTTTTCCCCCATTAATAATTCTGCTGCTTGATGGATAAACAATGGGTTCTGTGCTCATGCATTCACAACATTTATTATGCAAGGACACTCTCAAGGAATTTCAAATTAATACGGAGCTGTTTTACAGCTTTAACTGGGATTTTTGCATCGAGGAACAAATAAACTCTTAGAGCAAAGACTTGACTGTGTGAACGTGTGTGTGCCTGTGATAAATGAGTTGCATGTTCTGTGCATTTAATGGTCCCCTTTTGTGTTACAGGCTAATAGATCAGTAATTAACCGGAGAGAGGCTTTCTCTACATGCTCGCCGCAGTGGTGCACTGTGAATGTGAGCTGTAATGGTGGTTTAGACTGCATGGTATCAATAGGTGGATATACGACTTTTAAAGGTGGTGTACAGAAAGGGAGGGAGAGATAAAAGCCAAGTGTTGCATAAAGGAGTGGAACATCAATATTCAGTGGGCTCTGGAGAATCCTCTTTTGAGAATTTCTCCTCTGGACCTGAGCACACACGTAACACACACACACACACAACACACACACACACACACGCACACGCACACGCACACGCACAGCACACGCACACACACACACACACACACACACACAACACACACACACACACACACACACACACACACACCACACACACACACACTCACTACACCGCACACCCCTACACCTGCTCGTTCTCTCTCTCTCTCTCTCTCTCTCCTCTCTCTCTCTCTCTCTCTCTCTCTCTCTCTCTCTCTCTCTCTCTCTCTCTCTCTCTCTCTCTCTCTCTCTGTTTACATAATCTTTGTATCTCTCAACCACAACAGAAAAGTAGGTTGCACTTCATTTTAGTGTGCGCATTAATGTGTACTTACAGTGTACTTACCTAAGTACTGGTTAATATAAGGTAACATGGGTTAATGTTAGGTTTAGGGGTAGGTCCAGGGTTAGTACCTAGTTATTACCCAATTATTGTAATAACTATAATAAGTACGTAATATGTGCATGGGGAACATGACTGTAAAATAAAGTGCTACCAAAAAGTATTTCTATGGTTTTCTTTGCATTTACCGTGATAATGAACCGTGAAGTATCTTGGAATAAGAAAGTTATTTTGACAGTTACCAGTAAAATAACAATATTATTGAAAGTACCTTAAAAACAATATTATTTTGAACACTTATGTATATTAATACCAATGTATTATTTGAACTACGTTGAATAATTTTAATACCAGGGTATTATTTGAAGTATGTTGGAGTAAGGAGGATATTTTGACAGTTAACGTGGTAAAATCATGATATTGTTTGAATTACCTTTAAACAATTTTATTTCAAACACTTACTATAGTAATACCACAGTATTATTTGAAGTACCCAAAGAACATGTTTAAAGTACCATAGAGAACAATGTTTTTTTGGACATTCACTACTTAATACTCAATATACTTTAAATAATACCATGTTTTTATGACATTTACCATGATAATACTATGGTATTTATATACTTCTATACTATAATTGTCAGTGTGAACTCCACTATATCAAAGAAAAATTGTATAGCTATCTGATACATCACTATACCATGTACTGCCACTGTATTTTTAAGGTATTTGAGTAATAAAATTAAGGCACTGCTCTGTTCTATTGTCAATCAAGGACATGTGTTTAATTTTTAATTATCATGATTTACATACATGCAATTTGTAACATTTGGAATAGATGTTTTCATTTAAAAGCCAATGTCTTCATTAAAATACAAATGCCAAAAGGTGACTAGTATGCAGAGATAAAGTTACAATATAAATCCATAGATGTTTACAAGTGCACTATGTACAAGTACATGCAGGCAATGTCAAAGAAAGAACAATTCAAAGGTCAAAATAAGTCTAATACAACAGTCTAACTTTAAAAAAAAGCTGCTATAAAATATGAATGCGTGTTTGAAAATGCAAGCCGTCTCTGAGTGCAGCTGGTATTTGGGTTATGTTGTGGCTGTTACACAACCGTGTGCGCATACACATAGACTTCACTAAAATAGAATATTATTCTCTCTAAAACACAGTCTACACTGAAAGTTAGCAACACAGAAAAACTAGACTGCTCTTATTAAAATCAATACAGTTGTCTACTTAGAATCACTTAGTATCAAGTAAAAGATATCCACTAGTAAGAAGGTATGCTGCATCCATATGCAAAATAATCTAGCAAGAATTCTGGTCATACACACTTTCTACAGTTCTGCTCGCACACATCTATTTAACAAGCTCAAAGTAGAACCTCAAGCAAAACTCTTTATTTCAAAATATTTGATATCACAAACTTTGCCAAATCCAGTAAGGCAGGTTTCAGATGTAAAATGGACAATTTCAGCTTGTGCTTGCCAATTTTTTGGGGGCAATAGAGCGCAACAGAGATGGCCCACTTTTCCAGCGTCCTTGATATCTCCTCAACGTATTTCCCCATTTTTCAAAAATATATTGAAAAAATTACTTCCAAGTCATGAGCCAAACCAACCAGTTCTGAAGTGAATCACAACATTTTCTAACTGATTTGAAGCAAAAAATATGTATGAAAAATGACAAATGTTCAAGGCTATGTACTCAACGTCTTTCATAGGAAATGAAATCATGTCATTCACAATGATTCATGAAAACAGCCCTTAAAGAATTGTGAATGGAATATTAATTCCCCCTGTATAAAAAAAACAAGCTTGTAATGTTGTTTATATGTCTATGTGGTGGTTTTAATATGCTTTAAGACATACATGTACAAATTCATAAGTACCATTGCTGAATATTTTCTCCTTAAAACTGCAGTGAACCAAAGACAGTCTCAAAAATGTGGTTTCTGACGTCACAAACCTTGTAACCAATCACGTCAACCTGTGATCGCCAACGAGTGGATCTCTGAGCTGGTGTGAGTGGAGGCGGGGCTCATTTGCATATTCATAGAACCACGTATACTAAATGAGGCAAGGGTCAAGTTACATTCAAGCTGTTTTAAAGCATGAAGACATTTTTTTCAAGGAAAAAACTTTTAAACATGTAATTTTGGTGATCAAATATGAGTTTTAAGGGATAACAGTATCTTTGATCACTTTGATCACAGGAATAAATTATATTTGAAAATATATTCAAATAGAAAACAGTTATTTTAAACGGTAATATTTTGTCGCAATATTACTGTTTTTACTGTATTTTTTCAAATAAATACAGCCTTAGTAAGCATAAGAGACTTCTTTCAAAAGCATAACATAATGAATTATTGTCTCCATGGAGAAAACTAATAGGATTTTTACAGAAATTAGCTGATGCATATATATATAACATGAACTGTAGGCGTCCCATCTGAGGATGAGTATTTTCAAGTACATTTTTTCTTAAAGGGATAGTTTACCCAAAATGAACATTTTGTCATTACTTCCCTCAAGTTGTTTCAAACCTGTATAAGTTTATTTCTTCTGGTAAAAATAGGTAATTAAACAGTTGACTTCAGCCATTTACTTACAGTAAAAAAATACTATCAACTGTCTTGGTTAACAAACTTATTATTATTAATTCTTAAATCTTCGTTTGTGTTCAACAGAAGAAAGAAACTCATACATGTTTGTAACAACATGAGGGTGAGTAAATGATGACAGAATTTTATTGTCGGGTGAACTATCCCTTTAAGTCATTTTACTTGACTCTTTCCTAGTGGGCAGAGTTAAGAACTGAGTCACTCCTGCAATCTGAACTCTTGATGATCATAATCTCCCCCCGATCCCGCTAATGCCGAATCCCACCTGCTGGTTCCTCCGACTGTGGCTCGGGTCGTAATAAAGCAGACCTCATTACGAGCACGTTTGCTTCCTGTGCACCACGGGCTGCCAGCTCTCGCCCTGTTCTCCTCCTCTCTCTCTTTGTATATTTTTAGTCTTGTTTCAATCTCGCAGTGTTTTAATTTCAGCTGGCATCCTTGAAATTAGAGGAGAGATAAAAGAGACCCGGCGCTATGTTAATATCTCTTTGAAGATGAGTCGAGTTGGCCGTAGAATCCCTGGCTTTCCTCCTCCTGAGCGGAATACCGAATGAGTCGATCCTGCTTCGTCAGCTCCGTCAAGACGCGAACATGAAAACAGTCTCTCTCTCTCCCTCCATCCATCCATCCATCATGTGGCTATTCTCCTCCTTTATTTATTTACCCTTGTGCTAAATAACCTCGACTTTTTCTACAAAGGCGCCTCTCTTTCTGCCTGCCTGCTTCGATTCGTCGATCTTCCCTGTCCTTGCGTGTCACTTGGGTCGGTGTGCGATGTGGTTTACCGTCTTAAGCCCCATTACTTCTTAATGTAATTGAAAAATATTTGAAAATAAACCCTGGAGGCAGATCTCTGCACTTCTCTGGTAAATAGGGCAACACATACTGGACTTTAACAAGACATGCATGAAAATCCTCGCTGCTACGGTCTTTGATCAGATGCATGACATCCTCCCCCACCCTTTCTTTCTATCAATTTCTTTCTCCATCTCAAACACACAAAACAAATCTGCGAGCTGCGTCACTGTCTGCATCCTAACTGAAATGGAACCTCATAAGTGACTGATTTGGAACGCTCTCGACAGCGACTCAGCATGCACATATATACTCCTCACGCGATGCCCACAGGACACTACACTCAAAACTAATGTTGGCATGTTACTAAACTAGTAATGTGATTGTCTACTAAGCATAATAATGTAACATTTTTGTTTAAATACATCAGGGATTCCCAAACTTCTTTGTCAGCCAATCCATTTTATGTTAAAGGGATAGTCATGCTGTTTCAAACCTGTATATTATGACAGTAGCCATTGATTTCCATAGCATGAAAAAAAAAATACAATGGAAGTCAATGGCTACTGTCAAAAGTTTTGTTACCGCAATTCTTAATATGTCATCAATTTAACAACACATTCACATGTTCATAGTTTTTTTTGTTATGTAGGTTAAGTCATTCACACTGAAATCAGAATCGGGAATTGAATTGAAATTGGCACGCAACAAATTCTAAGGGTACATTTACACGACAACGAAGCACTAAAAACGTAAATGATTTTTATTTGCTTACAGATGACAACATTGTTGTCGAAAAGTCCCATTAACACAAATTCATGAAAACGACTAATAACGCTGTATTATGTGTGCCAGGCCAGTAGTTGGCGACGTCATTTGACATACAGGTGAACAAATAAATATATATTTATGTTAACAATTTTTTTTTTTGCCCGAATCAAAACGGTTAGCTTGTAATAATGATTTTAATTCCAGTGCTACTGGTGGATTTCCGCGGGAAATTCGAGCATGTCTTTGCATCATTACGTCAAGTCTGTACACATAAAGAAGAGTCCCGGCTAGTAGGCTATATTGCGTGTGAGGATGCTGGAGGTGGTAGCCTTTTCTCACAGCACTTTAAATAATTAAACTTATGGCGGATCCAGAAAGGTTCAAACGACAATCACCAGTGACAACTGTAGATTCATTCACCAGTTCACCAGAAAAAAAGAGACTGCAAACTGGCCCACGCGAAAACAAGGCTAAATATCGGTTCAAAAGGGACGCAGAGACGCTTTTTTTCAATTAGGACAGGTAGGACATTTCAATAGTTCAATCGTGTAACAGTAGCACACTTGTTCGCTTAATTCACACAGTTACGGAGTTTCCTTTGTTGTCTTTATTCGTTTTGCTATTATGGTAAATATATTAAGCAATTCACCTCTACTCCAAGAAAACCAAACCCGCCTCCTCCGAAATTAGATATATTCCAGTTTTAAATATGCATCGGATTACAGATACGTGTTTTTTTGTTGTTGTTGTTTTTAAGAAAACCAGTAAAGAAACATTAATTTATTGGTATGACAATTAGAATTAGACTGC